>OY293312.1:19237281-19837281 GCA_958502075.1 Orchestes rusci | reverse complement strand
GGCAAATGTATTTTTCAATTACCTGTCGATTGATATTAGGGTGTCCAATAGCCATTTTTGCACCATTTGTCGTTTAAATAAAAGTTTTTATGTATCTAGTTATCTAGTAAGGTAGGCAATATAGAAATGACAAATAATCAATCATGTTTTGTACTTTTACCAAGATTTTTACTTTGTTTTTAATGATAAAACAATTTTTAAGAAAATCATTGTTGCATTTGATCTATTCCAGTTATTTCACATTTTAAAAATCCATAGTCATTTGACACTAGATAATAAGATACCATCAGGTTTGTATATAAAAAACACGAAATGGTACAAAAACGATTATACGGCGTTTTCTGTAAAAACGCGAAGACTTGGGTTAGGACGTATACTCTAATACATATCGGCTGGTAATTGAGAAATTCATTAACTGATGAAGTAAAAAATATGAGGTTCCATTTGAATTAATCAACTTATAGCCATTGAAAGTTTCAATTTGATTGGCTTTGATTTTTGAGCATCCCTTATGTGCTGACAAGTTTATCCAGATCAGGATATACTTATACCCCTTAAAGTATTTGGGACATGGAGATTATTATTCGATCAGATTTTCACTAAATTCAAATTATCCAAAAACCCTTGAGGTTTATATGGTACTATATAAACCTTATCAAAACAAAACATACATTTATTTTTATCAGAGAATCCAAAAATCCATTAAAAAAAAAACGCAACTTTGATATTTTTGAGGCTTTTTAGACACCCGATATATGTATACTCCAAAAGTCAAACTTCTGGAAAGTCACGTATTTTAGCCACAATATTACGATCCGTATAGCGTGAATAACCCTGTATATAGTAAACGCCAAACAACTTTCGATCTACGTCATCGTTGCCACCAAGCTCGTTATATGAAGCTTGCTGGTGGCCAAATTTGGTCACCAGCAAATCACATAATAACTCGCTTGGTGGCAATCATGACGTGAATCGAAAGTTGTTTGGAATTTGCTGTACTGAGCAGCATGTTATGAATGAGAACGTCATAACACAGTGATTTTAGCACATTTTAAAGCGTTATATCTCCATCAATTCAGACTAACAAGAAAAATAAAAAATACGTGTCTCCTATTTTTCATGGACTTTCGAATCCAACAATAAAAAAATGATGCAAGTCCCTAATATGAAATGGAGAATGCGGATGCGCCAGGGGAAAGGGTTGCCTAGCCAGCTAGGTGAGCTAGGTTCAAAATCGTCTTTACAGGACGCTTGCATGGGAAAGTCACCAAAGTAAACAGACTACACGTGATCAAAGAAAGGGAAACTATCGAAAAGTCACGTGAGATCAGTCAACACATGTGATCAGTTCAATCGTTAATGACAGACCAAACTTATGTTTCATGATACACCATATACTTCATGAAAACATTTTCACCAGGAGCCGAATTCCGTGTACCTGTGGAATTCTAGCAACACGTCGCTTTCTCATCATTTTACACAGAGCGCACGTTTCGCTATGAAATTCCACAGTACACGGAATCCGGCTCCTGGTTAGTCTGTCAAAATTGCAGTGACCGTTTCGAAACACTCGAAACACCACCAGTTCACCAATCAAAATCGAGTGGTCCTGAGTGGTCACCGTGACCAGTCACGTGAAAATAACTAAAATAATTATTGATACAAGTAATACACACTTGCATTCATCGCATTATATTGAAATGATTAAAACTACATCAAAATGTATTGACGATTGTCGAATAATTATATTGAAATAAACAAACTCAACGTTTCAAATTGAAATAAAAAAACCGCATATTCTTTTTGTAGGATGTCGCTGTAAAATCTAAGTCAAATAGTAACAAATAATTATCTAGTGCAAGTCCCTATCTGAACCTGAACTGTTGGTTGAGGACGTAGGACGTTGATGTTACGTTACAATCCACTTCTTGACAGAAGCTTCTGGTGTTTTTCTACGTTGATGATATAATTTGAGTACTTTTGAACAACACTTTTAACCTCAAATTTATGTTAGTAGACGCATAGAGTATATTTTGAAAAAATGAGTACCTTCTTTTGCGAGATGATTCCATAAAACGGAATTTTTGTCCCAAATTAACTCAACCACCAACTCCAACTACTGTATACAAACACTTTTGACTTTTGTCGGTACGCGACAGTCATCTGCTTTCTGTCATTTGTGCCATTGTGCCCACTGCGTCTGCGTTACGTGACCTGTCCGGTAGACTAACCGATGCGGTGCTGCCAAGATGCTAAATAACTAGGTATTTTGTCGGCCAGATTATTCGCGTGACATGATGCAAGATATGGAAACACAGGTTTCATATTTTGTCTTGAATCAATGCCAATTGTGTAAAAGTAAAAGTTGATCGATGCAGTGACGACACAAAATTTCATCATCCGTACCACTCTCATTTTGGAAAGGATATAACATCATAGATATATCTATGATATTCATACCAAGGTGAGACGTCATCCGCGTGCCCGTTCAAATCAATAATCACTGAAAAAAAAGTAAAGGCCCGGATTATTGATCATAAATGGGAGGCATTTACTCTAACTTTTCAATTTGACGTTTAAAAAAAAGTGTTCCAAATAAAAGTTTCATGATTGAAAATGGAATTTTTAAAGAATCTGTTTTCACATATACATGCACTGTGTTCCAAAAAGCCTGGGCGAGGTTTCAAATCAATACCCTATTTTTTCATTTGATATTTGGGTTCTCCTTTAAAGTCTAAACATTTTCTATTTAGCATATTCTATATCGAAGTTTGATGTATAAAAAGATATTTGATAATAATTGAATTGAATTGAATAATACTAATTTTTTGTCATAAAAATGTGAAATATATATATGTCACAGTAAAACCTGGTAATCAGTAAAAGCTAACTGTTACTAGGAAAAGTAAGCTTTTCCTGAGTTGGAAACATTTAGCTAGTGAAAGTTGAATTCGATCGACTTCATCCTACTTTTACTAGTAATTGTTAGCATTCACGTAACTTTTCTAGTGAAAGCTGTTTAACTGAAAATTATTATCGTAATTATAAATATCCTTTTTGGTCCGAGTTGGAATTTGCCGACAGATTAGACGCTCTGGAAAATACGAGAGTTATGAATCGCAGGTGTACAATGTGAACATTGTTCAGATACCGTATTATAGAAAATACTCAAGTATTCTCAGTAGGGGTTACTCTGGGTTAGTTTGGGTTTGGCATTGAGCGACATCATTTAGTGCCTCGTGCACCTTGTGTTATGGACTTTATTAGTCTTTTTGTGGACTGTATTAATTATTTTTCAAAATGAAATACCACAGGCTATACTGTGTTGTTTTTTTTATAAATTTCTAAGCAACTACATTTTGTTTTTCATAGTGAACTTGACATTCCGTCCACCTTGAAAGTACCCTAGTACTTTAAACTAGGTATCTTAATAACTAAATTTAATTACCAATATAAGTAATTACTTAATTATTTTGTAGACAATGAAATTCAGTCAATGGGTAGAGCACATATGCGATTCACTGCGCGTGTTGTTTCACCACCGTTCACTTTTAGTCTTACCACTCGGACAATTTCATCTTTTCCTGGATGCACAGCAATAACTCTGCCTAAATGCCAGCTCATAGTTGGAGCATGTTCATTTTTTATTAACACCAAAGTTCCAATTTTTATTAAATTGGTGGAATTCTTCTTCCATTTCACTCGAGTTTGTAACTCCGATAAGTATTCCTTCTGCCAACGTTGCCAAAAGTGTTGCGTTAAAAATTGTAGATGTTGCCACCTTGTAAGACGATTCTCTGGAACACTTGTTACATTAATTTCAGGAAGGTTGGTGAGTGGTTTGCCGATCAAAAAATGTCCTGGTGTCAAAGCTGATAAGTCGTCCGGATCCTGAGTAAGTGGGGATAGCGGACGCGAATTTAGTATAGCTTCAATATGTGTCAAAACGGTGGCATATTCTTCAAAAGTTAAACGATTTTCACCTATAACACGCTTAATGTGACTTTTTGCAGATTTAATACCAGCTTCCCAAAGTCCGCCGAAGCTTGGAGAAGAAGCGGGTATAAAATGCCATTTTATATATTCTAAAGCCAATTGATTAGCAATAAATTCCGATTCATTCTTCAGAAAATGATAAATTCTTGAAAGTTCAAAGTTTGCTCCCTTATAGTTCGAACCGTTATCTGAGTAGATGTTAGCTGGTTTACCACGTCTACTCACAAACCTATTCAATGCAGCCAAAAATGCTTGCGTGGTAAGTTCTGACACCAATTCAATATGTATGGCCTTCGTACTCATACACACAAATAAACATATATAAGCCTTGATTATTTTAGCATTACGAGTCTGCCTATCTTTAAGTAAAAACGGTCCTCCATAGTCAGTTCCAACATTAAAAAATACACTATGAGAATTAACTCGTGCCTCAGGTAAATCACCCATTAAATAATCAAAGCCTCTTGGAGCAACACGAAAACATTTAACACAATGACGAATTATATTTTTGCAAGCATTTCTTCCAGAGATAGGCCAATATTTTTCTCTAATTGAGTATAACAAATTTTGCACACCGCAATGAAGTAAACGTTCATGTTCGTGCCTTAAGATTTGTTTTGTCAATAGATGATTACTCGGTAAAATTATAGGATGCTTTGTTTCAAAAGGTAAGGTTGAATTTTTTATTCTACCACCTACTCGTATTATACCATTTTGCAGAAAAGGATTAAGAGACAGAATTTTACTGGAATTATCAAGTAATTTTTTATTTTTTAAATTGCTATATTCATAAGGAAAATTTTCTATTTGTACATGTTTTATCATTTCATTCAAAGCTCTTTCAAGTTCTTCGGGAAGCAATGGACCATAATTTCTGTTACAGTTTTTCATATTTATATTAGTCACAAAACGTAAAATATATGCTAATACCCTTACAGTTTTTGTAAAAGAAGAAAACCTATTCAATACATACAATATTATTTCATTACTAGATTTAATTATAGAACAAGAAACACTTCTTTGCTCATATGCATCCTCTATAATCTCATGAAAAGGCTCAGTAATATTCCAGTTT
The DNA here is from genome assembly GCA_958502075.1 of Orchestes rusci. Lineage (NCBI taxonomy): Eukaryota > Metazoa > Arthropoda > Insecta > Coleoptera > Curculionidae > Orchestes > Orchestes rusci. The sequence goes on along the minus strand of OY293312.1, from coordinate 19,832,210 downwards.
TCTTCTTTTAACAAAAACCAATGAGGCCCGTGCCACCATAATTTAGAATTCTTAAGAGCTTCAATTGATGATCCTCTAGACAATAAATCTGCTGGGTTATCGCTAGACTTAACATAAAACCAATTCTTAAAATTAGTAAGTGACCTAATCTCGCTTACTCTATTTGCTACAAAAGTTTTCCATTTGCTAGATTCATTTCGTATCCAACATAAATTTATTGTCGAATCCGTCCAAAAATATAATTTATTAATATTAATATTTAACACTTCCAAAATTTTACTCGTCAAATTTGAGAGTAATTGCGCACCACATAATTCAAGACGTGGTAGACTTATTTGCTTTAATGGGGCCACACGTGATTTTGCGCATAGTAAATTAGAGTAATATTTTCCATTATTACTTAAACATCGTAAATATATGCAAGCTCCATAAGCCTTTATTGAAGCATCACAAAATCCATGCAATTCAATACTGACATAATGCGAAACATTTACACACCTTGCTATTTTGATTTCTTTAATGACAAATCGATTTCTATAAATTGAGGACCATTTAATTGAAAGATCCTGGGGAATCTCATCATCCCAGTCTATCTTTAATTTCCAAAGTTCCTGAATTATAAGCTTTGCAATTATTATGATTGGACCCAACAGTCCTAAAGGATCAAATATTTGGCAAATCCATGATAAAATCGTGCGTTTCGTTAATTTATTATTACAAATATTTTCATTAGAATTGATGTTATATCTAATAGAATCATCATTAGCGTCCCAATATATGCCTAAAGTTTTATTTAACTCATTTACTCCAATATCAAGAATACTTACATCTAGATCCTTATTGATTTCAAATTTATTTAACAATTCTTTGTTATTACACAAAAACTGTCTAAGCTCAAAACCATAACTAGCTAATAATCGAACAATATCCTTCTGAATTTCTAACAACTCTGACATTGAATTAGAACCTGTTAACAAGTCATCCATATAAAAATCTCTTTTAATTATTTCACTAGCTATCGGAAATTTCGCTTCATTTTTAGTCGCAATTTGAAATAAGCATTTGACTGCTAAATATGGCGCGGACGCTGTGCCATAGGTTACGGTATTTAATTTGAAAACCTTTATATTTTCTTCAGATTGTGATCGCCAAAATATTTTTTGATACTTTAATTCATCGGCATTAATAAGTATCTGACGATACATTTTAGATATATCACCAGTCAAGACATACTGATGAGTACGGAATCTAGCTAATATGGAAAATACATCTTATAGGACCACTAAATTGGACATCATTGAGTGAAAGTCCATTTGTTGTTTTTGCCGATGCGTCAAACACTACCCGACATTTAGTAGTGAGGCTACTGTCTTTCCATACCGCATGATGAGGTAGATAATAACCATTTTCTTCAGTATCATCAATTTCCGTCATGTGACCGAGTCTTTGATAATCATTCATGAATGAAGAATATTCTGACTTTAATTTGTCATTTTTGTTGAGTTTTCGTTCAAGCAAATGAAATCGTTTTAATGCAGTACTACGAGAATCACCCAGCAAATTTAAATTATCCTTAAAAGGAATCCTAACTATAAATCTTCCTGATGAATCCCTAGTTGTTGTATCACGGAAATAATTCTCGCAATATTTCTCAGACTCAGATATATTATTTATCTTATTATTTATTTCTTCGATTTCCCAAAATTTTAGAATCCTTTTTTCAAATATGGCATCAGATTCTGAAATATTCAAATAAGTAACTGAGTTATTTAAAGATATGGAATACAATTTTAAATCACCAGCTATTATGAAACCAAATTTGGTCTCTTGCAAGATTGGCATATTAGAACCAAGCTGCACTTGATTAGAACCCATAATAGACCAAAATACGGTTGATCCTAAAAGCAGTTCAATTTCTGCTGATTCATTAAATTTAGGATCAGCTAGTTGTAAATTAGAAGGTACCTTAAGGATATTTCTATTGAAAGACATGATAGGTAATTTATCGGTAACTCTAAGAAGAACTTAGCAATTAATAGTGCTCTTGTAACTATTTAAACGTGACTTTATTGTTAGATTCACTTGTTTATTTATGTTAGTTAATGTTTGTCCTATACCCTTTACAGCATGGTTTATTTTAAATGGTTCTAAACCTAATTTATTACAAATATTCTGCGAAATGAAATTACTTTGTGAGCCGCTGTCCAATAAAGCACGAGCAGTAACCGTTTTCACTCCATTTGAAACCTGCACAATTGCAGTTGAAAGCAGTACTTGCGAATAACTAAGCATCGCTGAATTTTCCTCAAAAGACGTCAAATGATTTGAATCGGTTAAACCGCAAACATGTGAGTTCAATGACAAATCTTGATTTTGATTTTGAGCAATGAATTCATTCCCCTGTTTGAAAGGTGCAAGTTGAATCTCTTGCTCTTGAGGTGGGATATTTCCACCATCAATTCTTTCTGATTTATCTTTCTTGTTATAATTTGGAATAAGTAAAATTATATTATGAGCCTTACTACATTTAAAACACTTTGGCTTTGGACACTTCCATGAAGGATGTGAATGTCTTAGACAGTTTAAACATAATTTAAGTTGTTTTACTGCGTTTATTCGTTCATTTATTGCCAATTTCAAAAAAGAATCGCATTTAAAAATGCTATGTGATTCTTGGTTGCAAAAATAACATTTAAAATTGCCATCTGGCCTTTTATCTGTAGATTGATAACTATTACTATGTCCATGTTTATAAAATTTCTTCGATGAAGGCTTGTATTTAAATGTGTCAAAATTATTATTTGAAACCTCCAATTTTTCCAGTATCTCACACTTATTTTTTAAAAATGTATTCAAGTCACTCATTGTTGGCAAATCATTCATATAATGATACGTTTCCCAATCACGTCTTGTAGTTGGATCAAACTTACTAGACATTATATATATTATCAGCCGATCCCACGCATCTGTGTTTTCTCCCAATGACTTCAGAGAACGTAAATGCTTTGTAACACAATCATACAGATTACGTAAGTCACTATAAGATTCGTTTATTAAACTAGAATGCTCAAATATTGCACGTATATGATTATAGATGATCAACTTTTTATTTTCAAATCGATCTTTCAAAAACTGCCATGCAATTATATAATTCGCATCGGAAACTTCTATTGATTTTATTATTTCAAGAACCTCTTTATTCAGTGAAGATCTTAAATAATAAAATTTCTGAATATTATTTAATGCACTAATACCATCCACTAAAGCAGTAAATGAATCCTTAAATTCCAACCAGTTTTCATATTGACCATCAAACGTTGGAAGCTTAATGGAAGGTAATTTTACTAATGATTGTACCGAATTTAAATCGGTCACACTGTGTCTAGAACTGACCACGCAAACATTATTGCTACCATCCGAACTATATTTTTTATTGAAGTTATTTATCACGCTTTTAATATCGCCAATCAATTTATAATATTTATTTTCGAACGCCCTTCTTTCAGCTTCGTCCGGTTGAGATTCTGATTCATTTTCCTGAATACTAAATTGTTCTATTTCAAACTGAAGTTTATCAAAATCATGACAAATTGACTGAACGCCTTCTAACCTAACATGCAATTCATTTATAATGTCATCATTTATGTCATCTTGATCAATTGAATCAAAATAATTTTTAAAGCGTGTTAGCTTACTTTTTACACTAGCTCTCTGTGATTTTAATAAACCGATATCAGCCATGTTAAAGACACAATCGAAACTATAGCTAAATTATACAATATGAACGAACTTACTCAGGATATTATCGACATGAAACAGGAACCCCTTGGTGGAACACGACAATTCTTATTTTCACTGCCTTCCGGTTCTCTGCTCTCTATCTTCTTCTGGGTCTAGTTCGATTCCAATTCTTGTCTTATGTCTTGACAATATGATTTCAATTTTCAGTATTTTCACTAAATCTTCATCCGAATCGTAAGGACCAATGTTATGGACTTTATTAGTCTTTTTGTGGACTGTATTAATTATTTTTCAAAATGAAATACCACAGGCTATACAGTGTGTCCAGAATAAAATGATGTACGTGGGGATATCGGAAACTACAGGAGATACAGTATCGGTTAAATGGAAGAAAAGTTGCGTATTTGCGTGCCCAAGAATAATCTCACTTTGGTTTGTTTTGATTCGATACCGTAATGGAGATACAGGGTGAAAAAGAAAAATGGCCATTTTTTAAATAGCACAATATTTCGGTTATTATAAAAGATGAGGTATTGAAAATTTCTGGATCTGGGTAAGAAGATACGGTGATTTTGAAAATTGTGTCGAAAAAATTGTAGGCCCACTATGTTGCTTCCGGCCGAAGTCAACTTTTGTTTTTCTTATGGGCGCCATATTGAATTTTTTCATTTTCAAAATCCGCATTGAAAATGATTTTCAAAAATATGACTTTCATAAAAAAAAACAGACTTGACTTTGGCTGGACGCAACATAGTGGGCCTAAAATTTTTTTGACGTCGTTTTTAGAATTGTCGTATCCTCTTAACCATATCCTGAAAATTTGAAAGTTCTAGCATTTATAATAAGCAAAATTGTGTGGTTTCTTCAAAATTTGCCTTTTCCCTTTTCACCCTGTATCCACATTACGGTATCGATTTAAAATAAAACAAAGGTGGAATATTTTTGGGCATACAAATATGCTGCTTTTCTTCCATTTACGCAACGTCGTATCTTTTAAAGTTTCCAATATCCCCATATAGTGCCATAAACATCATTTTATTCTGGACACACTGTACTGTGTTGTTTTTTTATTATTGTTTTTTTTTATAAATTTCTAAGCAACTACATTTTGTTTTTCATAGTGAACTTGACACCTTGGGTTAGTTAAATGGCGAAAATAAGTTTTAAAAAGAACTTTTCCTAACTGCTTTCAGTAAAAGTTGATTTGATAAAGTTTCTCCAACATTCACTAGTGAAAGTGTACAATATTCTTCAAAATTTAACATTTCCTAACGGATCAAGTAATTGCTAGCATCAACTAGTAAAAGCTAGCTTTCACTGAATTCCTAACATTTACTGTAACATATACAATTTCTAAGTATTGACGTAAAAGTCACGTCATTAAATACTATTAAAATATCAAAGTAGTAAAGTATAAAATAGTTCTGCTTTTGATTCAATAGATTTTTTTTAAATAATATACATAATATGTCATTTTATTTTTAATTTATGTTTCGACTATCAATTTAAAATTAGAAAAGTTTTGGTATATTCTACACAGACATTCACGTCAAAATACTTCATGATCATAGATATATTTTACTTTTTTATAACAATAGATTAATATTATTCAATTTATAAATATCAAATATCTTTTTATACAATAAACTTAGGTATAGGATATATGCTTCAGAGAAAATGTTTAGAATTTGAAGGAGAATCCAAATATCAGATATAAAGATAGGCTATCAATTTTAAAAAACAAAGTTGGGCCTCACCCAGGCTTTTTGGAACACCCTGTTGGTATATGTGAAGACAGGTTCTTTAAAAATTTCATTTTCAACCATGAAACTTTTAATTGGGAAACTTTTTTTAAAAACGTCAAATTAAAAAGTTAGAGGGGAAGCATTTATAATCAAAACCCTGTCCACAATATCTAAAATATACATTGAAATGAAAAATTTGCAATTGACAATAAAATGTCATAGGTCATGCCATGATTTATCACAATAAATCAATAAATCAGTGAATAGACAAAAAGAAATTGGCGCAAATAACAAATTTCAATAAAACTGTACCCAATGTAATCAAATACTTAAGCGAGTGAGTCGAAGAAATACAACAAACAAAAGAATAACAATAATAATCATTGAACAAATTCGAAGAGAGTGAAAGTGGCACACCCAGTGACGCCTTGACGGCTTTGTTACCCCATATTTTGCTAAACATTGGTCTGTTTTGATCCTTGACTACAAATTTACTTATTTTAAAATAATACGTATATGACCATAGATAAAAAATATATACAGTGTGTCCCAGATTCGCTTCTCTATACAGGGATCTTGGCTCCTATTATACCTACAGCAAAGTTTAAGGTTAAATGGTAATGGTTAATGGAAAGTTTTAGAGGAATCTTTTAGTGCATTCGATATCCGGTTCCAGATTTTCGATCGATAAATTGGTTTTGGAAATATCGGCGAAAAACCGAAAACGGCGAATTTTGTTTTTTTCCAGTAAATCCTAAACGGCTAATTGGACAGCTATGAAAATGTTACATTATCTGGATCACTTTTTTAAGACGAATAAAATGGTTATGTCTCAATCGTCTTTTGTTTTCCCGCAACCCACCTCAACTTTCATTTTTCTTATGGGCGCCATATTGAATTTTTCGATTTTTGGAAAGAGTGTCAAATTTCCAGTCTAGCGATGTCTCACAAGTGCATAAAAAATTTGAGTATCTTCGGAATATCACATTTCGTAGTTCGGACTCAATCTTTTCTAAGAAGGCCATGATTTATTTGAGAGAAAACTGGTTTATAAGCAAAATCCTAGGAGGCTCTGAGATGTCGTTCAATAATTCTGCCGAAAGATGGCGTTGTGGTCTACAACACCCCGCAAATAATAATTCAGTATGAAAGTTTTGTTTTCGTAAATAGTAGTACGCTTCTCTGTCATAAAAATAATAAATCTGATAAACAAATTGTCGAAACCTAATAAAAATGCCCGGTATTCCCTATTCGAATGAGGAAAAGTTGGATATGTTAGCGCTGTACTTGCAGTCACAGAGAAATGCCGACATTATTACCTCAGCAAGGTATTTGGAGATGTACCCCGAACGACGCCAGCCTCATAAAACCCAATTCAGAAAAATGGTTGTTAATTTGATCAACTTTGGGGCCTTCGAACAACCGAGTAGCGGATACAACATTAAAAATGAAAATTTCATACCAGTCAATTCTAACCAATCATAGGCTTGCATTTTAACATGTTGCTATGGCAACGACCTAATTTTATCGGAAATCACCCTACTCATAATCACGTGACTGAAAGATTAATAAGTGGAAATCTCCCTGGCTTTGCATCTGCATGTAGCTCCCATGATTACAGTGTTGCCGTCCCCACTCTCCCTAACAATCCCACACTGTGGTTGGTGCATGAGAGCTACATCCAGCGGCTACTATTAAATCTTCTCAAATAGTTTTGGCTTGAAATTTTCTTGCCGAATCTCCCGCGAGATCGAATTAAAAATCCGGAAATTTGTTCTCGTTTCGAATTTTTCAAGAAAATTCGCAACTCGACAAGATTTCCGGAAATGATTCGAGCTCTAGGTAGATTATGATTGAAAATCGCATCAGAAACATTTTACAAGCTGTCAACGAAGACCCTAGTAAATCGGTAAGAACTGTGGAACGGGAAATTGGTGTGTCAAAATCAACTGTACAGCGAGAGTGCTAACGTTGATTGAATAAGTAACTTATTCAATCAACGGTCCTAAAAAAGAATAAGTACCATCCATACAGACCCACAGTAGTTCAAGGACTTAAAGAAACTGATTTTCCAAGACGAATGCGCTTCTGTGAGTGGTATACAAGGAAGTGTAATGACAATCCCGATTTTGTAAATCATGTACGTCTTGTGGTCCGATGAAAGTAGGTTTACGAATTGTGGAGTTTTTAATAAGCACAACACTAATCATTGGGCTGTGGAAAAACCTCACGAAGTGGCAGCGAGACGTCTACAGAGCAGATTTGGGTTTAACGTGTGGTGTGGGGTCATTGCATGGTAATTTAATCCAACATACTTTTCTCAATTGGGCAACTATCAATCAATCATTTCAGGAAATCGACTTATAGGACCATTTTCATTTGACTACAGCCTAAACTGACAGAGACACCTAGAGCTTTTGCGAAATCGGGTTGTGCCGGCATTACGAGCTACTCTAACCGAAGATGAGTTCAGAAGAACCTGGTTTCAACAGGATGGATGTCCGGCTCACAACACCATTCAAGTCAGGAACTTCTTGAAAGAGCAGTTTGAGGAGAGGATCATTTCATTAAATGGTACAATACCCTGGCCTCCTAGATCCCCCGACCTTTCGCCCTTGGATTTTTATCTCTGGGGTCATACAAAGAATGAGGTGTATGAATTTGATCCTTCTGCGACTATAGAAATCCTGAGACAAAGAGTTTTTGACACATTTACAAATATCAACAGAAACATACTTGCGAGGATTGTACGAAAAACAGTTACTAATTGTCAAAAATGCCTCGATGCAAATGGACGTCATTTTGCAAACTTCTAAATCAATACCGAGACAGTTGAGAACACATATTACAGTATTTTCATTTTCAATATTTTGTATCTACCTGTAAGTTATTCAAAAGCTTAAGTGTTGATTGAATAAACAATGATGACTTTTTATTCAATACACTCATAGACTCGTTGAGAAGTCATTATTTACGTCCATGTTCTATTGAAAATTCAATGAGTTACGTCCGCCTCACAGCATAGTCACAGTAAACTATCTACGTCAACACAAAACCAAGTGTCTACAGTGTGTCACTAGAGGCAAAGCGAATATGTACTCCGTTTATATACGGTGATTGTTCCATGAAGCTCAAACGAAAATGTGCTCTTCCGTGTATATTCTGTATATGTTCATACATGGGAATTGTGTTACGTTTTTCAAACATACACGTCTTCGTATTTGGTGACGTTTCGTGGCTTTATGCCTTGTGTTTTAGTCGCCATCCGCTATAAATTAACAAATAAAGCTATACTTGTTAATTTATAGCTAAAAGGGTGACTAAAACACAAGGCATAAAGCTACAAAACTACACCAAATAAGAGCACGTGTATGTTCGAAAAACGTAGGACAATTCCCATGTATGAACATGATTTGTGAATAAATACTTACCTACAGTTCTCACAAAAAAATACACACCATTTTGGACAAAAAAAACTACTTTATTATTATTATTATAAATTAGAAATAAAATATTTTGTAGTAAGATAAAATGATGTTAGTAGTAAGGGCTATCCCACTCCTGGCTCACTTTTTGCAATTACAATGAATTGGTGGAAGCGCCAGGGCGTAGCCAAATGTCCATCAGTTAGACGTTACGTGAGAGCCAATTTGCATATTCATGATAAGATTTCGAATGTGACCTTTGATCTTGACCCCCTTGCTTAACCCCCGTTCGACAGGAAGACGTGACGTCAGAGCCAATTTACATAATTATGATAAGATTGTGACCTTTGGTCGCGACCCCCATTGGGGTGTTGAGCCCCGTTCGACAGGTTAGAAAAAACTGCAGAATAAACGAATTATGCTGATAATGCAAATTGATTTATTTTTGAAATGCTCAGGCTGATAAATTGATGCAGTTGCATTTTGATGTGAAATTTGTATGCACGTGGTTGACCCTGCGGGTTGATAATATACTTGTCACGTAACCTCTTTAGATGACCATATGCGGTGTTTTAGAGGGTTTAAAAAGATTTTCATGTGGGGGTGGGGTTGAATCATGTGGTGATGAGGAATGTGAACTAGTTCTTCACTCAAGATGTCACGTTTCTGTTGTGAGAAAAAAATGTTTTGTCACCCCGAATGTACAAGTCGATGGCTTAGCATGCTCCGAATGCGAATCATACAGTTTTTTGTTGTTGCAAATGCACCTCAGATCTACCACCTAAAAGTCATATTGAAATAATCATTAATGCAGTTCGTATCAATGGTGATTTCATTGGATTGTGAAACGTTACTGTCACTCAACAAAATCAGACATGGGTAAATTTATCAGTGATAAAAATCCAATGATGCATCCAGAGATGTTGAGCGCTGAAGTGAGTCAGCAGTTGAGTGTAAGACGATGGGGAAAACACACGCAGAAAAAATTGATGAATTTTGCAGACGATTGGAGCAGATAAGGAACGACATCACATTCTATGAGCAAAAAAAGTTCATGTTTCAAACCTTCAAGAAATTGAGTATTGTTGGTAAGTGTTTTTTTGCTTATCTTCAAAGCGATACTAATTGCAGCACAACAACCTCATTTGATCAACAGTTCTAAATTTAGCTCGAATGTGGTTTTCTTATCAATAACAAGTCTCAGCAACTATAGTTTGATATTTATCTAGTTAAAATTATCTCATTTCAATTTTATTTATTTTTTCAGAACCAATCCATCATGAAAATCATTGCAATAGACATGCAGGGCTTCAATTTCGCACAAGATTTCAAAATCAAGGAGCTGTTAATCACAAATAGCCTTCAATCCAGTCATTTTTTTTCTGAGAACATGTGTATTACAATTGCTTGACTAATTTTGTTAAAGGATTATAGCTAAATAATTTATCATATGAAATCAGATGATATACTGATGTATCATTTTTGTATAGAAGTGTTTCTTTCTGATGAGAACAATCAATGTTTGTGATTGGACACTTATTTTAAAGTTTTGAGGGTTGAAAATTTGTGAATACCTACCTGTAAATATTTATAAAAAGGTGAAATAAAATAAAAAATGTAATGAAAAATGTGATTTATTCAATCATTAAACATGTTTTATACAAATCATAGACATAAGTAAGTGCACACATTGCAGGTGATGATAAATGGTATAGAAAATGTGGTTTTTCATAACTAAAATATATCTAGGTATATCCTTTTTCATTTCTGAATATGTCTACATTTCATCTAAATCTGTTTATTGGTTTGTGTAGCTCATTTACCACATTTTCTATGATAGTATTCATTATTGAACTGTTTTATTTTCAATCAATACAGGACATTTTATTTGTAATTCGCCATAAAATTCTGTTATTTTACTACCAGTTTCACGTCTAAACGCTATCAAGTCATTTTTTTTAAGACTTCTGTTTTCTAATTTTCCCCCTTTACCATTAATTAACAATGAGACATCTTTCTTTGAATATTCTCCATACAAAATGTTTCCCTGTTCGAAAGGAAATCTATATGATTGTTTTCCATCCGGCATTAAAACAAAATTTGTCTCGCCTTCTACATATCGACCAATAAATGGTAAAACCATTACATAAGATAAATTAACCTCAGAAAGATTAAATAACTTGATATTGTTTTCTGTTTCATCTCTCTTGAATAAATGAGAACCAAACTTGTTGAGTGACATTTTCGGATTGATTCGTTTTACGTATTTGAGGATGTATTTATGCAATTACTTTAGCTTCACGTAACTCTTCGATTATTGATAGTATTTCATTATTATGACCAGTATGACCAGCTCTCATGGAAGCTGTTATTAGTCTTAATCTATCAACAAGTTCGTTGATATTATCCCAATTAACATAATCTATATAGTTTTTATTAATATTCCACAACCCCTTTCCCGTTCGCATTCTAGTTATTGGAGGTTTCAGTTTCTTTAAAAAACGAGAATATAATGGTTTGATGTGTCGTGTTTTTGTTATGCCATGTTTTTGTAGGTATGGTCCTATTATAGTTATATATTTTGAAGATCCATTTCCCTGCACACGTTCATTTGGATCATAATTTCTTCGATATGCATTGGTTTTAGCTAAAATATCCATATAATTATCCAAATCCTCATCTTCATAGTCTTTAGGATATTTTTTAAATAGTAATTCGTACAATCCTTTTGTACCATCATAAATTTTTCCATCTACTTTCACATTTTTTCCAATAATTTCTACAAATTTAAGTGTGGTCCCCAAATAGAATTTATCAGTATCTATATCATGTACTATTCCATAATGATGATCAAAATTATGTTCAGTATCCTTCACACTAGCATCAATATAATCTCTTGGTAGTGGATCAAAACTTTTTAACCAAATTTCATATGGTTGCGTGTCGATTAAATTTTGAACCGATTGCCTTGACTGTTCCAATATATCTGAAAGATTTTGATTTTCCGAGCTTTCGAAGGGGTTGGTTTGAGCTATAACACTAGTTTCTTGTATAGTTGGTAACTGACTACGTTCTTGTATAGTATTAGGTAAATGACTAGGTTCTTGTATAGATGGTAACTGGCTAACAGATGCAAGGCTTGTATCAAAAAATGATGGTATTTCCATCGGTAGAATAGGAGTTCTACCAGTTCTTGTAGGTCTTGTAGGTGTTGATGTCTCATAAAATAATCTTGAAAAACTTGGTTTAGGTTTTAATGGTGTTGTGTGAAACATAGAAGCTTCAGGTTCTTCTTCTTCTTCTTTGAATTCTTCTTTTATGGTGAAAGGTTCATTTATTTTAGAAATAAGTTGTTGTAGCGGTTGAGTTATTGGTTTGTAAGCTTGCTCTAGTTGTGATTGTGTAGTGGTCATAGCCAGTTTCAGACTATTATATTTATCCTTGACAGCTTTTCTTGACTTCATCAATTCCTCAGCCAACCGCTTATCCATTTTATAGATATATGAATGAATCAAAATTTTTCCTATATCTTCCGCAATTCAGTTCACAATCTTTATCAATAACCAGAAAATTATAAGGGTCTTTCCAACAGTGTGCGCAGAGTTGCTTCAATTGCTCAAATGACATATCCAGCATACAATGATCATTATATATATGATTCAAATTCATAGAATCCTGCTTGAATAAAATTAGCAAATTTGCGTTCTCACGTATAAGTCTTTTCTGAATTGATGAATAACCTTGAAAAATAAAAAAGCAGTCTGTATTTTTATGCCTCGAATGCGTGAAATAGTCCCTTATTATAGTTTGTGTTCCACATGGTATATCATCAAATATGATGACCGAATTTGGTGCTATTTCATGAGGAGGAATGATATTTTCATCGCTTTCATACTCGAAATATCCAATCTCTTTCATGGGTGCCAATAGTTGTCTTAAATATTCATACTTTGGCTGCTGTAATGATTTGGAATAAAGGTACACGTTTGCAAATCTTATTCCATTTGGATGCTCAAGTAAAGCCAACATCACATTGGTTTTACCTGAAGCAGATGGTCCAACAATGAGACATCTTTTCGATTCCCCACCAAATAAATCACCATGTTTTTGGATTGGTTTCGTAAAATTCTTCACATCATGGTTTGTGATGGGTAAGGAGAACGATTGTTTCTCTATCCGCATTCTAGATATCAATAAACAGAATTGTTTTTTGCAAAAGTATTTATACATTAATCAGATTATGGACATATTGATCAGATAGCATTAAATCGATAGACAATCGTGTTGCAAATTTTTAAACTGAAAATAGTATTTAAATGATACACACAAACCTCTATAGGTATAAAATGATTGTACACGCTTCACGAAAGTACACTTCCTCCAAACACTCCAAGAGGGAAGGTCGAGGTTTAATAAACACTCTAATTAATAGACTACCTGTTGAGCTTCATATTCCTGGCTATCAATTTTGTGGTCCTGGTACAAATTTAGAAGAAAGATTAAATAGGGGAGAGTCTGGTATCAATCCATTGGATGCTGCGTGTCGAGAACACGATATCGCATACTCACAAACAACTGATTTACCTCAACGACATCGAGCGGATAAAGCTCTAGCAGATAAAGCTTGGCAGAGAGTTGGAGCAAAAGATTCCTCGGTAGGAGAAAGAATTGCTGCTCTAACAGTGAGTGGAATTATGAAAGGTAAACGGAAACTTGGAATGGGGATCAAGAGAACCGAAAGAAAAAAGAAAACACGAGTTATCAAACCCCCTAAAAAAATTGGTGGATTTCTTCCATTATTACTTCCAATTTTGGGTGCACTAGGAGCTTTAGGCGGTGGTGCAGCTGGAATTGCTAAGGCCGTTAATGATATTAAAGTATCAAAGGAGCAACTCGAAGAATTACATCGACACAATAAAGAAATGGAAAAACTTGCCAAGCAGGGCGGTGGATTATACATTAAACCCTACAAAGGAGGCACTATCAAGAAAAAAAACATAAAAAAAATCAAATAAAATTTTCGCAAAGATCCCTTTCAAATAACGATATACTAAAATATGTGAAAATATTGAATATCTCACATTAAAGAGGTGTATTTATGCATGACAACCTCGCCAAAATATTTAAAGTGAAGGAATGTGGTATTTTGAATCTAGAAAGTTAACAAAATCATGGAACTCATTGTACTGCATACATAATAAACAAAAATTAAGCATTTTATTTTGATAATTATGGAAACTTGACACCACCTATCAAACTCGTTAATTATTTGAAAACTTATGACAAAATCCAAATCTGGTATTCGTATGAAACAGTACAAAAATTCAATACAAGTAATTGTGGACAATTGTCAATCGAGTTTCTATATAATAATATGACATGATCGAGAACCATCAGTAACGTTGAGAGTGTCATCATGACTAGAACTATAACAATAACGGGAAATACTTCTGTGTTGAAAGCAGAATTCAATCCACCTATATTTTTGGATGAAAATAAAGAATATTTTCTGGGGTTGGCTGAGTTTGAATCGTTTATGAGTATACCTAACATACAACCGGGTAGCAATAAAGTATATGTAGCGGATAAAGTTATCACAATTCCAGAAGGAACTTACGATTTAAAAGATATTGAAACATATATTAATTATGTAATTGATGACATTTTTGGAGAAAAAGTTGGGTTTCAGATGAAAGCAAACCCCAATACATTAAAATGTCAGCTTTATTGCACAAAGGAAATAGATTTCACACCAAATGACTCCATAGCGAAAATATTAGGTTTTAAGAAACGAAAAATTGCATCAAATGAATTATCTGAATCGGATGAAGTTGTTAATATATTTAAAGTTAATGCAATTTGTGTTGATTGCGACATTTGCATTGGATCATATAGTAATGGTCTACCCGTTCATATAATTCATCAGTTTTTTCCATCTGTTCCTCCAGGGTATAAAATAGTGGAGTCACCATTACCAATACTTTATTTCCCCATCAGCGTCAAGACAATCAACAACATCACTGTTAAAATAGTAGATCAAGACGGTGATTTGATCAATTTCCGAAACGAGACCATAACAGTTCGATTACATCTTAAAAATTAGAAAAAATTATGGTTATTAAATACAACTATCGCTATTTCAAACAATTGCCTTATAAAAAGGAGAAGCTGTCTATAGAAACCAGTCCAAGACGAAACTCCAACAAGTTAACATCACAAGAAACCAGTCCAAGACGAGACTCCAACAAGTTAACATCACAAAATCGCCAATTTCTTATATCTCTGGGTTTAAAAGTATTGAAATAATGGATATATTAAACGTTGATGAAAAATTATATGTAGATAATTCAATAATAAGCTCCGAGCTTCATTCATATCAACCGTTTGTCTCTTCAAAATTCGAATACAATGATGAAATTCGCATACCTGTTCAAGAACTTGATATATACACACTACCTTCAGGGAGTCATCTCTACATTGAAGGTACCTTGACCAACAATAAGGGTACCTATTCTAAAAAATTACAATTTGTCAACAATGGTATAGCTTATTTGTTTCGGGAAATTCGCTATGAACTTAATGGAGTTACTATAGATTCTGTAAGAAATGTTGGTTTAGCTTCAACCTTGAAGGGTTATCTTTCGTATAATACAAATGAAAGCTTGAAGCTGCAAAATGCTGGATGGTTTCCAAATAGAGATGAAAAGGAAAACATTTTAGTTGATGATAAAGGAAAATTTAATGTATCTATACCTTTGAAAATGTTGATGGGATTTTTTGAAGACTATAAAAAAATAATCTTGAATATGAAACAAGAACTGGTTTTGATCCGAGCCAGCGATGATGTCGATGCAGTTTTATATGTTGAAGATATGCAAAATCCATCACCCGAAGCGGAAAATCCAAAAGTTACATTTGACAAGATCTATTGGAAAGTACCTCATATTCAAGTTGATATACCACAACAACTAACTTTAACACAAATTCTTGAAACTAATAAAGATCTGTTACTTGGATTTCGTAGTTGGGAAATTGTTGAATATTCCTCGCTACCTGAAGCAACCCGTCATACTTGGCCCGTTAAAACAAGTAGTAAACTTGAAGCACCTCGTCATATAATAATTGGATTTCAAGAAAATAGAAAAGGACGCATCATGAAAGATGCTAGTCAATTCGATAATATAAATCTCACAAATATTAGAGTATTTTTGAATTCTGAAAGATATCCATATCATGATTTGTATTTGAATTTCAATGATAACAAGTTTTCAGCTCTCTATGAAATGTTTGCAAACTTTAAAAATTCCTACTATGATATACCAAACGAACCAATTTTCAACCCTCAAAACTTTAAAAATAGGTGTCCAATCGCACATATTGATTGTTCCCACCAGAAAGAAACACTTCAAACAGGCACTGTTGTTTTGAGAGTTGAATTCGAGACAAATAATAATACAAAAAAGGATACATCAGTATATTGTCTGATTTTACATGATAAATTATTTAGCTACAATCCTTTAACAAAAATAGTCAAGCAATTGTGATACGCATGTTCTCAAATAATTTTATAAACCATTTTATTTCTCTAAATGATGTTCAGTATGTCTCCAGAATTGAAGCTTTGCTTATCTTACCATTTAAACAGATCGAAAGAATTAAAAAACAAATTCAAGATTATAGTGGTGAAAAGCAGATGCTGGTGAAATTCTCCCAATTGAAAATATGAAACTACTCGTTTTGGATGTACAAGGATTTATAATTGAAAACAAAAAATTTATTCCTAAAGAACTGGCTGCCTATGATGGAGTCAAAATATGTCATTATATATTTAGATCCCCCTTTTCTATGGAACACTTGCCTCCAGAACTGTGTGAACAAGCAAACTGGTTGATGAAAAATCATCATTGTATTTCATGGAATGAAGGATTTACGCAATCACATAAGTTTTCCAACATTGTGAAAAATATAACAAGAAACGTGGATCATGTGTACGTGAAAGGAAAAGAAAAGGCGCAATACATTGGGAAATATTCATCGAAGCCCGTTATCGAACTTGATGACAATCCATCCTTATCGTTGGAAAAACCACATTGTCTATACCATTTATCATCACCTGCAATGTGTGCACTTACTAATGTTTATAATTTGTATAAAACATGTTTAATGATTGAATAAATCACATTTTTGATTTCATTTTTTATTTTATTTCAAACACCTTTTTATAAATATTTACAGGTAGGTATTCACAAATTTTCAACCCTCAAAACTTTAAAATAGGTGTCCAATCACACTCATCACAAAGAAACAATTCAAGCAGGCACTGTTTTGTTTTGAGAGTTGAATTTGAAACAAATAATAATACAAAAAGGATTCATCAGTATATGGTCTGATTTTTACTTGATAAATTATTCAGCTATAATCCTTCAACAAAATTAGTCAAGCAATTGTAATTCGCATGTTCTCAAATGATTATATAAACCATTTATTTCTCTAAATGATGCTCAGTATGTCTCCAGAATTGAAGCTTCGCTTATCTAAACATTTAGTATGAGAATTTTATGGTGACTTACAAATAAAATGTCCTGTATTGATTGAAAATAAAACAGTTCAATAATGAATACTATCAAAGAAGATGTGGTGGATGAGCTACACAAACCAGCAAGAAGATTTTTCAAAAGAAGAGCAGTAATTGTAAAGGGGATCAATGATCTTTTTCAAGCAGATTTAGTTGAAATGCAACCATATTCAAAAATAAACAAAGGATATAGATATATTTTAGTCATAATTAATGTGTTTTCAAAATTTGTTTGGGCAATTCCTGTCAAAACAAAGACTGCTAAAGATGTAACCACAGCCATGAAATTAATTTTAAATAGTGTAAAAACACCTCCCAAAAATTTGCAAACAGATCATGGAAAGGAATTTTTTAATACAGAGTTCCAAGATTTGATGAAAAAATTCAACATCAATCACTACTCAACATTTTCCAATATGAAAGCTAGCATCGTAGAAAGGGTGAACAGAACATTGAAAAACAGAATGTGGAAAAAATTCAGTTTGCAGGGAAACTATAAATGGTTAAAAATATTACCTGAGATAGTATCAGAATACAATAATACCAAACATTCTGTTATTGGAATGAAACCTATACAAGTATCTAAAAAACATGAAAAGCATCTACTATCAAAAGTTTATGGTCGTATAAAAACAGTGAATCCTTCCAAATATGAAAAGGGAGACTATGTGCGAATAAGTAAGTTTCGTGAGATGTTTTCAAAAGGGTATACACCTAACTGGTCAAATGAAATCTTTGTGATTAAAAAAATAAAAATCACAAATCCAACAACCTACATATTGGAGGATCATAGAGGTGAAGAGATACAGGGTGCATTTTATAAGGAGGAGTTGCAAAAAGTTAAACATCCTGACGTGTATTTGGTAGAAAAGATTCTAAGACGGAAGGGAAATAAAGTTTATGTTAAATGGTTGGGCATGAATAATTCACATAATTCATGGGTTATGAAAAATAATGTATTGTAATATCTTGTTATTCAATAAAAACACTTGCTAGTAGATAATTCTTTTATTGTTCATTTCCCAATGTCCACCCGTATACCCAAACACAATCATGTCTACATTGTCTACCTACATCACACCTCATTTTGTAACTGGCGTCTGTGGCTGATTGGTTAAGACAGTCACATCCCAATCTAAAGACCGCGGGTTCAAACCCCAGACACACCAGTACTTTTTCATCGGAGTAACGTCATCGCATAATGACCTTGAACGGTACACAAAAATGCAGAATCCGAGCTAAGATTTTCTTATGGGAATTTACATGTAAAAATGGTCGACATTGCCGCAGAACCGGTCTAGTATATCTATTGTTCTTTTTTGTTATCTTGTTTTCTTGTTTTCTTGTGTTCTTGTTTTCATGTTTTCTTGTTTTCTTGTTATCTTGTTTTCTTGTGTTCTTGTTTTCTTGTTTTCTTGTTTTCTTGTTGTCTTGTTTTCTTGTTTTCTTGTTTTGTTGCTGTTGTAGTTAATGAGACTTGTTATCGATATGAAAACCACATTCAACCTAAATTCAGAACTGTTGTGGTTTTGTCCATCGTCTTACACTCAACTGCTGACTCACTTCAGCGCTCAACATCTCTGGATGTATCATTGGATTTTTATCGCAGATAAATTCACCCATATCTGATTTTGTAGAGTGGCAGTAACGTTCTACAATCCATCGCAAATTACCACTCATACGAACTGCATTGATGGTTATTTCAATATGACTTTTAGATGGTAGATGTGAGGTGCATTTGCAACAACAAAAACTATATGATTCGCATTCGGAGCATGCTAAGCCATCGACTTGTACATTCGGGGTGACAAAACATTTTTTCTCACAACAGAAATGCGACATCTTGAGTGAAGAACTAGTCAGAATTAGTTCACATCCCTCATCACCACATGATTCAACCCCACCTCCCACGTGATCCAAACCTTTTGATACACCATCACAATAAAGCTAGGCTCTGACGTAGCAACTGATAACACCATCGAACGGAGGTCACCTGATTGGGATCGCAACCGCACCAAATGCAGATATCTCAAAAGAAATACTTGATGTGCATTGTATTCAAAAATTTCGTTTATTCTGCAGTTTTTTCTAACCTGTCGAACGGGGCTCAACACCCCAATGGGGGTCGCGACCAAAGGTCACAATCTTATCATAATTATGTAAATTGGCTCTGACGTCACGTCTTCCTGTCGAACGGGGGTTAAGCAAGGGGGTCAAGATCAAAGGTCACATTCGAAATCTTATCATGAATATGCAAATTGGCTCTCACGTAACGTCTAACTGATGGACATTTGGCTACGCCCTGGCGCTTCCACCAATTCATTGTAATTGCAAAAAGTGAGCCAGGAGTGGGATAGCCCTTACTACTTAATTTAACTTTTGAGTGTACGTGCAACCGCCCCTTTTTCAGCCATCCTTAATTGTTTTTTCTTCTCTGGAAGACGACAATTCGGCTTTATGTTGTTAACCGGTCGACAAGAAAGAAAAACTGTGCGGTATCAAAAATATCAAACAATCAAAAACTTACCTAATAATGTAAATTTATTATATTACGCATATTCCGCATATGCCCAACTATACTATATGCAGCTCTTGTTTTCTGATGAGTATAATGGCATCCTCCGTAATGATGAGTTTTCCTGGTTTTCAGTAGTTTTACGTAACATTTTAACCCAAATATTCTAGGTAGTAGGTTAATTTAACAATTATTCTTACCTTGATGATGAGGTCACTTAATTAACAGAAATAATGAAAATACTTCATACCAAAGATGAGAATGACCAACAAATGTGGTTCACAACTTCACAAGTAGGAGTAGGGCTGTCAGATTTATAAAAATAAAAAGCGGGAGGTGGGTGGTTTGATTGTTGCAAACTGTGGCGTAGGCAAAAAATTTCTTAGGGAAGTTTTGGGTTCGGATAGCTAGAGCGCCGCCGGCAAAGCGCGCCGCAGGCGGAAAATTTTGAGAGATTTCCCCTCCTTTTTAATCAATTTCCCCTCAAATCCATGACTCATAACATTTATGGGTACCTCCGGCGGCTGCTAAAGTACGAATTAGTGCTCCAAGGCGTTTGTGCTACCTACTAACTACTGATCTTGGTATTCGTTTGAATCGTTTGTCACATCTTTTAAGGCTGCTGTTATGTCAGAGGAACAAAAATGGAAATCCCATTCAGATTTATAAAAAAAAAATTACGCTCGTTATACTTGACATTGCTTGTTCCTTGTTATATTGGTGAGCATAGCAATACACAAAATGTGCATTTTCATATTATACCTATCTCCTTAGTAGTCCTTAGTTTTGACGTTTACGCCTCCTAAATGACCTCTCTTTGCTGGAATGCATGAATTTTCCAAGAGATTGCAAGACCGGTACTATTTCATAATTTAAATTTAAATGTGTTTTACAATTATCTTTCTGATCAAGGGAGGGTTCTGACCCCCAAACCCCCCCCCCCCGTGGCTACGCCCCTGGTTGCTGAGACGTTCGTCACAAAAAAAATCTTGGCTTTATTGTAATAAGAAGATAGATCTGGAAATATCATGAAGTTTTATGGTTACTTAATCAATAATTTAACAAAAAATAAAATAAAATATGAAAATAAAGTACAAAAATCACTATTCTTGAACAAATCAAGGTTTTCTACATGGTACAGACAGGGTGCCTGTAAAAAGGTTTTTTACAAAATCTCACCACATATTTCTGAGACCAAAATAAGCTGATTTTAGGAAAAAATTAATAGATTCGGGATTATTCGGGAGCTCTTCATCAAAATCGGGAGTATTATGACTTTGTTTAAGAAGCGGGAGGGACAGTAAGAAATCGGGAGACTCCCGCCTAAATCGGGAGGTCTGGCAGCCCTAAGTAGGAGTAAAAATGGCGCTAGAGATGCCGCAACACAGCGACACATGGGATTCACATGGTAAGTGTGACTGACTACACGCCGAGGCCGTTGCTCCGCTCGCGCATGCTCCTCTGAAGGAAACCCGACAAGACACCATAACGGAGTGTAGATGTCGCACTGGTAATTTCCCAATACTTTGTGTATGCGTACATAATAAGATTACACAAGATATCACATTCACGTACGATTTAAACTTTGTTTATATCATATGCAGACGTTGAATTTCTACATTCAGTTGATACACTTGAACGTGAAGTAAACACTTTTTGATTATCTTGTACGTACGGTGAACAATCAATTGAAATTTCAGAACACATCTATGTCATTATAAACACTGGTTTATCTTATTATCCAATATAAGAACCAGGTAGACAAGAACATTCACATTGACATATTCTATTTTTCAAGTGTATATCTTGTAGAGACCATAAAGAATAGGGAATTCTTTATGGTAGAGACATCATTTCATTGGAGCGTGCTGTATGGGGTAACTATCGTTCATTGTTTTGTTTCATACTGTGAAAATTTTTTTTAATCGGTTTAAGAGAAAAAGTGCTTTATTATTGTCAAAGCACAATTTGAGAGGCCGGCGGTCAAGGTTGATTGATTGGTACACGATTTGTTTGAGTCGATAACATTCTGTATTTATTTATATTTATGTAATGTTATTTTGACACATTTGTGATAAGATCTAGATCTCTACAATCCAACCGTCCATGAAGAAGCTCCCCAAACACTAGATCCTCTTCTCGAGCACAAATAAATCATTTTCAACTGGAAAATGACAACAACCGTCACTTTGAAGCATCTATTTACGTCATGGCAACGCATTTCAAATAGCTCGATTGATGCCCAACGTTGCCGTTTGTGAGAAGAATTCCTCTTATCAACTTTTTAGTGTGAAAGATCAAGGAAAATCGTTCGATCATTCAACGACAAGTAGTAATAGCGATGAAAAAAAGGCCACACTCTCCCTAAATATTGAAGAGAAATACATTTATTGAACTTCAAGTCGTTGTTATTGAATTGGTGACAGAAAATCTGGTGAAATGTATTCCAAGGAAGTGAATATGGCAAACCAGGAGCTTGCTTTTCCCCTTTCCCCCCATGTTCACATTGACATGTTCGACTCACACAATATTGTTTGTTTATGCTTCTAGTGGTTCAATATTCGAAGGTTAGAACTGCGGTTACGGGAGATGTCGGAGGGACAGCCCCTGGGCTACGCTGTCGCCTAAGCTAGATGCTGTGGCTTGACGACTAAGTTGTCACCTACGCTGAATAGCTAAGGCTTGACGACAATGGTCCAAGAGAGCAACCTCTCTGATCTTCGAGGTGCGCATAATGGGCCCGCTGTGTGACTCAAGTGCTGTGGTACTTAGCACTCTCACCCCCATATTTATCTCTAGGTTACTATGTTACCAACATTTATTTATATCCAGCTTTTAATTAAAACAATGAGATTGCGCTAGCCAAACAATGCAACCAGAGCAGTTTCACAGTCTTTCATGATACTAAGTGTCATTTACAGGACTGGTAATCACTCCGGCCAATCATCTTTTCTTTCTTCAGTAATTCATCTGATTGGCTTTGTACAGGGTGTTCACAGCTAAATGGACCCCCCCATTAACTTTCTAATTTGATGTGGAAGAAAATATTTCAAATGAAAGTTCAATAGGGCCCCACACACAGAGCGACGAGGTCGGTCGAGCTTGGCCGACCAGGTCAGCCGACCAGGTCTGTCATACCATATCCGACGACTTGGTCTCTGTGAGCGATCTGATATGTCGTGTCCACACACAGACATACCTGATGGTCCGCGATTTATCAAACGATCTGTTCTTGCACGGACACAACCCCTTAATAGAGCCCTACATGAACAAAATTTGAATCTCGATCAAACAACGAGCGTAACGGCTTGGTCTTTACGTTAGTTGTAAATAAAAATTTGACTGTAGAGTGTTGTGACAAGGTCTTTCACCGACCGGGTCCGTCGTTCCACACTGACGGGCGGTCGAAGTATGCAAATTCAGACAGACACTGTATCCGCTGCATACCAAGTCGCTCAAAATGTCGCTCCGTGTGTGGGGCCCTAATTGTTCAAAATGAATCTTGTGAAAACAATGTTTTCACACACACAGGGTGCTTCAGAACTTCTGGGCGTGGTCCAACTTTCTTGTTTCAAATAAGAACCCTATTTTTTTGATTTTTTGCATTCTCTTAAAAAATATTGACATTTTTCATATAGCACTCTATACTCTATACCCAGATTCAACCAGAAAGAAGAAATTAACGTCAGAAATTTGCCATTTTTTCGAGCATGTTTAAAAATGAATGGTATTTTTTCATACTTACCCGCGAGTTGGCTTCTCCAAACTAAGGGAATATGATGAGGTACAAAAGATATTCAGAATGATGATCACTCAATCTTTTTGACGAGAATTTTTTTCACCCCAATTTTTTTTGGTGAAATTAATTCTCGTCAAAAAGATTGAGTAACAACTCATTTTGATGACCCTCTCTGTACCTCATCTTATCGTCTTAGTTTGGAAAAGTTAACTCGCGGGAAAGTATGAAAAAATACCATACATTTTAAAACATGCTCGAAAAAATGGCCAATTTCTGACGTTAATTTCTTCTTTCTGGTTAAATTTGAGCACAAGGGTAGGCTATAAGAAAAATGTTCAGAATTTTTAGTTGAATGCAAAAATCAAATAGAGAAATAGGGTTGTCATTTGAAATAACGAAGTTGGAGCACGCTCAGAAGTTTCGAAACACCTTGCATGTGTGAGAACATTGTTTTCACAAAATTCATTTTGAACCATCAAACTTTCATTTGAAACATTTTTTTCCCAAACATCAATCTAAAAAGTTAATGGGGGGTCTATTTAGCTAAAATGGGACAAACTGTACAGGGTGATTCATTTTCAGTGACAAGGTGCCAGTTCTCGTAAACTATTGATCATAGAGACCCAGGAAATCAAAATCTGTATAGTAATGTGCTCACGAGAAAATGCTGGAAATATACTTCAAGCTTCTAGGATCGCCGCAAGTGGGCATAACGATACTGTGAAAACAGAATATCGATAAATTCTCGAAATTTTTCCTGGTGAACCACCAAACAAGAATATGGAAACAGATGTTAGACGATATTCTCTACAAAATTGCCCCCCGATACTTCTCTCCAAGTTGTCAAATAAGACAGCTACAGGCCGTCAAACTTGATGTTACTAAATTGCCTATAACTTCGAATTTCCTTAACCGATTTTACTGTTCTTAAGCACATTTTAAAGAGGAAAATCTGCTTTTTTCTGTTGCATGTGCATGTGCATGACCTCGAGTCGATTGTATCTGCTTTAGCCGGCCACACAACATGAATTTTAAAAAACAAATCTGTATTAGAAGTTTTTTCGAAATTTTCAAATGCAAACCCACTTAGTAGATGCCTCCATCGTGTTATTTGGATAATTTTCTACCACTTTCATGAAGATAGTTTCTCTATATCTTTCGAAATAGAAGAGTTACGGAGACTTCATCAGGAATCGCCCGGGGAATACTTTTGAAACAGCCCCTGTATATTTGATTGTGTCAAAAAGATAGGAGTGCCTTGCCAACGGTGGGGATTTTGAGCATTTGCACTAGTTTTTTTTGTTTTTTTTTTGGTTAATTTCATTTTTTTAAAAATATTTGGAATAATGTGTTTACTGGTCCACCGTATCATTTTTGGTGGATGGTGCACTGTAAGGTCTGTTCGTAGAACAATCACAAACCAGTCAGAGCCAATGAGCATTCAGCATTTGCAGTTTGCAAACTATTTCTATTTCTGATTATTTTGGCCAATCGTTTAAGCGCTGACCGATTTGTGTGTTCTACGAGCAGACCTGTATTCTACTTGTCAGCTGCTCGTAGAAAAAAAAACGAAAAATAGTTGGCATTCTCACTTATGGGCTTTTCTTTCAACTTCAACTGAAGCAAATGTTAAACGCGAATCAAAACAAACATGATGTCTATCTTTTTGACACATTCAGATTTAGAGGGGCTGTTTCAAAAGAATTTCTCGCGGGATTCCTGATGAAGTTTACGCAACTCTTCTATTTCAAAAGATATACAATGATAATCTGTATGAAAGTGATAGGAAATTAAACAAATAACACGATGGTGGCATCTATTAAGTGGGTTTGCATTTGAAAATTTCGAAAAAACCTCAAATACAGGTTTGACTTTCACAATTCATGTTGTGTGGTCGGCTAAAGCAAATAAAATCGACCTCGAGTACATGCACCAGAAAGAGCAGATTTTCTTCTTTAAAATGAGCTAGAGAACAGTCAAATCGGTTAATGTATTTCGAAGTTATAGGCAATTTGGTTACATAAAGTCTGACGGCTTGTAGCTGTCTTATTTGACAACTTAGAGAGAAGTGTTGGTGGGGCAATTTTGCAGAGAATATCGTTCCATTTCTGTTCCATGCAGTTTTCACGAAGCCGTGCCACTTTTTCGTGAAACTTACATATATATATATATATATATATATATATACAGGGTTTTTCACTTAAAACTCCCCACGTCAATATCTCGGAAACGAATAGGAATATTTGATTTCTGTAAAAAGTAGTCAATGTATGGGGTCGAGTACTTATTTTTCACAGTTAAAAAAATTCGACGCCTACCAAGAGTAAAGCGTCGCGACGCATCGAAAATATTAATCGATTGCAGTAGCTTTGAAATTACGCGCATGCAAAAGTATAAGTTATTCATAAACCGAGTCATAAACTTTTTTGTTATTCAGTCGAACTCATTTATTCTACTCAGTTTTGAGATATACAGTGTGTCCAAGATAAGAATGTCTATCATGGGGATCTTGAAAACCGTGAGAGATACAAGGTCGGTTAAATGGAGGCAAGGTTGCGTATTTTGATGCTTAACAAAATGCCGTTTTGAATGCCAAGAAATTCCGACTAAGTCCGAAATTATCCGAAAAAAACCGAAATTTTTCAAAATTGTTTTCATTTTTTTCTGACCACATTTGAAGAGATATTTTGAAATGAATGGAACTTCTTCATTGCCACTTTTTGCCCTTTACAAGATAGCGTTATTAAATTGAAGAACCGACGTTTCGTCTATGAGCAGCCATCATCAACTTTGTTTTTTTAAATACGGTCCTGGATTTTTTATGACGGATTTTGAGGGCCTCTTATGTTCCTAAGCCAACAATGTATCGCACTCATTAAAAAAGAGGTGTGCGTTTTTGATCCTATTAAAAATGTATTTTTTGTCTCTCTCTAACACATGAGTTCTCATGGAAAAATCCATCAACATGACGGAGATACAAAGCCCTGAAGGGGTGCCCATCGATTTGATTTTTCAGCTCTAACCTTTGAACGGGCTTGTATAATCAAATGAGATTTGAGTATAGTCTGTTCATGGCTTTCCTGCGGTTACGTCATACTTTTCCGTCTCTCTCTTACACATTGAAAAAAATCACGTACGTCTGGAAGAGGGTCTTTCGGATCAATTTGACAAATGTCACATGTGGAGCGATCAATCTACGACATACTGCCAAACGTCAAATACTGTGACGTGATCGCAGAAAAGCATTGAAAACAAGCTGTATGTTGTGTAGGCCATAAAGACTCATAAAACCATAGCAAAGTCAGAATTAGAAATTGTAGAGGGAACCAGGAACGGACTGGCCACCAAACCATTTGGGTCCAATTTTCGACAGGTGTCATTTTAAAGAGCTGAAAACTACTTTTTCAAATACTCTGGCATCAAAGATGCTCTTCTTTTGTTCCGATAAAAAAAAATAGGTTTTTTTTCTTCAGGTTATTGCAATAATACACTAAAATACTACGGCGAGACACCAGGTGTTGTTATTGTTAGTATCGATTTTTTTTCACACTCTCAGAGTGATTGGCTGTAGTTGAACTCGTCAAATTAAAAGAAATCAAATAATTAAAAAAAAACTACTTGATTTTTTTTTTTTAAATTTTATTTATTTTTTTCAGTTTTCACCTAATGAATGAAATTCCCTACAGTCTCGACCAAAATGGGACACAGTGTACATAAGGTGAGGAAAATCTGGGAAATCGCCGACCATACCTGGAAATTTTCTAAAATCTGAACTAGACTATAGGTGAAACATCGGATATTGACATGAATCAAGAGTCATCTTCACTCATAAGGGAGATACCTCGCAAAGACAACGAAAATGGGACACCTGTCTGTACAACGCTTAACCACAAATTTCTCAACCAATAATAAGGCGATCTAGGCCAACTTATCCCTATATAATGTTGCTTTGTTTTGTGGCTACAGGGCGCCTAAGTTTCCAATTCAATCACTTTTTCGAAATAAACAGGGTGTCCCAGCAAGGGTGGCCACCGGCCATATCTCGGAAACTACTGGACCTAAAAGTTCAGGAAAAAAAATATGATCACTAAAGTGGCCACGAGAAAATGCTGGAAAATATTTTTAACTTCGAAATTTTGCCGCTAGGGGGCGCAATCAAAGCTTGAATATTAAAATTCGAAATTTCTCCGGAAATTCTCAGATTGAGGTATATCTTTATCAACATGGTTAGAAAACCTAGACAATTTCACGTCTTTTTGGTACAGGGCTCATTGGCGTACCGATCTTCGTGTGAGTAGGGGAAGGTAGTGAAAGTGTAATTGTTTAAGTGGCTGTAACTTATAAACGACTTGTCCGATTTTGTTGCGTATAGGCTTGTTTGGAAGATAAATGTGAGTACTTTCGTATATCGTATCCAGTGATGCGTGATTGTCTCCAGAAAAGTTGCTAGAAGGGGTAACTTGAATTAAAAACAAAGTTTTTCATTTTACCGCAAAAATTTAAATGGTATGGTATAATTCTGATAATAATAACTAGTCCAAGTAACTACACCAAGACTGTCTTGTGCAATATAATCATCTACCACTTAGTGTAAAAAAATCCTCCAGTCTCGGTAATTTTAAAAACAGCCTAAAAGTTCATCTTAGGCGTAACACGTGATAAAATATGTAGGTAAATAGCAAGGTTAATTGATATGTAGAGGTTGCGCCGTAACTAGGGAATCGGAAATCCACGAACGATAAACCGAATCGATCCCGTCACCGAGCTCCATAATTGACATTCCTGACATCGGTGTGTCATCTTGATGTCATAAAATGTCTGTATTTCAGGGTCTTAACACTTTTTTTACCGAGTGTCGGCCGTTTTTAAACGTGTTTGAGGGTAAGTTATCACACTGCTTTTGGTATACAGTGAAATATCTTCTCATTATCAAGTGTGAACCACATTCTATCTTTTTTTTAGATGTGTATTTGAATTTCAGAACCGGATCGGAGCCGACTGACGTCATTTTTGTCTGAATTCTGATTCGTCCGAAACCCGAACGTATAACGACGCAACCTTACTACTATCAATTAACCTTGGGTAAATAGTATGGTTTAGAACTTTTGTATGTATGTGAACATTAATGTAGTGATTAACGATGTTCAGTTCATCATAATATCACTTGATTTGTGTACAGCTGTGCTTAATAAAGATTATTAATATTATTAAATTATGTAAAATTTAATGTTTTGAGGTTTTTAAGGTTTTTTTTTTTTTTTTTAAGGTTTTTTCTTGTAAATTTAATCTTCATCTCGATTCTGTTATCAGAATTATACCGTAAATTTTTGCGGTGAAACGAAAATAACAGTTTATTATTCAAATTACGCCTTCTAGCAACTTTTCTGGAGACAATCACGCATCACTGGATACGATATACGAAAGTACTCACATTTATCTTCCAAACAAGCCTATACGCAACAAAATCGGACAAGTCGTTTATAAGTTACAGCCACTTGAACAATTACACTTTCACTACCTTCCCCTACTCACACGAAGATCGGTACGCCAATGAGCCCTGTACCAAAAAGACGTGAAATTGTCTAGGTTTTCTAACCATGTTGATAAAGATATACCTCAATCTGAGAATGTCCGGAGAAATTTCGAATTTTAATATTTAAGCTTTGATTGCGCCCCCTAGCGGAAAAATTTCGAAGTTTTAAATATTTCCCAGCATTTTTTCGTGGCCACTTTAGTGATATTTTTTTTTTTCCTAAACTTTTAGGTCCAGTAGTTTCTGGGATATGGCCGGTGGCCACCCTGTACAGTATGTCCACGGATGGGGTTTACAAGAGGTGAAATGGTCCAAAAATTGAAAGAAACGACAAAAAGTTATTCTTGATAAAAAATTTATTCCTCTGTAGTTGGTCCAAAAATAGGAGTTACAATGAGTCATTTTTTGACCTGTTAACGTGAAATGATGAATAAAAAACTTGCTTTAAATTTAGTCCTAACCCTGAATCCGAACTTACTGAAGGAAATTTGAATCTATGAAAATTCTAAAAAATTGAACAACTTTGCAAGTCAGCATTTTACAAAAATTACTTTTTGTCGTATCTTTCAATTTTAGTTCATTTGTCCTCTTGTGAACCCCATCCGTGGACATACTGTATATGTAAACTGAACGTCTGCGAAAATTTTACAACAGGCAAAAAAGTTTTAAAAAGAATGTCAACTGGTGGTAGAGAAAAATTCAAAGTCATTTGTACGGGGAGTAACAAAAATACAAACTTTTATTCATCAATAACGCGATTACATGATACTAAAACACAGAAGATATGATCACTTGCTGGGCGAAAATAGAACCAACTCATGCATGTCGTGACCCAAATGTAAAGGAAAGATAGCTGTCAAAACATCAAAAACGTAACCTATATTACACTATTTTTCATGAGAAAATAAGTGAAAAACGCAGATCGCCTGGGTTCGATCCCCGGGTCGATGTTAAATTTTGGAATTTGATTTTAAGCGATGCATCGTCTTTCGGAAATGACGTTAAACAGTGGTGTCATGGATGTAGAACCCTACCCTCAACAGAGAGGGATTCGGTAGAATTACCAGTCAGGGTGAGACAAATTCTCTGGCGTCGGTTATTAGCCTTAGTCGCAGAGATAGACCGACGAAAAATAAACCAGACAAAAAAAAAGTGAAAGATATTGTTGTGCTTCATCATTGCGAGAGTGCCGTTTTATTAACATGCGTATTTTAAAAATTGTTCAGGCAACGAAGACCAAAAAATGCCGTATAGAGGAAAAAATTGGTGTATTTGCGAATTCTGGTATAAGTGTAGGTTGTGGTGTCCTGAACAACATACTAAAAGTCCTGATGGGTGGGGGGGAGCTAAAGTGGAGGGAGGTCTCTGTTGGTCGTTTTTCTAGGTTTCTCTTGAATAACTTGAAAACGAGACCAACCAGCGAAAAAATACTAGAGTACTAAATTTTTCTTTGTAAAACTTCCTACAAAAAAGGTCATATGTTTTTTTTCGCTACAAGGAGAGAATAAACTGAAGAAAATGGATTAATGTTAAAATCAGATTTTCATATCATGAGAATATAAATTGAGTTTTAACTGCTTCCTCTGACGTGCCACCGATGCATTTTCACTCAGTCATTGGCCCCAATCCTCATTGTGTCAGGTGGTCTACTAAGAGTCTCCGTATATCTCCATTTATCGAGGTCTAAGCTAAACACTCAACCCTTCCAGTTTGGTACGCCACTGATTGAAATTTCGAAATTTTGAGCTCAAATTCTGATTCTGCTGAGAGTTCATGCGATGTATGAAATCTCATGATTTTTGTATGAACGGGCTCGGAAATATTGAAAAGTCTTTGAGGTGCCCTATTTGAAAGGGCGTAGCTCCCGTAGATAAAATTTCTCGTCAAATTTTTATAGGAACTTTTAGCGACAATGAGTACTGATCCTTTTTTGATGAGAATTTCATGTAGAATAATTAAGCATTCTAACGTTTATTTGCTAAAGGTCCCGGTTTTCCCGCTTTTCATGAAAAACCAAAAAGAAAATCTTCAGACACCCTCCACCACCTTAGCTCGCCACCCACCGATCAGGACTTTTAGTATGTTGTTCAGGACCACCCTACACCCATACCAAAATCCGCAAATACACCATTTTTTTCCTCTATTTTTCTTCGTTGCCTGGGTTAAAAACGGCACTCTCGCAATGACGAAGCGAACGAATTTGAGACGGCTAGGTACCATAACTTCTGCTTATTGTACAGGGATGTTCCTTATAATATTTTGCCAACGTTATTTTAGTTGTTGCGAAAAAATTAAAACACAAAAGTTGATGTATGTTTTTGGTTCAATTTTAATAATCCGGTGTCAGGAGACCAATAAATATTAGAAATGTCAAAATGTTGAAAATTATTGTTTTTTATTAATGGAATGCCCCCACTATTTCTATACAAAACGAAATATCTTATTCTACCAGAACGGTCGATTATTCCAGAAGATATATATGAGGTAGCAAGAAATGTCTGCTATAAAAGTTGTTTGGCTTTTAAAAATCTACATACCTACATTATTAAATTGCTCGGTCATAAAATCATGACAGATCAGTTGTCTTTTTTTAAATAGACGTACCCATTTATTTTATTTGATATTTCTATCATTCTTTCTTCAATTTTGAGCAGAAATTGTAATACAAATAATGTTCCTAACTTCAACCGTTATCGATACCTACATGGCGTTTCAAAAATGACTTTTTTGCACCTTTTACATGCGCTATAAATCTTAAACGGTTTAGTATAGAGAATAAAGGTCTGCACTTTCTCACCTTAACTATCTCATCATTTGAATAGAATAAAAACTTTTTCGCTACATTTTGACAAGAATTAGACGGTTTTTTCTTATATCAAACCGTTTGAGTTTAAAAGCATGTCAAAGATGTAAAAATGTCATTTATAAAACGCGATAACTCGAAAACGACTGAATTTAGGATTATGATGTGTATTACAATTTTTGCTTGAAATCGAAGAAAGAGTATTTGAAGTATCCATTAAGATAAAGCGGTTCCATTAAAAAAATGCAACTTTGATCTGCCATAACTTTGAACCCGATCCTGTATATTGCAATTTATCACAGGATATTACATGTAGATTTTGAGTCTCAACACTATTTATACTGGGTGTCCAATAAGTCATGGATGAAACGGCTCTGAGTGAAAGGGGATGCCTATGCAATAAGAAAAACCATATACAATATTGTTATTCAATTGTTAATCGTTTTCGAGATACAGGGTGTTTAAATTTTCATAAAAAAAAAACGATTTTCTTTATTTTTTGACCAAACCAAGAATCATATTTCAACTGAACTTGATATACGACATGATGTCATGAAGAACTATAATATCCACCAACATCAAGCTCTCCATGCACTCAACCAGTGGCGGAGATAGGGTTTACCGGGAAAAATAATTTTGCAAAAAAATAATGCAACACTCGCTGTACGACTCATAAATGACTTATTGGGTATAAAAAAAAATCTCGTTAATCTTTTGAAATAATCGACCGTCCTGGTTATTTCTCCTTACCCTTTTCCCTGTATAAGCTGATGTTTGGGTTAGCCGTTTTTGCGCTACTTGAGTTCAAGTTTCATTCTCTACCATTAGAACTATCACAAAGCCACCATACGTTTACCATAGCCATGATTTATTTGGATAGTTTTAATGCTAGAAAGTGAAACTCAAACTGGAAAAAAAAGGGGCTGAAATTAACCCTCGTCAAAACGATGAGCTTAGCTTGGTGGAGTCAACTCTTACGGGTAATTATTAATCGAATAAATAAAAATTGATTGTTTTTGTAACAAGCGGTCATATCAACAGTAATGACAGCAGGGGCTTGAAACTCAGCAGTTGTAATCATGGTCGAAGGGCTCTCAAAATGAGGTAACACTCAACACTTTCCATATACAGTTTCACCCGGGCCTGCCTAAGGGGTTGCAGATGCCGGTACATTTTCGATGACCCACCCTATAAAACATGTTCCATTAAAGTTATTTAGGTCCGGTTGCATAACAACTTTGAACTGTAGTTCAATGTTGATCTGCAGTTAATAGTTTTATGCAACCGGCCCTTTAGAATTTCATACAGAATTCAAAAATAAAATAAAATACCCATTTGAAATAAGAAAGTTACTACGAAAAATTTGAAGATTCGGCAACGCTGCAACCACCAAAACATTTCCAAAAGTTGCATTACCCTTTCATATCGACTTATAGCAAAGTTAAAAGATTTGCATGGGAGAGCAGTTCTTGAAATATTTGTAACAAACCACCCACATGAAACACCCTGTATTATGAATTATGCTTGAAATTTCATGAAGATTCGGAAAATAAATTCAAATATACTTGAATTTAAGAAAAATTGAGGAAAACAGAGACTTTTTGTTTCTCCCTGTAGTTATACTGATGATTTTGCCAAATTTTTGTATACGTAAAAAAAGTATTTTTCAGTACCAACATAATCATAATTCCAAACCTTCACCCTGGTCAAAGTTTCTGCCGTCAACGTCGGAATTTCTTTTATTAATTGTCTACATATTGATAAAAAAAACTGTTGACAATGGTTATTTTGAGGTTTCACCGCCATTACGAATTATCAAAGGACAACTTCCTTCGTATACCAATAAATCATGAAGCTTCCTGGACATATTTATTATACAAATTAATTTCGAATGAACATTGAAACACTAATATCTGAAAACAAAACAAAATAATCGATTCTAAGGAAACTTTTTTTGAAATCTACTTATATACAATGTATCTACATTTCTTCCAAAAGTAATAGCAGGCAAATAATAATCGAAATAGATTTCTAGAAGGTAAAAACTTAAAAATCAATTTTCAATACTAACTGGAACCAGCCAGCTCCCAAATTAGCCACTGAACTGAACCATGAAATACAAAGTTATCATCGTCGCGCATCAACAACGAATCTCGTCAATGTTTATAATAATATAATAGTTTAAATATAACTATTTCAAGTTTGCAGATAAAAAGAAAATCATCTACTTCTCAAGTTCTAATGAATAAAAGAAAAAACTGCATCAAGTGTCGAAAGTTCTTGAGATAATTTTTCATGATGGAAACAACTCATGCAAACCACTGCAAGATAAACCTATCTATTTTAAAATAAATTCTAAAAAAATGGAATTTTGGATAGCTCACCTTCGAGTCTTATGAGGAGCTTAACCTTTATCACAGAGGAGTCATGAAAAAACTAAATTACGACAATGATTCCAATGCATTTACACTTGTCACTTAAAAGTAAGTTCATGGCGAATGTTCACTTTATAAGGTTTCAGGCTCCTTTAGCTTTATGTCACTAACATCGTCTTTGTCGGTAGAGGTACTAAGTAAAAGTTTCTCAAGTTCCTCTGATCGAACAACATTCACATAAGCTCCCATCATACGCTTAATCTCTATTGTAGGAGAATTCTTGATATTATACACCAAACTTGATTGCTCTTTTGGATATTTTGATTGTGTCGATGTTCTTCGGGTAACTTTTTTCTCGGCCACTGTAAAAGATAATGAAAATTATAAGAGTGAAGAAAATGGCACAAATAAACAGAAATATATTCAAAATTCTATCAACCATCGCTCTGACAATGATTAAGAGGTTCGATAAAGACGTAACATATCAGGATCGGAACTCTGTAATGCGTTTCATAAGAAAGAGTAGAGATTCTTGACGTAGAAACGCAATTTTATACTTTGTATGGAATTTTGACAGGAGTTCAGTTTTTGCCATTTTTATAACTGACGGTAAAATAACAACATTTGACCGACCCTGTTCAACGCAGAAGAAAATATTATACAGACAACTAAAATACCGGATATTAGGAGATCCGAATAGGAAACGACCTTCACCTGTTTATTCGATGAGAAGTGTTTCATATCAAATTGGTGGTTGCGTAAAAAATTCTGGTCCAGTCTATGATTAATTAAGAGTACAATAATGAGTTTTTTCAATTTATTCACCCACTTGTTTATTGAAATAATCAGATACCTGGAGAAAGTATGGAGAATAAGCAAACGATAGTTTACCTAGTATTTTGTGGTCATAACTATTAGGTTGCCAGGTATAAAGAGGTGGGTCGATAGTAGTAATTTGCACTCATCTGTTCACTCAATAAATCATATATTATTGTCAAATTAAAGACAATTTCTTCACGAACGCGGTAAAAAAATCGGGTCATGGGTTACGGTTGCCAGGCTTTGAAAACTGACAATTTCAATTTGGTGAATATGGGCACCAGAGAGTGCGCATGAAATTGAAAAGAAAAGCATCATTTTGAAGCAACTGGCATCAGAATTTAAATAAAATATATTTACACGACAAAATATACAGGGTGCGCCAAGGTATGTGGAGTAATGGAACATCTCTGGAAATAAATATATACCTGGCAACCTGATAGTTATGATCAAAAAATACTAGGCAACCTATCGTTTGCATATTCTGTACACTCCATACTTTCATTTGATAACTGATCTTTTCAATAAACAAATGGGTGAAGAAAAAAAAATGTACATAGACTGGACCCGACATTTTTAGGCAACCACCTCACAATACACTTTTCGATGTATCAAATTTGATATGAAATAGTTTCTATCAAATAAACAGATGGGTCAAGGCCGTTTCCCATTCGGATCTTAGACTATGTGTAAACATTTTTTTTTTATACGTATCACTAAATTCAGAGTGTTTTACAATTTCAGAGCAATAGTGTTCCTATACTTAGCATGGAGTAAAATGCGAATTTAATGATGCATTTAAAATTAAAATACGAAAGTTGGTATTAGCACCGAACAAATAACATATTTATAGAAGGTTCACTCTCCAAAGCGCGCGAAACCGAACCGACCATTACCAAAGTTCCCAACACCTTGCCTCGTTCACCCGCTGGGGGAATTTCAGACAATTCATCGACGAACGTATCAGTTTATTATAAGAAGCGCTGTCAAGTGTCGTTTTATACGAAGGGGTCGCGTTACGTATATGGATTTATGATGGTGGTATTTTTTTAAATTTTTGACAGTCACAATTAACAAAAATCATGTCGGGGCGAGGAATGGGAATTATTAGGAATGGATGAGGTGAGAATTTTTCAAAATTTGTTAATTTTTCAATTAATCATCTTTAATAAACCAAAGAAAATTCAAAATAGACCCGCCATAACTGTTGTTAATTGTGACTGTCAAAAATTCAAACAATCAAAACGCGGCAATCACGCCCATGAGGACCCACCATCTTTCAATGCTGTCACTCTTCATTTTGTGTTGTTGTTTTGAATCATTCAATGTTTCGAATAGAGTGGTGTGGTGAATGAGTATTCTTCAATAATGTCTAAATTTTGTGCGGTAGATACCTTCTTGCTACTCACAAAGAGGAGAGTGAGTATGATTTTGGAAACCCATTTGGGTGACATAATATTAATATACCGAGTTAAGCGAGACTATAAGTGATAATTATTGATCAAATCGTTATTTAAGTGCATAAGTTATCACAGTAAAATGTATAAATGGATACAACTAATAAAATAAATGATTAAAAATAGCAAATTTTCAATACAAAATGTCTCATGAGGCTATGATTGAACCTTCACGTTGACTCACCGTATCTGTTAATGTTTACTAATGAAAATTTCATTATCGACCGAAGACTATTACAATAATAATTAACTATCATATTAATTGTGATAGTCTTCGCTAACCTAAAATCTCTTTTGTCTTTCGACAATAATTTTCTTTATGTTGTTTTCTGACTAATTCTCAATAAATACAGCGTGTCCCAAACAGTTGTATACCTACATACAATGTGACCCATTTGTTTTTGGGTCACACTAAAAAAAAGTTTATTAATCGACCGATATGGCTCGAGTTTTTCATAGATTGTAGAGCTTGACAAACTGTATCTTCTCACCAAACATAACCTCGTTCATAAAAAAACCAAGGCCTACTTTGCCAGTTCCCATGTGCAAAATTTTGATAAACCACATTAGCGATTTTGTTAGAAAAAATCTATGCACGCCACTGGATTTGGCATCCCTCGAAACGGGCTCATAATAAATTTTACCGATTTTTTTTTATTAATTTATGATTTTGTTTTAAATTTGGGTCTGTGGTGAAATCAAATTACTCAAATACCGCATGTAATTTTCAATATTCGCATAAGAAATGATAGGTGTATTGTAGAAAATGGTGGCTTTGTAGATTGCCAGAATTAATTTGTTTTTTTTATGGCCAACTGTGAAGTTCTGACAATAAATGAATAATCTATTTTTTTTTCTACGAAATAGTTACCAAGAGTCTTCGTACCACAAGATTCAGTCATCGAATTTGTCAAAGTTTTTTCATCAACCAAGAGATTCTGAAAACATTTCTACGGCCCTTTCGCATCTTTTGCTTTTTGATAATTCCAAACAAAAAGGTACAGTCAGAAAAATTATCGTTTTCATGTTGTTATTCGACGAAAAAAAATACCATGCTTTATCTAAGACTATTCATTTTGCAGATTTTCCAAAAAAATTGTAATTTGCAACAAAATTATTTAAAATTAGAATTTTTCAAAATGAATAAATCAACGTCAAATATAACAACAATCCAAGCAAGGTCGATTGTATTCATTGTATTGTATTCCCCGGGTGTCAAATATGAAATTCATATTCACAGGTGTGTAATATGAGTTACATTATGTAGTTACTATCACAAGCATAATGCGTATATTATTGAATAGTCGTAGATGAATATGTATATATCTACCTACCTAATCACAGATCATAGAGAAAATCTAAATTAATGTCACTTTTCGATCTTCAAATTATCCGCGAAAATCATTCATCAAACAAAAGCCTTAATTATTCATCAGCATTTCCGATACGCAACCCCTATTTATCCGAAATAATATGAGATCTGCAATAAAACGAAAAAACCACACCTCATAAATATCTTCACAGCAGTTATTTATCACAGAACTTATGGAGTAACCCTCGTAAAGCGCTTTCTCGTGATTCTCAATTATCGGCACGTATCGATGCTACGAAAACTATGTGCTCCCGAATGGCTCGTCGGGCTGTCTTTTGATGATGCTACTTTACGTAGAGTGAGCCTTCTTATTGTTATTTGTTCGGTGGTATTAGCCACAGTTACATGATACACCCTGTTAAAATGTTCTTGCTAAAAAAATGGGCATTCGGCTGATACACACTGTAGAATAATTTTAACAAGCATAAAATTTGCGAAAAATTATTATTTCCCAATCTGAATTTTTTTTTTTTATGGAATGTCCCGTAAAATAATATGTACAGTGTGCCCAAGATAAGGATGTCTATCATGAGGTTCTTGGAAACCACAAGAGAAACAAAAATGGTTAAATTACAGAAAATGCATTTTAGAAAGTTTTAAAATTCCGAGTAGTTCATAGGGACTCAGGAAAAAAAATCTGTAGAGTAATATTCCCAAGAGAAAATACTGGAAATATATTTCAAGCTTCTAGGATCGCCGCAAGGGGGCGTAACGTAAACAAAAAATCAACAAATTTTCGGGACTTTGAAATTACGCGCATGCGAAAGTACATGTTATTTATAAACTTTTTTGTTATTTAGTCGAACTCATTTATCTCATTGATTTCTTAGAAATACCCGAGGTTATACCGGTTTATAGTAAACGTTTTTGACAAAAATACTAGTCTCGATTTCTGTAAAAAGTAGTCAGTGTATGAGGTCACTTGAATATTTTTCAAAGTTCAAAAAATTCGACGCCTACAAGAGCTGAGCCACAGAATAGGCGACCAGGACCGACAAAACGTCAAAAATTGCATTGATTGAATGGGTAACGATTCTCCGACGTCACGTTTGAAGTATGGGACGATGGTCCCCCACTAGACACTGAGAGAACTATACTAATGCTCTACACTGTAAGAACATCTTGTTTAAAAAGGTGGTAGTAACCTGAAACTCGATGATGGTTTCATAATGATAAAGAGACTTGTACCATTTAACATGTTCAGTTTTGTGACAAGGAACGTACCTTTTGATAATGGGCAGGTGTGATACACATGAACGTCATTCTTCCCCCTTAAACATTATTCTATGCGTCATTCGACAGAAAAAAGTCAATCAGTACTGGACAGTTGCATCCTGGCCGGATTCATTTTACCATTCAAATACCACCTTTACTGATAAATATTATCCAATAGAGTTATTACAGTCCACTCATTTTAGACGATATTCTCTACAAAATTGCCCCCCGACACTTATCTCTAAGTTGTGAAATAAGACAGCTACAAGCCGTCAAACTTGATGTCACTAAATCGCCTATAACTTCGAAATTCGATGACCGATTAGACTGTTCTTTAGCTCGTTTTGAAGAAGAAAATCTGCTCTTTCTGGTGCATGTAGTCGAGTTCGATTTTATCTGCTTAAGACGACCACACAATATTAATTTGTTAAAGTCAAACATGTATTCGCGGTTTTTTCGAAATTTTCAAATGCAAACCCACTAAATGGATCCTCCATCGTGTTATTTTGATATTTGCCTATCACTTTCATGAAGGTCATTTTTCTATATCTTTTGAAATAGAAGAGTTACGGAAACTTCATCAGGAACCACGCGAGAAAACAGCCCCTATAAATTTGAATGAGTCAAAAAGATACACATTAGATTTGTTTTGATTCGCGTTTAACATTTTCTTCAGTTGTTGATGAAAACAAAAGCCTATAAGTGAGAATGCCAACTATTTTTCGTTTTTTTTTTCTACGAGCAGCTGAGAAGAAGAATACAGTGCACCACTTACCAAAAATAATACGGTGGACCAGTAAACACCTTATTCCAAAAATATTAAAAAAAAAAAAAATCAACTTAAAAAAAACAAAAAAAACTAGTGCCAATGCTGAAAATCCCGACCGTTGGCAAGGCACTCCTATCTTTTTGACACATTCAAATTTACAGGGGCTGTTTCAAAAGTATTCCTCGACGGATTCCTGATGCAGTCTCCGTAACTCTTCCATTTCAAAAAATATAGAAAAATAACCTTCATGAAAGTGGTACGAAATTATGCAAATAACACGATGGAGGCATCTATTAAGTGGGTTTGCATTTGAAAATTTCAAAAAAAAACTGAAATTCATGTTTCACAATTCATGTTTTGTGGTCGGCAAAAGCGGATAAAATCGACCCCGAGTAAATGCACCAGAAAAAACAGATTTTCCTCTTCAAAATGAGCTTAAGAACAGTCAAATCGGTTATGGAATTTCGAGGTTATAGGTAAATTACTATCAACAAGTTTGACGTTATGTAGCTGTCTTATTTGACAACTTAGAGAGAAGTGTCGGGGAGCAATTTTGTAGAGAATATCTTCCCAAATCTGTTTCCATATTCTTATTTGGTAGTTCACCGGGAAAAATTTCGTAAGTGCATGGATTTTCTTTTTTCACAGTACCGTTACGCCCTCTTGCGGCGATCCTAGAAGCTTGAAATATATTTCCAGCATTTTCTTTTGGGCACATTACTATACAGATTTTTTTCCTGGGTCTCGATGATGTATAGTTTACAAGAACTGGCACCCTGTCGCTGAAAATGAATCACCCTGTACATATCGTCGCCTGAGAACCATTCTACAGCTTGTTCAATGCTTTTCTGCGGTCACGTCACAGTATTTGACGTTTGGCAGTATGTCGTAGACTGATCGCTCCACATAAGACATTTGTCAAATTGATCCGAAAGACCCTCGTCCAGACGTACGTGATTATTTTTTCAATGTGTAAGAGAGAGACGGAGAAGTATGATGTAACCGCAGGAAAGCCATGAACAGACTATATGACAATTTTTTTACAAAATTGAGATTTAATTGTCAAAGTGTTCTACAAACGGTAGTAATCGTCCATTATCTCTAAGAGACAATAGGATTTGGCCATCTGCACCACGTGCAGACAGAATAATTTGGCAAAAATATTTCAATCATGACATTTTGAACAACGGGCATGTGTGTGAATGAGCAGTATCCCTCTATACAGTGTTTTTGTTCATAAAAATGATATAATAATAATAATAATAATGATAATAATAATTTATTGTATCGTACAAAATATACATACAGGG
Organism: Orchestes rusci; assembly: GCA_958502075.1. Classification (NCBI taxonomy): domain Eukaryota; kingdom Metazoa; phylum Arthropoda; class Insecta; order Coleoptera; family Curculionidae; genus Orchestes; species Orchestes rusci. Next base: position 19,790,817 of record OY293312.1, on the reverse strand, counting down.
TGTCTCACGGTGACCGTCCATTAGAATATCTCGGGAAATAAAACGATTGGAATTCTGAAAATTTGTATGGTGAGGTTTAAAAGGATGCTCTCTTCAAATGAATTAAAAGCTACGTTGCGCGACTTCCGGTTATACCGGAAGTAGGTGCCACCTCGCTTGTTTCAAATGGAACACCCTATATATTATTACATTTTTGGATTCTACGTAAAATTCTAGGCAGATTTCATGGATCATGTCCTATACAGCATGAGCGTTTTTTTTTAAATATTTTAGTTTTTATGTCAAAAATGACGTTTGAAGGCTCCTATTTAAATGTGAACTTCACCTATAAGAAAGCCTTCATTATTTAATTTGTATTGGATTTCTTGTTGAAAAGGACCTTCTTTAATAGATTTTTCATAGCAATATGAAAACTATTATTACAGGGTAGGCCAAAAATAGGATCAAAAATTAAATTCAGAAAACGGCCAAAATCAATTTTTTCAAATGGAAACCCCTAATGTTTATAATTTTATCTTATTGTGCATTAAAAATAAGGGTGCGTTTACCTTATATTGTTCAATCCAAAAATTCAAAAAAAAAATAAAAAAAAGAATTTTTGGAGATGACAATCTTATACAAACTCACCTTTATTTTTAATGCACAATAAGATAAAGTTATAAAAATTAGGGGTTTCCATTTGAAAAAATTGATTTTTTGCCGTTTTCTGAATTTAATTTTTGATCTTATTTTTGACCCACGCTGTAATGATAGTTTTCATATTGCTGTGAAAAATCTATCAAAGTGGGTCCTTTCCAACAAGAAATCCAATACAAATTTAATAATGAAGGCTTTTTTATAGGTGAAATTCACATTTAAATAGGAGCCTTCAAACGTCATTTTTGACATAAAAACTAAAATATTTCAAGAACGCTCATACTTAGGTATAGGACATGATACATGGAATCTGCCTAGAATTTTACGTAGAATACAAAAATGTAATAATATATAGGGTGTTCCATTTAAAATAAGCGAGTTGACACCTACTTTCGGTATAACCGGACTTCCGGTATAACCGGAAGTCGTGCAACGTTGCTTATATTTCATTTGAGAAGAACATATATGAGTATCCCACCATACAAATTTTCAGAGTCCCATTTGCTTTATTTCCCGAGATATTCTGATGGACGGTCACCGTGAGACACCCTGTATACAAAGGTGCAAAGTACCGCAAATCGTATATTAATCTACACCTAAAAGAGAGCTTTATGTTCTACAAAGTGACATGATTATGGTTGATATAACCTCTAATGTTATACATAAATGATCTTATGTAGAAACAAATTAGGAAACATATTTTACACATGTGCGATCAAATAATAAAAACACTTGAACATTTCTGAGTTGTGCTTGGGAATATCCATGGAAGTCTTATAACGAGTATTGACCTGATGTATTTGTCGTTTTCTGGTTACTGCCTCATACAGATAAGAAGGAGTTTCAGATTTCATATAATTTGTAAAAAATTACTGTACCAAATATTTGCAGATAATCAGCTTACACTGTTTTAAAGCATCTTATCAAACTTACAAGGAAGAAGAACAATATTATGGCCAGAAAAGTGTTTGTTCTTTGCTTCCGGACTAATACGTTGTTTCGTCAGGCGATTTTTTGCTTCGATATTCGCCGTGCGCTGTGAGACAGGAGTGGACTTTTTTATTTCATACTTACTGGACAATTTGCATATTTTTTGGAAATATGAAAAATATTAGGATTATTGAGCACTGATGCCGGTAATGTTTGGGAATTGAGCCTACGGCCTCTTATTGATGTAGTAATCAACGCGTTAAGACCCGACAATCAACATAATAGTAATGCTGACGTCATACGATCTATTATTTCTCTACACCTGGCGTAATATGATTGTAATGAGAAAGAGGGAGTGATACCAAATCTGTCTTGGAAAAGCATGAAACTGAAGAATGATCTTTTTTTTGAAACCTATATGTTCTTATCCAATTTTTTTTTCTCCACAATTTTCGCATGTATAATACACTCCTGAAATTAGGTCCGTTTCTTACGACTAACCCTGTTGATAAATAGTGTTAAGAGGACAATAGAAATACGGGACGAAATCTTCTGAAAAAGAGGTGATAAGAGTTTATGAATCGGACAGTTTATCAGATGAAAGTTGCAATGATAATGGTTATTGATGTAGATAAACGTTAAGTTTTGTATAAAATTATCATTTGCTCATTATATTATTTTCCAGGTAACCCTCGGCAAAATTGACCTGCTTTCATACAGGGGACGTTCCAGATATGAATATTTTTAATAAATAATGTGATTCAAATATTTATTATTTTTTGTTACTGTCCAGTTGAGACACGTGCTTAAATTTTATTGCATCAGTTTTATGAAACGACTTACCCTTTGGTGGATCGTCGTTGATTTCGATGATTCCTTCTAGTTTATCTCCTTCAACATTATTCACAGAAGTCCCAGTAACTTTCAATGGATCTTCAGATGATTTCGAAGGACTGTCGTCAATCGTGATAGAGTCATTGTTCGTACCTATCATTGGATCATCAGAATACCTCAATGTCGAGTTATCAATAACTGGTAGAGGGTCATCCGGAATTGTTATACATTCCGAAGGTATTGTTTGTAGAGCAGTCAGAGATCTCACCTGGAAAGAATGGTCAGGGGTTGATGATCTAGCAGTAATTCACTGATGGAATATTTTAGTTCCAACTCTAGTTATTTGTACGAACTAACAAAATTAAGAGAAATAGGCTTATCTATACAGGACCCAGTTTTGTCCAGCAATATTTAAAATTAAGAATCTACTTATTAAAATGGACAATTTTTATACTACGATACTTAGGGGTGATAATCCTTGTATGATTTCAAGACAAAAAGTTCATATGGACAAAGGTCCGCAAGAGCCTCATTTTCAAGATACAGGGTGTTGAAATTATGAAAAGAAAATGATTTTTTTATAAATTACTTTGATACTATTCCAGATATCTTTATGAAATTTGGTACACATCTTCTATGCATCAATATGCATTCTGTGATGTACAAACAATTTTATTATTTTAACCAGTGGCGTCCGTACGGGTTTTGCACTCAATATTTCTGGAGAAAAAACTTGTATGCCACTGCTTCCTTTTAAAATAAAAATTATCTTTGAAATCTCTATTTATTTCTGAGCCAATTTGTTCTCCTGATTTTTTTTCATCCGGCGCATTGGTTTCGCTTAAAAAAATAAAATCTACCTAATTGCATTGACACCCTGCTGTGTCTTCCAATATTTTCAAATAAGTGGCGCCCTCTCTAAGATTCCCATGCATATTGATGCATAGAAGACGTGTACCAAATTTAAAAAAAAACTGGAATAGTACCAAAGTAATGATAAAAAAATATTTTTTTTTTTTTGAAATTTCAACACCCTCTATCTTAAAATTGAGACTCTGGCGGACCCATGTCCATATGAACTTTTTGTCTTGAAATCATCCAAGGATTATCACCCTTGAGTATCGGCATTCAATTAATAAACGACCTGTATACCTTCAAAGATTTAATTTGAAACAGTTAAACTACAATTTTTCATGAACCAAACTTTGTTAAGACTTACTTTTTATTTTATTCTGAAAGACAACGAGATGTCTTCTCAAACCATGACAAAAATCACAGAAACAATTGGAGTTATGTCTGTAAACTCAAAATTGTTAAGTTTTTCATACAATAGAAACTGTTCATTTCAATTAGAATCAAGATTTTAAATATTGCCGGATAAAACTCGGTTATCCTGTAAAATAGTTTTTTCTCTTGAGCCTACCTTCAAAAATCCTAATGTTCTTGGTTGAGATGCACTGGAAGCGGTAGTATTGGTCTTACTGGATGATTTCGCCGTTGTGGTTGTTGTTGTTGTGAATACTAAAGGTGGCGGCTTCGACATATGAAGCGCTATAGGATTTGGATTTTTTTTCTTAGCCGTTGAGGTCGTGTTTACAGTAGCCTGAGAATGTTATGTCGAATTTTACATAAAATTTATTCGGTATGATTTTTTATAAATAATATATTTGATTCTGATCAGCAAACACGGAATGCTATAGGACCCCCAAGAGACTCTCACTAGATTAATGACCATAATATATCTTCAAATAGGTATCATGAATAATATGCTTCGACTATTCTTTACCTATTGATCCAAGAGCTGGTATCAAACATGTTCAAGAGTTTTCTCAAGGCAAATTTTATGAGAGTAGGTTCCTGTTTAGTAATTGAAAGTAACTGTATAGTGAGCACAACCAAAAAAAAAAAAAAATGGTATGGGACGATATTTTCTACAAAAACGTCCCCTGACACTTCCCTCTAAGTTGTCAATTAAGAGAGCTACAGGCCGTCAAATTTAATGTTGCTAAATTGTTCTTTGGCTCGTTTTAACAAGGAAAATCTGCTCTTTCTGGTGCATGTTCTTGAGATCGATTTTATTCGGTTCAGCCGACCATACAACATAAATTGTGAAAATAGAACCGGTTTTTGAAGTCTTTTCGAATTTTTCAAATGGAAACCCACTAAATAGATGTCTCTATCGAGTCATTTGGAAAATGTCCTATCATGTTTCTATATCTTTTGAAATACAAGAGTTATGAAGACTTCATGAACTGAAACTTCTGAAACTGCCCCTGTAAATTTGAATATATCAAAAAGACAGACGTCAGATTTGTTTCGATTCGCATAAGATAACGTGTTCTTGAGTTTATGTTGAAAAGGAAAAACCAATAGGTGGGAATGGCAGCTATTTTTCGTTTCCTTTTCTACAAGACTGTCATATAGAATAAAGTGCGTCACAAACCACAAATAAAACAATCGACCAGTGAACGTCTTATTCCAAAAATATTGAAAAAAATGAAATTAAAAAAAAAACAATAACGAGTGCAAGTGTTCAAAATGCACATCGTCATTGAGAAGGCACTCACATCTTTTTGACACATTCCACATAACAGGGTCTGGGGCAGGCTAGTGGGTTTGCATTTGAAAAGTTCAAAAAAACCTCACAAACACCAAAAGTCTTTGACTTCTACAATTTATGTTGTGTGGTCGGTAAAATTGAACCCAAGTACATGCACCGAAAAGAGCTAATTTTCCTCTTCAAAACATTACCCAAAAGATTTTTTGTTTCTCTGTATCTATGATGAATAGTTTATGAAAACTGGCATTTTGTCGCTAAAAATGAATCACCCTGTTGGAGGTGTAATCGATGTTCATCATAGGGCATGTCCACGATCTGACATTCGACAGAGCATCGGGGGTACAACATTTCCTGTTTCTCATTAAATCAATGGCTTTATGCAATAATTCAATTATCTTTTTTAATAAACTGACCTCAAGTCTTGATTTTTTTTAGTGATCAATTGTGGAAGTAGTAACGCCAAGGCAGGTCAGGAAAAAAATCACCTCCATTGACATTGAGAGCGATGACCACGATCGGAAATTATACTTCAAGAAAGAAATTGGTATAGTCACAAAATTGGAGTGGAGCGGACCTTGGTTAACAGAAAGTGATATTTACTGGAATCAAAAGACTTTTTGACAAGGAAAGTTGATTTTAGTGTATATGTAGTTGATGCTGGGAAACATTTTGAGGTTATGTTGTTCGCATCAATTTATAACATTTTAACCGCCTTTCAGACTATTCTAAGGAAAATGGCTTTGAAGCATGTATTTAAGCTCTCTACTCTCTAGTGATAATGATTTCTTTGACAATAAGTGCTTGAAAATATTTGGAGGTTATGGTACAGATTGTTCTGTTTTTTTTTATGAAAATTCCAAAATTATGATATTTGAGGTCTTGATAGTTTCATTTAGCGTTTTTATGGAGAATGGTATCATGAGACCATTCCAGTCTGGTCTGTCATTAACGTCACTTTAAGCCAATCGGCGAGTTGCAAGTGACGTTGATGACAGACCAAACTAGAATGGCCTCATAATACCACACTCCATGAAAACACTAATTGTCGTTTTCAAAGGAAGCATTGAAACAAGAAAGGTTGAAAACATGCTTCAAAGCCGTTTACTCTGTAATAGTCAGAAAAAAAGTCGATACAAATGTAAACCGCATGAACTGAAAATGCTTTGAAGCATTATGTTTACACTAAAATCAACTAATCTTGTCAAACAGGTCTTGACACTTTTTCCACCCCGAACTCACCTATTATTGTTCTAAAAATACTTAGCTTGATACATTCAAAGCGTAAGAAGCTTTTCAGTATAACGTGAAAATATAATTTACTTACCGTTTGTTGCTTAGTAGTAGTAGTAGGGGAAGTCACAAGTATAACGTCATCGTCGTCAGCCACCGTTATGGTGCCAGACACCTTAGGTGAAGGTATTGGTTTTGGAGTCACTTTCATGTTTTTGATTCCTGATTCAGAAACGGAATTGTCGAAATGAGAAAATGGATCGAAAGAAAAGGAAAGTTCCTTACCCTGTATAAATTCTGATCTCAAATTTTTCCTAATTTGAATCAAGGAATTGATGCTGGTACTAAGAACTTCTTGAAGTTTGTTATGTACCCTCGCTAATGCTTCAACATTGGTAGCTTGAGATTGTTGTCTTTAAAAAGATAATTCCATGAGATAAGAACAAGAAAGACATTATTTATACGAGAAGTACGGCATATGAATCTCTTCATAAGACATATTGAAATTGATTTTTTTTTTCATCACTCATTCATCATTATTATTCCTAAATATAATTTTATCATGACCTAGCAGCAGTTTCAGATGAAATATAATCACAATTGATGACGTAAAAGTGATTTTATTTTCTATCATCAGCTATAATTTAGTGCGAATGAAGTTCACTACTTACCTATTCAATTGAGTTAACGTAAATGATAGATTTGAGTTAACTCTAGCTGATGATCGGACAGTCTTTTCAAACCATTCGTGTTTCATAGGCGCTGAAGTTTTCACCGGCCGAACAGTTGTTTGGTTGATTCTGGTAGGAGTCGCACCTAAACAGGAAAGAGCAATCGTACAGTTTCAAAACTGAATGGGAGTGAAGCGGGTGTTAAAATGGTATAGGTACACAAAAATAAGAGGAACCAAAAACACTGTCACACGATAAGAACATCTACCTGAAGCACAAAGTCAGTTTAATATCTTATCTGGAAAAATTGACCGGATTACTTATAATTGTGGATAGCGGTTCAAAGGCAGTTGTACGATAAAATACCAACAAAAACTTTCAACGTCTTCAATTGACTTTAAAGATATATTGGTGTTCAAAGTTGATAAAATTTCAACAGTTCTGGAACTCGATGGAATACCAAAAATAACTGATTACTGGAAATAAAAATAGATGTATAGGGCACAGTGGACCCATTTCATGGCCTGCGCGCTCCCAGGATTTAACGACTTGCCATTTTCTGTGTGGATCTATCAAAAACAGCTGGGCTATGGAACGAAGCACTAAAAATGCTTCGTGGACACCCGGATTTATTTTCAAAGCTTGTGAGGAGTCGATTGAAATGGTAGTTTATAATAATTATGGTACCTCTTTTTATGCAACTTTTATAATATGGTTGATTTTTGGTAAATCAACTGTCGACGAGTTGTTCAGGCTGTTGAAATAAATTACTAAACTTTGAACACACCCTGTATTAGCGCAGTGGATGGTAGGAATAATAAATCGTTTAGTTTGAATCATGAAATTTTGCCAGGGTATTTAGTGAGTGGTTTTAAAGGGAAATATTGTGTTGTGTGAAATTAACGTAAGTAAATTCATTTTACCAGAGGTGGCGGGTCTAGGAGCGGTTGTCTGCATACGATTTGCAGGTACCAGCTTTACCAACCCAGGCCCAGTTCGAATAACTGCAAAATTAAATATCCGAATAATTATTTGGTGAATATTCGGAATACAATATTTTATAGATTATATTGTGTAGTTTTAATCATGTCGGGTTAGGTCAATATGAGATGAAAATATAAAAGACATGATGATGCCTGTGTTTATGAAAAGACCTTTTTTTCTAATGGACTGCTTTCTCCTTTTCAGCAATAACTAGTTTCTACAAAAACATCCCACAAACTGCTTGGTGATGAATCAGACCAATTCAATTGAGAAACTTTCAATGCAGAATCAAAATGATTTGGTCGAAGTAACAGACATATTAGGATTGTTTCATTTTGTCCGCTATCATTTTACAATTAGTCAATTTTGCGTCGTCCTTTATCATTAAATTGATATGTAGAGGAAACCTCTGGTTCTACACTCCCAGACAAAAAAATTGTTGAATAACTTTTTTTCCAGTTCCACATGGATTTTGTAAAGTTTTATGTCAAATTCTAAGCACTATTTCTTGCAGATATGGTCCCGAATGGTCTGTTATACAAGGTAGAGCCAAAAGATGCATGTCGCCCAATATTTCTGAACATCCGGTGAAATAATTCACTCACAAGATGATGAATCTTTGTACGACATTTTCAAGCCACATCTTGTCTTCATCATCATTTATTTACAAGAATATTTTAAAACTAAAATATGTAATTTGCGGCAATAGCTGGATTCGCGGGTCGGTTAGGAACCAGTTCAGAAGGTAACATGAATGCGCAGTTAATAATTTATCATGACGTTTAATAGAATAGAAAGAAAAACAATACACATTCATCAAGCAACCTGACCTTTGTGTAGTAACGTTGAGACTATTGTTTAGAGTATCATAGGATTCATTTGTTATCAAAAGTTCAATGTCCACGAAATTAAGCATTTTTTCAAAAGATGTTACTCGAGATGTTGCATTGAATGACGATGCCCATAATATTGGTTACATGTTACATGTACAGTAGACCACGACCCATAAACCATAATGATCATTTTGTTACTCTTACTCTAACTGCTTCAAGTGGGGTTCATATAAACTGTCCGTCAAATTGAAGAACCTGGCATTCCTGGCAAGTCTTTACCCTTTTTCAATAAGCTGTAGTTTTGAAACGAATTAACGGATTTTGTAGATTGTTTTGAACGCCGACCTTCGTAAATGGTGGTCACGCGAAAATTTAAACCGCTTATGACGGTTGGTTCAAATGATTCAAATTTCAAACTCAAATATTTCCTAAACGGCTCATTAGAAAGGCATCAAACTATTCGTTGATTCGCAACCACAGTTTGTTCCCTGATAGATGTTACAAGAGGTCAAACTATGGAATAAAAGTTTGAAGATACAACAAAAAGTTTTTGCTTAGACCAAAAATAACATCTGTCGAAATTCGAAACAAAAATTCTCAAAATATACAGGGAGGCAAACAATTATTTTCTTACACATAATATACAGAGAAATAATACAAACAAATTTATGTATACAGGGTGAATTCTGCATGAAATTCTGAGTATATTTCGTACAACATACAACATACCCCATACCAATATCCAACCATTTTCAAAAAAATGGCATCTTGAATCCATAATGTCAATTAATATATCAACTGTCAATGTCAAATTGATTTTAACATGTTTTAAATTACTTTCCACTTACCAAACCATACAACAAATTTTCTTGCAAAGACCCTCTTGTACAACGCAATGAGCCTTTACAATACCACCTGTGGCGACATCGATTTTTATCAAGTAACCAGTTGGCACTCATTAGTTCAAATGTTAAAGCAAAATTTCCATTGTAATTTGTAATAATTATAAATGTAAGATTTTCTTCTTTTCTCTCCCTGTTCATACCCATTATTTTTTGGAAACTGTAAAAACACAGTATTAGTATTAATTTTCAATGCTATCTTATTTAGGTCATATTGTCTCATTAATGGAAAACTGTTAGACAATAAAGATAATTATTATTATTATTATTATTAAATTGAATCCAGAATACCCTATGCTTATCAATATGTTATCTATCGAGCAAAACGTTTTCATAATACAATGTTTTGGTGATGGTAATGTATCATATCGATACGTCCTGGAAACAATTTGGGGAGTAATTTGTTGGAATTTCAATACATTTTTGACTATCCCTGTAAATCCTAATTATAGTTTCTTACGGGAAATTTGATTTTCTAAATAAGTAAAAGCCTTCACCAGGAATCACATTTTGGATGTCGATATCTTAAGGCAAAGTGTACATGAAAAATAGAAGTTTGGTCACTTCTCGTCGGCACTTTGAAAAACCCAGATCACAAGCGTGCCACAGTCGCAGAAAAAACAGCAGAAAGCAAGGACCATAAAGCACAAAATATCAGTTTAGCTGAGATCTTTTGGGATCTAAAAAATGATAGGCCACATTTAATACGACTTTCGCAACCGTCCACTGAAGAAACCACGTTACTCGACATCAAAAAACTTTATTGTCTCTCAAATTAATAAATATAAATACAATCAAGTTCACTCCACGCTCCACTACGCGGTACACTGTTGGCGCTGCACAGTGGTTCAGAATTCAAAAAACCTACTCATCAGATGTTTTGTATTGCATAAAGTAAAAACCCGAGGAAAATATTAATACTATGATGATTTATTGTAAAGATGGTTAAAAAAATGTTTTTAATTCAATAAATTGATTGACATACATATACAGTGTGTCCCAAAAAGTTTTGTTATTTATTCATTTAATAAACCATCCATTTAAAACTATGAATCTTACAATTGTTGACGTGTTCATTGAAATATCAATTTTTATCTTCGTCAAACCAGGCATTTTTTTCAACATAACCAAAAATATTTGAATGTAATACTTTGCATAGTTAATAACGATAAAAAAGACGGGTCCTAATGAACCTCCAAAGTTATACAGGGTGTCCGGAAATTATGCGTCAGGATTTTGGTTGGCGATTCTACATGAAAAATTAATGCAACAAACTTCTATACAATTTTTTCAAAAACTTCAAAAATTTTTTCAAAGTACGAATTTTTAATTATTTAAGGTACGGTTAATGTTTAAAGTCGTTTTTCTCGGAAACCGTTAATTCTACGATGATGCAACACGAGCACCTTTTTAAAAAATATTTTGATGCTCTTTACTAATTTGACATCCAAATTTATAAAAAGATTAAAACAAAAAAGTTCTAAGTAATTTTCCTAAGGTGAAGGACAGCTTCAGCATTTCGTCATTGACGACTAGCGTCCAATTAATAGGGTGAATACAAAGAAACACTAGTGACATGCATGCAAAATTTGGCGAAAATCATTACACTAGAAAAAAAGTTATTAAAAAAAATAAGAAAAAAAAAATATTTTTTAACACCCTGTATCTTCCTTAATTTTGAGTTTTTGAAAAAATTGTATAGAAGTTTGTTGCATTAATTTTTCATGTAGAATCGCCCACCAAAATCCTGACGCGTAATTTCCGGACACCCTGTATAGCTTTAATTAAAAAAAAAAACTATTTTTCAAACATTTTATTTCTGCCTATAGAACATAATATACAAAAAAGGGAGTTATGTGAAAGTGAATACTTAACTATACCTTCCATAATGTGATATATTATTTATAAAATTGGATGTTGTCAATGCGCAAAATATGGTAAACACAAAGCTGTAAATAAGGTTTTTAGTGGCTCAACGGTCAAAACAAGTTGATTAGAGGTAGATTAAGGTACGTTATTAACAACAGATATGTTAAATATTTTGAATTCGCAACTCGGAATTCCGATGCTATGAGCTGGTTTTTTGAATTCTGAACCATTGTGCGCCGTTTCACTGCTGCCAGTGAGATGACAAGGCGGGGTAAGGGGCTTGGGGTTCTGAGGATACGCGGGAGTGATTTCAAACTTCTATACAGGGTGTCCCGCATAAGAACGGACATAGAGCAGGAACATGTAGGGGAACCCAAAATATTATACAACGAAACTTACCTATATACCAAGTTGCACCCCTAAGAAGCTATACGCCTTGCAAGCATTGACTTAATCAAGTCAATGCTTGCAAGTGAGGTTTCAAATTCCGAAAAAATTCAATATCTCAGATATACCTCAACTTAAAAAACCAAATTTGGTACACGTTGTAAGTGTACCAGGAGCATTAATCAGTGGTAAGTGGAGTTCAATCGAGTTCAATCTCTAACGGGTTGATGAGGTATGATGCACCCTTGAAATAAGACAAAACTTCTTGACCCGTTGGAGTACTTGAAAAATTATTGTTTCATTTATAAGGCATTTAGTTCTAAAACTTTTTTTAATCTTGTTATTTTCCAAAAAAAACTGTCGTTTTGAGCAAAAACATAGATTACTGGTGAGACGTATTGTAGCGGTCATATTAAAAAAAATTTAAAGTTGACTACGAATTAGTTGAAAAGTTGAAATAAAAATTATTCAATAGAAAAAGTAACAATTTAAACAATAGAAATAACATACAGATAGCACTGAGAAGTTGAATTGATTTTTCAAAATGATTACCAAAATGTTAGTTGTTTATAATGAGTGTGCATTTATCCGTAATCCGATTTCACAATTCGGCTCGATAAGCAACTGACGTGGAACTGTGGACCACCCAAATTATTTCAACAGTAACTTAAGAAAAAAGTCTCATTTGAGGTACAATAGGGAACTTGCCCATTTTTTCTTTATCTTATTTATTTATTTTAAAGTGTGCGTTCATGTCCAAAAACACCGTATACCAAATATCAGCCTTTAAATCGCACTAGTAACTTTACAATTAATAATCAAAATTGACATCGACGCTGTGAAAATTCAAACGAAGCAAAAAGCGCGGGCAAGTTTTTACGTCATAACGCGTATCTTTGGCAACCATTTGAATTTTTGAAGTCTGATGTGACATTGAGTTAGTTTATTTCATGGTTTTTGAAAAAATCAAGGATATAGTTAATATAAATATTGCAGTATGCCGCTGTGTTCGAGTTCAACTCTGAAATTTCCAAACAAATTTTCATTCGCTTGCCTGATGAGAAAAAGCGGCGAATTAAATTACTTAGAACATGCAAAAGCATTGAGGGGAATTGTTGAAAAGCAGTGCTATTTATGTGAATGTGGAGATCATTTTAATGTGTGTATGTATTTTGACAAAAGATACCATTACCTAATTATTGTGTTTTTAGATTTTGAGATATTTTATTCTTGGGTACATATTACTACAGACAGATTAAAAAAATGAACCTATTTTACCAGTATACAGTATGTCCGGCAATGAGGTATACAAAAGGACAAATTATGGACCAAAATTTTTATTTTTCGAGAAAGTCATTTTTATAAAAAAATGTTGCTTGTTAAAGAAATATGATTGTCGATTAAAAAAAATATATTTTATGCAAGAATGCCCTTAAAAAAAAATTTGGAATATATTCTCTTTTTCAAGCGAAAAGCGTGAATTGCCCCGCCATTATTGAAAGTTTCTGGCAAGATGAAAAAAAATAAATTGGGAAGCCAAAATGTTTTCAATTCAAAAATGTATTTCACTGAATAGTGGTTTATGGTGTTTGGGAAATAATCATTATTGTTAGGTGTGGTATCGATTATTTTTTCATATTTGTATGAATTATGCCTTGACTAAAAGTATTAATTTTTGCGCCTTTTTCGAAATACATAATTGGAAATAGAAAAAATGTTTCTTCTTTGGTCCATTATTGACACTGTAAACCAATAGAATGACTAAAGTTACATCTTTGCTGAAAACTTCTGAATATATTATGAATGTAGGTATAGTTCTCTCTTGAGATAAATTGATTTTTCGACTTCTTAAAGACTTTAAAGAATGACTTTTTCTCTCGAGAAATTAAAGTTTTGGTCCATTTTTCCTTTTGTATACCTCATCGCCGGAAATACTGTAGGATACTGGTAAAATTTTAATTTGTAATATTATGTAATATGCGAGGTAATACGAACATTAGAATAAAATCTCTAAAAACTCGATGTGCAGTGCATGAATAACACTGCTTTTCAATGAGATATTCTCCACATTTCTTCAAGATACTCTTAGCGGTTTCGTTTTCCGATTTTCGTCATCAAGCACGCGAATAAAAAGTTGTTGGGAAATTTCAAAGTTGAATTAGTACCTACACCGCAGCCTGCGGCAGAGTTTATTATTTATAATACTATCCTCTTTTTTTCAAAAACTACGAAATAAACCAACTCAATGTCACTTCAGACTTCAAACATTCAAATGGTTGCCAAAGATACGCGTTATGACGTAAAAACTTTCCCGAGTCTTTTGTCTCGTTTGAATTTTCTCAGCGTCAATGTCAACTTTGATCATTTATTGTGAAATAACTGGTGCGATTCAAGGGCTGATATTTGGTATACGGTGTTTTTGGACATGAACGCACACATTGATACAATAAAAAAAAAAATGGACAAGTTCCCCATTGTGCATTCAAAACTAGTCAAGTTAGGGGTCCCTTAGCGTTAAGTAACCTCAAATTTGTTTGGTGCAATCGACCATTACTTTCTGAAAGGTCAAGTCTGACGTTTGGGTCTATAGTCAACGTTGGAATTTTCGACGACTTTTAATATGACAGCTACAATACAAGTTTTCAGATATTTGGATTTTTCCGGAAAACGAAAATAACAAGAGTAAGAAAAGTTTCAAAACCAAATTCCCCATAAAATAAAACAATAATTTTTCAAGTCCGCCAACGGGTTAAAACAAATCTGTCTTATTTTGATGGTGCACCATCCCTTCAACACTTTAGAACACCTCGATTGAACTCCAATTACTGAATGGTACACATAGAAAGTGGACCAAATTTGGTGTTTCTAAGTTCAGATATAACCAAGATATTGAATTTCTTCGACATGCTCCCGCTTTATGTCGGTTCTTATGCGGGACACCCTGTATATCAAGTAGACTTTGCTCAAGATACTTTTCTCTTGTACAAAATAACAATTTTGTATTTTTTGACCAGCTCTGTATTACACTCATCTTTCTTCCTCATCATGGTCCGTCCAAGTTTGACAAAAATAATATTAGCAGTTTCTTGTAAGTGATGCTCACATTTCGCTATTTTTTTATCATCCTGTTTATTTAAAAAAATACAATGTTATTTCTGGACCAAACAAAAACTTTTAACAAGAATAACTTTTTGTCGTATCCTTGAATTTTTAGTTCATCTCTACAAATCCAAGTGCTGTTGGTAAGTGGAGAAAACTCAAGTGCTCTTGGATCGTTTTCCATTCCGCAAATCCTTCAGGTATTGAAATTTGCATTCTAATTTTTTAAAAAATCTGCACCTAGTCCCTTTTGGTTCTTACCCCTTCAGTTAAAGAATAGATGCTGCTTAAAATTTCGTACAAAGATTCATCAAATGATCAAGTTTTTCATCAAGTCCATTCGACATTTTTGCAAGCTCGGTAATAACACGGAGGAACCTTGATACTAATGATAATAACGCCTACAACTTGGCGGATAAATATATCAAAATCCATGCAAAACTGAAAAAGTTTCTTAAGATTGTATTTGAACAAAGTAAAGTCTCTCAATCATATTGTTTTTTCTCCCTCCAAATGATTCATCGAAATAATTGGTAGATAGATATAATATGCCAAAGTGTGGATCATCCCAAACAGATGAGGAGCTTCAGATAGTCATGGTAGCAGAGCTCATGTTATCATTCAATGGAGAGGAATTGAATTATGGGTATGTATGTGAAGAAAACATGACAACTATACATACAATAAGCAATGGAAAGACATATTCGCTATAATAATCTATAGTTGAAACATTTCTCACTCACCTTGTGCTGGTCTTGCCATATTCCCTAGCCCAACTCGCGTCTTAAATGTTGTCGCCCCAACCTTAAATATTTGTTGACCAGGCTAAAAATGAGAAAACAATTGCCGTAGAGAAAGAACCAATAAATTGATTTTATAACATTAAATTTGAACAGAATAGGATACAACAATATATCATAAATTAACAAAAATACCTGTCGAACCACAGTCGCAGGTCCTAGAGCTCTAGGTACGATAGGCACCAAAGTTTTGTTCTGTTGATTGACTCTCTGAAAAGAAATGATTTCATTGTAAAGGGACGACTTGATTAAAATCACACAAATGAACATTGAAATGTTTATGATAAAAAGTAAAAATCATCAGTATGAATTGGAAAAAGTACGTACCATAAAAGTACCTTGCATGGGCATGACACTGGATGGACCTCCAATCGGAACTGGTTTCTGTAAAAATTATATTTCATCCCGATACTCACTTGAAGCTATGACTATGAAAATACCTTCGCAGGTGGTTCATCTTCCAATCTAATGGGATCATAGTCTGGATCGTCCTCATTCTTTTTTCGTCGTCTAGTGGTGGTTGGAGCTTTCGACTCATCTTTTTTCTTGGGCCCACTGCAGCATTTGGTGAAGTCTACTTTGTCTTGGTCTGTTTGTCCTAAGGCATTAGTTCGGCTGAAAAGAATAAACACCTGAGAAAAAGTGCGATCCAATACTTTTGATAACTTAACTAATGAAAACGACATTATTTGCAACAATTTTCTTTGAACTATAACTAAATAAACTGTGTTAGCGTAATACTTACGCCCTTTCAGTTCTGTACCAGTCCATGAATTCAGCACATTCTGCTCTTAGTCTCGATAACTGTTCTGGGTGACAACGGAAGCAGTTCCAGTCCTCACTATCTCTTATTTCTTTAAACTTCTTAGTTCCGAAGTTGTTACGTATACATCTCTGGACAGATTAAGAAAAAAACATAGAATAATCATTGAAAAATTATGCTTCACTTTGTTTCTCACCTTGCAAAAGACATATTCACAACTGGAACAACAAAGCACTTGCCCTCCTTGGCCACACCACCTGTCAGGACATACTACAGTTCATTGTCTTATTATTAAAAAAATATAGAATGCTACTTGAAAAACTGAACTTAGACCTGCTACCGGTTTTTGGTTAACTTTTGCCAATAAAATCTTCTGTCACATGACCGGACATCTCGTGTGTCAAGACGTGGACTATTCAAACTTGACTTAAATATAAGTTTCAGTGTCAGAATGACTAGACAGTGACATGTTTATATTTTGGTCAAAATAGGTTATTGTTTGGTTGCCACGTGAACGTTGTTTGTTTGCCACGGAAACGTGAGTTATAATCCATAACTCACTAGTGACTGGTGAGTTATGGGTTATGGATTATAATAAGTCATCAAAATATTGATTTAAAAAATTATTACACATCAATTATGGTATTACCATTTGGCATAACATGTCAAGTATCCTTCAGCCCGAGAAAAAATTACGATGAGGAGCCCCCAACACCTGTTTTCTCCATTACCTCGATGGCAACGCATTTATTTTGCCTTGAAATTCAAATTTGACAGCGCGCGACCTTTCAGATTATGTTACTCTGACGTTACGTTTAGTTATAGTCTGGGCCCAGAATACAAATACAGTACAACTTCAGTAATCCGAACACATATCGTTCCGGTCGATGCCGAATTATCGAGGTATCCGGACTACTGGGAATGATTTATATCTTAATTGAAAGTCACAGAATTGCCTTCAATTAACCAACATATAACTTTAAAATCTGGATCAAAATAATTAATTTATTCCTCTAGAGGATGAAAGGGTGCATTGTCGATTAGCGTAAAAGCTTTTTTGGGTCTGTTATCTGTTGAAAATTTGTTGAGGCTAGAATAATACATGTTTTAAACTACTCTATAAATATACATAGGTGTTATCATCCATCCTTTCCTAGATGCTTTTTGCTTAACGGGTAGCTCAGCATTTTGAAAAAATCTGGAAGTTTTGGATTTTCCGAGAACCAGAAAGTAACCTATGTGTGCCTTCTGCGTTTCAACCGGGCATAATGGTTAAAAGGTTACAAGTTCTTCGGAGTTTTTTCTGCCTGGAGCTGATGTTTCTTGACTAAGAACACATGTTCAATCGGGCAACGCTTTCCAAGATGCCGCGGATTCGTCAGAATATTATACATCTGTTCCTTTGTTGAGCCCATTTCCTGCATCACAGCAAGAAACTTTTTTTAAAATGAAGTGATGGCATTCTCATTACTAGAAAGTTTCTCATCACCAAACCTTTAAAGATCAAATAACGTGTAATTTCTTGAATAATTTATCAAGACAAAATAAAAAAATTTGAGTTATGCGTTCATAAAAATAATTCACTTTTGTCCTTATTAGATCTGAAGGAACAGATACGTGGGGTTGTTGTAAAAACCAATTATATAAAGCAGCCTCAATTTCAGGAAACTTGTGAAGACCAAGACAGAAAAATTGTTATGATTTTCTTACGAAACGTTTTATCGTTCGCTATAAAGAGGTAACAAAATGTCCGGTTTTTAGAGCAATCCGGATTACAGGAGTGTCCGTTTTAGCGAATGTCCGTACTACTGAAGTAGCACTGTAGTGAGATATTCTCAAATTTGATTTTTGATGCTGTTTAACAAGAATTTGATGTAGCCCAATCTTTAAAAAAGTGCCGAATGTTTTTCATACACATGACCCAACATCCTCATATGTCAGTGTCAATTCATGCGTGAACTATTCGAACCTATCTTTAAACAGCTGACGAAGCCTATGACAAATTCCGACTATTTTCTTCGCTCTTCATTGTAATTCTTTCTCGGCACTCAACCTTTTTGCGTATACTTTTGAAGTGAAAATTCAATGTTTTGTTCTGAACCAAGTGATACCCTATCTACACTCACCTACAATATAATTCACTACCATCCTCGTCTTTCTCGAACTCCCCGCTAGTATAAAAATGATAACACGTTTTGCAGATTAAAACTTTCAAAAGAGGATGAACAAAACGATTATGAGCTCCTGCCATTGCACTACCCAAATGTTGATTGCAAGCTGTACAGTGTATCTTCGTAATTTGCACTGGATTTTCTAAACGTATGAAAATATATGACACAAATTCAGACCCCGGTTTATTTATTGAAAAAAGACTTACCTGGTCCATACATCTTTTTTCGGATCTCCATTTCTTCCGGTGTAAGATCAATTTGTACTGCAAATAAACGAAATATTTGATAATCACTGAATATTTTATTGGGTGTAATAAACAACGGATTTTATTCACGACTTAATATAATGCAAGTTTTGCCTGGTTTATACAACACATTCATAAGCATAAGCATAACTTTAGTAATAGGCACAAATGAACGTATGGTTTCTTATGAACACGTTTATACAAACTTTCACGAACATAACGATAAGCATAAGGATAAGGAAGTTGATAATTTTCATCTTCATGTCCAAAGTGATGCAAAAATCGGAACAGCGCAGGCGTCATTTCTGGCAGATTACGGTAGAAGTGAAATATAGTCCTGTCTTCATATAAGTATTAATATGATTTTCTTTGGCGCCTGGCTTCTCGATAATTGTTTATGTTCTGTTTTGGTTTCTGAACTATTACTGTTCTGTGCATTTTTGTGAATATCTCAATTTTTTCGAATGCCAAAGTTAAATTTTAATTTTAGATTTTTCTTCAAATAACTTTTGAAATAATGAAGTTATTTGGTTGAGATTTGGTATATCAGGGTGGTTAGACACGCAAAATTCAAATCTTGCCTTGGTATGATTCTTACTAGAAGGAGACGCCACTTATACACCTTTTCACTCATCCAAGTAGTCATAACTTTTTGGTACACACCCGTACATTCTTTTTAAAATGAAAAAGTGGTTTTTCCGTCCTTTTTACACAAAAAAGGTATACTTTGTAGAAGTGGCTGGGAGTAACCTTTTTCAAGATATTTACACTTAAAGTAGAGCATGCAATGTGGTTTTCAATGGCAAATTTTGAAAATAAATATGAGGGGCATTGAAAACGGCGTTATAATGGTAATTTTGACAGTTTGGTTTATCATTCAATGTTTATGATAAAGAAAATCAATCTAATTTTATATTGTTTTTTAACTTTTTTTATCATTTTTGTATTATTTTTTTAATATTTCCATTTTTTCTTGTTTTTTTTTTTAATGAGAAACATTGAATATTGAGTCACTTCTCAAAATTACCATGACAACGGCATTTTCAAAGCCACCTATCAGTTCAAGATACGGTATTAGAAATATACAGGGTGCTACAAATTCGAGGCTAGGTATGGGGATCTCAAAAACCGCAATAGATACAAATTCATTCGAAGGAAAACAAAGTTGCGTATTTTGATGATCAACAAAATGCAATTCCGACTACGTCCGAAATTATCCGAAAAAACCGAATTTTTTCAAAATCGTTTTCATTTTTTTCTGACCTCATTTGAAAAGATTTTTTCAAATAAATTGAACTTTTTGATTGCCACATTTTGCCCTTAACAAGATAGCGTTATTAAATTAAAGAACCGACGTTTCGTCTATGAGCAGCTATCATCTACATTGTTTTTTTAAATACGGCCCTGGATTTTTTGGATTTGATCTTTGGCACGTCAAAGGCAATTAATTAAAATTAAAGGGAATAGTGGGTTTGCAGTTACTCCATGATCTGCATGAGAATAAGAGAATGGTCAGATAAAAATGAAAACGAATTTGAAAAATTTCGGTTTTTTTTCGGATTATTTCAGACGTAGTCGGAATTTCTTGGCTTTCAAAAACGGCATTTGTTGAAATACGCAACTTTGTCCCCATTTGAATGAATTTATTGTATCTATTACGGTTTTCGAGATCCCCATACTTAGCCTCGAATTTGTAGCATCCTGTATATTTCTAATACCGTATATCGTACTAATAGGTGGCTTTGAAAACGCCGTTGTCATGGTGATTTTGAGAAGTGACTCAATACTCAATGTTTCTTATTAAAAAAAAAACAAGAAAAAATGGAAAAAAGTAAAATAATAATACAAAAATGATAAATGAAGTTGAAAAAAATATAAAATTACGATTTTTTTTTATCAAGAAACATTGAACATTAAATCAAACTGTCAAAATTACCATGATAACGCCGTTTTCAATGCCCCTCATGTTTATTTTATTTCAAAATTTGCCATTGAAAACCACATTGCATGCTTTACTTCAAGTGTAAATATCTTGAAAAAGGTTACCCCAACCACTTCTACAAAGTATACCTTTTTTGTGTAAAAAATACGGGGAAAACACTTTTTCAATTTAAAAAGAATATACGGGTGTGTGCCAAAAAGTTATGACTATTTGGATGAGTGAAAAGGTGTTTAAGTGGCGCCCCCCTCCCAAGGCAAGATTTGAATTTTGCGTGTCCAACTACCCTTATATACCAAATCTCAACCAAATAACTTTATGTTTCAAAAGTTATTTGGAGAAATCAAAAATTAAAATTTAACTTTGACATTAGGCAACCCTATACTGTTCGATAGGGAATTAAATAAGCTTTCTTTAAAAAAAAATCAATCGAATAACAGATGAGGGTATATTTACAACGCCTGTCCACTTGTTTGTACCTGCCAACCTTATAGTTGTACCCAAACGATAGTGGGCAACCTATATTTTTCCAATTCCTTGTGCAATTTTCTTTCGACTAACGATCGATTTTCATAAATAACAAATGAGGGAAGTTGATCAAAAAAAATCAATCCAAGTAAATATTATTCAACATATTATCTTTATCATAATCAAATAACAGATGAGGGTAGATATTTCTAATACCGGATCTTAGACTATTATACACGATTGTGGAACGCCGCCACAACATTTCTTTGATACCATGAAAACATATAAACAAACTCAAAAGTGTCCTTGTCAAATGCGTAGTAAAGGTTTATGTATTAAATACATAATCCCTCAATATCCTTACTATACAAATTTTGTATGGAGATATTAGATGAAAATATTGAAAATCTCGAATAAATAAATTGGTTGTAAATAATGTAGAATAATATACTACTCGCAATAATGGCAATTGACGCCTCGAAATGTTACTCCCTCGCCGCTACGCGGCACAGGTCATAACTATTCTCTGGATTAATAGCCATCATTATTGACTCGTGGTATAATCTTTTATTAATTTATCAGGGTACAGTTGGATTTCCATTCTAAGGTTCGTAACAGAAAGCTGTTCGAGGTTGCTCAACGCATGCGCAATTTGTGTTCTAGCAATGAGCAAAGTAATGTTAGTGACATATTAGTCAAACTTTGTCTGAACGACTGTTCCAGAAAATGTTTGAAACATTTGTGACTTGTTGGCAACTGCTTGAAAAGTTTGTTTTCATTTCTGATATCAAATATAAACAAAAGTCACCGAGAGGATAGTACGCGATGTTCGGGTTCAAATCCCGAGGTGGGCAGAAATTATTTTCTGTTCGACATTTAGTGGTACTCTCATTGGCTAACGTTACTGAGTAGACTGCAGTATCATTAGTCACTGACAGTCAAAAAGTTTGAATAATTAGCCTAAATCAATTGGTCCTGCTAGTTCAAATATATAACTAGGTGATGTTCTCCATCATCAACTTGGTTAGAAATACAGTGGTCCTAGGGTTGGCGAAAAGTGTCATTAAGCCTACTCGCCGGGCAGTGGTTTGCCCCCGCACCCATACCAATGCCAAATAATCTAATCTTGATTAGGAAATGTTCAAATAGATTTGTAAAAAGTACATACCAATGTCTTCATCTGGCATTGCACAAAACATTTTTTAACCTCTAGTTGAATTGAACCGAAAATTAGTAATTCACATGTATGCTGTGTTGGGTGTTTACCTGGGTGTTTATTTGGTATGCTTTGTCCGTTGTAGAAAATTGTTTACCAAAACACCAGCATATTTGTATTTATTTATCATTTCTAGTACTTTACAGGGTGTAACAAATTCGAGTATACAGTGCGAGTCTCTAACTTGGAATAAATTCAGTAAACAAAAGACCGTTTTTTTTTCGGAAATATGCTCGGACACGTCGATTAGTATTTTAAATTGCGCTCTTTTTCATGTAGAAAAATTTTATACAGTGTGTCCCAAATTTGAGATATGACGTCATCGACTATTTTTTTAAATGTTAGCCCTAATTTTTTTATGACTATTCTCAAAGAGTATATCGAGTTACACATGCGTACCAAATTTCAAGTTTTTATTCCTTGTCATTTAAAAGATATTTAACAAAAACATTAACTAATTCGAAAAATAAAGAAATCTGATCCAAGTCAATAAAATTTTTATGCAGTTTAAAAATGGCACGTCAAAAGGTATTCGTTTTTTGTCGAATCGGTTTGACGTCTTATCACAATGTTATAAAAACAAGAAAACAAGTTAATAAAAACAAGTAAGAAGAGCTGCATCGTATTCGAGTTGTTGAGCGAGAACCCTATTAGTTTGTGGTTTTGTGAGAAACACCGTTTTTTGAAAAATCCACGAACATGCCGTACTTAACTGAAACCCACAAAATTGAAATTTTAATGATGATTGGCTACGGAGTTAGGACAAGAACACAAAATGAAGTTATTCATTTATTCAGAGAGAAGTATCCTGATTTACCACCCATATCACAAAGTACCGTAAGCAAGATTGAAAAACAGTTTCGGGAAAACGGACATTTAAGAAAAACAAATAATCATCGTCACAGTGCGCTCAATGAAGAGGTCAAAATTAATGTACTTCTCTTTGTTCAAGAAAATCCTCATGTCCCCACTAGGCAGATAGCTAGGGAACTCGAAATCAGCCAGTCTTCAGTTTACACCGAGAAATAAGTCGGAAAGGAGTTATTGTCAAAAACTGCTTTTTTCTAATATGGCGGCGGCGTGAGCTGCCAACATATGATCTGGCCAATGATCTAATAACTATAGATGAAACATTTCATTCATAAACTGTGAAAAATTGTGAACATAGAAGAGACGTGAGGAGGAGTTGAGCGGGGATACGTTTGCACCTCACTAGAATGTGCTTCGGTTACTACACGCGAGGCTGCCAGTGGCGTAACTATTTTACAGAATTTTTAAATTCTTATTTACTGCAAGCTTGACACTTGCGAGTATCAATATACAGGAATAAAAACGCAATAAACATTCACAAAATCAACACCTAACCCCACCCAAAAAACAAGAGACGCCAATGAGAAGAAATGTGAATGAAACGTGTAGACAAAATCCGATCGATAGGGGCGTACCCAATTTTGGTGTTTTGCCGTACTTCAGCTTTTTCAATATTCAGAAGATAAAACTGGTTTTTCTAAATCCTAAATACCTAAACAAATCTTGAAGAGATGTTTGAATTTTAACAAAAAGGTTACCATCAACTTATATTTGAGTGCACGAGTGCACAGTTCGATGTTGTCCTCATGTTTATCTGGCTATGTTTCATCTATAGTTATTTGATCATTGGATCTGGCAATGTTGAAATTACACTCCAATTTCCAACACTCTCGGAAAACTATCAAGGTAAGAGTAGCAAATAACCGTACTATACCAAAAAACATGATAACCATCACGATCTCGCAGACCATAGCAAAATCAACGGATATAATCGGTATTTTTGTCAATCCTACAAAATAAACTTGAATCTTTACCTTTCGATTGTGCGATCCAAAACATTGAATACAAATCTGTCCCTTTTGATTTTTTTTATAATAAAACGAACAAAGGGGTTGTCAGTGTTGTCACATTGTGAGGAGCTGATGTTGGTAGTTCGGAAATTCTGTACTGGTCAACTTTGATTTTTCACGGAATAGTAACATTTCTTTTTTTTAGATCACGTTTTAAGATCTCGTCAAACTATTTCAATAATTTGAGTCAGCTGAGTTTGAACACTCACGTTTAACTTCATAGCAACAGTTTGTCTGTCGATTTGTCGTTTAACTACAAAAAAAACAAAGTTTTGACGGTGCCATCCCAATAATTTTTAAGCCAAAATGTTTGTTGTTTTGCCCGACGCTCTTGTGATAACCCAGTGTTTCGAAGGTCCTCCTAGTATTGAAAACTGCAGAAACCTACGGACTTTTCTTTGCTGACCAAAAAAATCCAACATTTTCTTTACGCATCCTCAAGATGTGAACATAAATGATTAAATCATTGCTACTCTATCTCAGTAACCACTTTACATTTAATTTCAATGAATATGATAACTATAAAATCATACATTCTTACCTTCCGCTCCAGTTATTTCATCAACTAATGTGCAGAAGATTGGCTCATACAGCATTGGAGTATCCCCATAGCAATAATCTGGAATTATAAAAACAATAATTATTAGAAATCGCTCATTTGCGAGAATACCAACACAACTCAAAAATTGTCAATATTAGGATAATAACAGTATTATCATACTCAGAAAGGTACCTCCTTTTTTCAGAAATCACGGCGTATTCATGTCTACAGCAGTTTTTCAGAGATGGCGCTACGGATTTCCGACACATCTCAAGTTTCGACTGGTCCGATTCGTGAACAACATCATAACTTTAGTTGTGCCCAGTACATCATATTGTGACTGTTGCGTTTTTTTCAGAAAGAATGACACATCTTAATAAACGTCTTCATTCAGTTAAATATTTTATCATGAAAAATGGCATATTTTGTGATGATCCGTTACGTTACTCATTATGTATTTCTGTTCGGCAATACAAAGGCACAACCATAGACTTAATATCATAAGACAAGTAACAAAACAAATATTCCTAACCCCAACATCCCTCATATGAATATTTGACTCTTTTTTCAGCTATGTTGTCATATTATTATACCCTGAATGTTCTAAAAAAAAATTCCCGGAAAAATGAATTGATTCAACTGCTTATCTTCTGAATCAACAATTCCAAACCACCATAATTCCATTTATCTTCAGTTTTTCGCCACAAAGTGATTTGTGTCATCCAAAAACATTTTTGAAGGTGGAAATTTGTATTGAGGTTTACGTTATGTGTTAAAACATGACAACATCTGGCCTTAAAGTTAAGGCCAGTTTCTCTGACGCTATTGTTTACAAAATACCGTGTTGTGAGGTTAGGCAGTTACTAGTGAGTTTATTTCTCATTTCTACGGTAAGTAAACAAAAACAAGACTAGCCTCTTTTATCAATGTGTTGGGACCAAAACATTCAATGCTTAAAGTATGGGCGTTATATGTCTTGTTAAGTTGAGTCTATGGACACAACTCTAAAAATACTTTGAAATTAACCTTCAAAAGATAAAACAAAAAAATCAAATCATTGTGATGTGAACTGATCACAGGAGAAAGGAGGCTTTAATTATCAATAACATAAGTTGTAATTTTTGAATCGACTTATCTCAAAGCGGGGTTTTTGATGTTATGCCAGTCTTCAAGCAAATGAGCCAAATAAGGTTGCAAAGTAGATTTGTAAAAGTAAAGAAATGATAACTGATGTGAGTTCATTTTTGAAAAAACGATGTGGAAAAAAGTCTTCAATCTCACAAATTCCTACTGTTTATTCAAATATTTATTATGTGACTACCAGTTTCGGGGTCTACACTTTGCACCCCATCCTCAGGTCATCGAAACTAAAGGCTAACATGGGGAAACATACATTTGTAGAAAGTCCTTTCTACAAATGTATGTTTCCCCATGTTGCATGTGAGGTCCTTCAATGTTTTATGTATCTTATGACGTCCTTGTAACTTGAATATTGTAAGTATAAGTTTAGGTTAGATAAGTTTGATAGTTACTAATAGCCCCCTTCTTGATATTATAGCCTTTAGTTTCGATGACCTGAGGATGGGGTGCAAAGTGTAGACCCCGAAACTGGTAGTCACATAATAAATATTTGAATAAACAGTAGGAATTTGTGAGATTGAAGACTTTTTTCCACATCGTTTTTTCAGATTTGTAAACGTTGTTGAAACAAACTGAAACTGTGCATCCACTCACCGGTGTCTACGGGCTGTTGTTCATCAACATCCATAGATATATCAGGACACAAGAGTGTTGGATCAAAATCTTCGTCCATTTCTTCATCCATGTAGGAATTATCTAAAGAAAATATCAGAATTAATGCAACATTATCATAGATCATCAATAATGATCTCATAATAACTCCAATAGAACTTCACAATAAAATTGACTCAGAAGTTTATTTTCTGATCTCATGTTTCGGTTATTGAAGTGTTCCACTTGGCAATTCACGAACCTATCAAGAAGCCTGCATACATTGTCCAATAACAAAATTGATATGAATTTGACTAAAAGGAGACTGTCAATAATTATTATATAATTCATACTGAATCATCTTAAAGGTCAGTCCACATTTCATAGAACGAAGTAATTCAGGTGATGCATGCGTCAATAATTTTTCATTTGCGTTGTCACCTGTGAGACTCAAGATATGTTCCGTAACATATAAAAATTGCCTTCGCGAGAGAGATTCGCACCACTCTGAAGAAAGGTGTTGTTGATACAATCCAACTATGCGTATTTCATCAGGATACTATAACAAAAAAGATAGTTGTGGTTACTAGTCGGTTCCAGTTTCGTCCAAAAAATGATCATATCTTGTGTTTTAGTATTATGAAATTTCATCAACTATTGCAATATCTGGGATCAAATGGAAATACTATAGTTAATTAAATCTTCTTGAAGACACAAACAAATACATAAAAACATCAGCTTTGGGCGATTCCATCATACCACATAGAAACACGAACTCCCTCACATAACTGTTCGCATTTCCTGGTAAAAAAAAACACCCAATTGACTCAAACATTACGGAACGCGACCCATACTGTCCTGTTTCCTTGTCTATTGCTCAGCTGGTAGAAGTGCTAATTATCGGAGAGCTTATGGCAAAAATGTGTAAGTAAAGTAATGAGAGTCGGCAATTCCAGGGCCGGAACACATGGCAATGGGTGTTTTTTTTTCGGATATCTCTTGAGAATTTTTAAACGGCATTTTATTGGGTAACAAAATGCGCAGTTTTGTCATAATTTTAGCTTCGCTGTATCTCCTAACGTTTCAAGGATACCAATGGTGAATATCGAATTCGTAACACCCTGTATAGGGTTGTTCCGTTTATTTTGACAGCCTGTAGCTCGCTTATGAAGCAAGATAGAAGTAGAGACACTTGACGCAAATTTCTAAGGAAAACAAGTCTTCTCTATGCCATCGCGATTGTAATATTATTGAAATCATAATTTGAAAATATAAATTGAAACGAACCTTTTTTGTGATATTTAAATTTCATTTGAACCGAAGGCAAAAGAAATATGACGTTGAATAATATGATTGGCGATTAATAATTTTTGTTACTCACCATGCATAAAACCGTTTTTATCGGATGATTCATCTGATTGTGGGCAGCATAGAAAATAGTTTTGTTTAGATCAAAATACTAATACAGGGTGTCCCCGCTCAACTGGGTCGAAACTTTTAGGAGATACGGGTAAGAGAGAATCTGTAGAGAATCGCAAGACCTAGAGATTCGGAAAAAAATCCATAAGCAAAGTGAGCAAGAAAAGTGACTGTAAATTATGTTGGAGTTCGTTGTTTGAGCACTAGGGAGAGTAACTTATATGAAAAAACATGAGTTATAACTTTGAAACGACATTTTTTCTTACCTTAAGGAAGGGGGAGGAGGCCAATGTATTAGACTTCGAATATCTTCTGAACCGTTCAACCGATCTGAATATTTTTGGTATTGTTTGAAAGGGCACTTTATGATCATTCAAAACAAATACACTAGATGGCGGTATTTGCAGCGATTATACATTTTTGCGATTTTTGAAAAAAAGTTTGATGAAACGGAAATATTTTTTAACCAGTCTTTAACTGGCCATTAAATTCTGTACATTTTGCTAATTTTTTGGTGGTTAAGGGCCCGTCAAGAAAATAGTAGGTACCGTTCAATTAAACCATTTTTCAAAAATCGCAAAAAAGTATAGTCGCAGCGAATAACGCCGTCTAGTGTATTTGTTCTGAACTTGCAGGTTTAACAAACGTTTTTTTCGAAAGACCACGTTGCTCTTTCAAACATGTCCAAAAATATTCAAATCGGTTGAACTAAAAAATAATGTTCTCAAAGGTACAGCACATGGTGTATCTTTCCAAGATAGAATGAATTTGTTTCGTAGACACTGTAGTTTCTTCATAGCAGTAACGCCCCCCTAGCCGTCAAATTACGAACTTTAAAATAATTCACAATCATTTCTTTTGCCTACTTTACTTTTTTTCCAAAACTCTAGGTCTTACCATTGTCGAAATACAGCCTTCTCTTATCTGACCACCCTGTTAATTGAGAAAGCATAGAGAAATGATTTGAGAGTGTTGACGTTTTTTAAAAAAATCTAATTTTTCCTTCTGTTTTGCAAACGCTCAAACCAATTTTGATAACAATTTTAGGTATTGATAAAACTTATTGAGCCATTGGAGCCGATTCAATTTATCCAGGGCCGAACTTGAACAACATGTGTGTTGTATTTTTAATTACAAAATTGGTACGCCACAGTATTTTCGCAGGAGAGAATTTTTTTCCGAGATATTCATTCGATTTTTAACAGGGAAAGTCTCTAGTTTTTTTTTCTCCGATCCACGGTTCACAGAGAAAAAAAAAGCAAAAGTCTTTTTCCTTGAAAATTGAATGAGTAGGTTTATAATATGTCTGAAAAACAGTGGTGCCCATTTTTTTCTCGAAAATACAACACCCTGTATTCTGGGAACGACGCACTTGCAGTCATCGATGTCAAATCTCAAATTTCTTCTCTATGGTTCCTCAATATACTGTCGAAGTTCTGACCAGTTGAGCGGGGACACCCTGTATATCATACACTAATCTAAAAGTAATCTTATTTCCGCCCTCAATTGAGGCAGACAAGAAAAATGATCTTACCATTCACGGGTTTGACCAGTTCTTTCCTGAGAAGTCCCAAACACTCCAGATCCCTCTCATCTCTGGGTGGTGAACTGATGACATTATTTTCCTTATCAACATCAGCATTATTCGATGTACTTGACGCTTCATTCTCTGTACCATTCTTCGAACTATCTGCTTCATCCAAATTAACGGTTGAGCTAGTGGCATTTTCTTCATTTTCGATTTTTTTTTCAGGATCTGATTCAGTCTTATCATCTGTGTTGGTATCATTTTTCTTGTTACTCTCTGCATGCGCATCTTCTTTGTTTTCGGAAACCTCTTGACATTGATCTTCATTCTCAGAAATGGATTTTTTCTCCTCTTGCGTTTCCGTCTCGGGCTCTGGTTCATCTTTCTTGTCGGGAACTTCTTGCTTTTCACTTTCTGGCTCTGGTTCTATGTTTTCGGTGACATTTTCACTTTGCTCGGTATTCACAGAAGTCGATTCTACTTCTTTGTCTTCCTTGCTGTCAGATTCAATAACTTTTTTGGGTTCATCATCACTATTTTCACCCTCAATTATTTTATTTTCACCCTCAATAGTTTCCACTTTGTCTTTTTCAGAATTATCTTCATCGTCTTTTTTTTCTGGATTGGAAACCGCCTCTTCAATAGACCCTTTTTCTGCATCAGAATTGTTTGCAATATTGGAATCATTTGTATCATTACATGGATTGTCAGAATTCACACAGGCTTCTTCATTACTTTCGAAATTTGATTTGACCGTATTCAATATAACTTCGTCAATATTTCCGCAATTGGTTACATCCAATTGTGGGCTGATTTCCGAAAGTATTTTATCTGCTATCTCAGATTGAAGGTCGACATCATCATTTTCCTTTTTCTCCGAAGATAACTCATTTATATCCATGGATGGGTCACTTTTCTCGAGGATATTGCCATTTGATGTGATTTTTGATAACTGATCGTCGTGTGTGGTTCCATTCACTAAAAAAAACAATAATAAATATTGCAAAATCAAATAACCACTTGAATGAAATTCAAGATAGCAACCTTTTTAGCATCAAAGGCCGCTAGTACACTGGAGATACGCGACCGCGACGATAAAAAAAAGTTATTTCCTTTTGCTCAGTAACATTGCCATGTGCCCTCAATGTAGAGCCTTATGAAAAAATACCCGCAAAACTAATTCAAGTGCTGATCTTCTAAATCAACAGTCATAAATACGTGAAAATTCCATTTGAAGGGGTCAGAAGCAAATGGGTACAAGTGCACTTTTTTCTGAAATCGAGTCAGGTGCATTTTTACTTATAGCGATTTTGGTTAACCGCTCTAGAGCGCTCTCAGATCGCTTGTGACAGATCTCGACCAGATTTGCATTTTCAGTTAACGAAATAGATAGCTCTCACTCGGTTCATCGATTTCGGTTATAACATGCGGTTGCTCCGAATCTTTAAGCGAGCGCTCTATGTTGATCTGCGATTTTTGGCAGATTTGGTGCATGATCCAGAAATTCTCATTCTACATTTTTGTTTTGATTGACCCAGGGCCCCTCCTATTCACGATGCAGGTGAAGTAAATATGAAGTGAATTATGCTGTTCAAAACCAATAGAGTTGTTTTTCTCGCGGATAGTTAGGCGCATGCGTTCAAACCAGGGCAACTGACAAGCAGTGCCGTGTTCACGAGCCTGCTTCTATGCTTGTCTAGCTGGAAGTAGAACAAGGATAGAGCATAACGTCTTTCGTGTAATGTGAACGCGGAAGAGATGTCAAAAATATGACCCTTCCTTTTACTGAAATGGCGGTTCTTGACCTATAGTTTATGTTCACGTACTCACGTTTTATTTGTTCATCACTGTATCTGTACTCTTCATTAAGCTCAATAAAAACTTACTCAAACTTGGCACTGACACTGACAGTATTTTGGTGGTTATAAAATATTGTGACGTGTCATAACTCGAAATCAACACTGTCAAGAATTTGACATTTCTAGCCACCAGTTGCCCTGACAAATGCGCATGCGCGGCCCGAGAAAAACACCCCCATAAAGTTTTCACTTCATATTCACTTCACCTGAATCGTGGAAACGGGCACCGACATGCAAACATGAGATGAGATCATTATCCATAATCAATAATAAATTGCCCAGCCCAAAAGCCAGAGATTCAATTCAAACAAACATAATTTTTCTTAAAACTTCTTAGGTTGGGATTTCATGTCTGATGACATTTAATTCAAAAAAATTCTCGCCTTTTTTTTTAAAGCCAGCAAGAGTGCACAGACTCTTCTTAGAGGGCTCTCGATCGGAGTTAGATCAATCGCTGACAGAGTATCATCTCTCGCGGAGAAATTTCAGAGCAGTAAACCGAAATCGCTATTAGTATTATAGGTCAACTTTTGAGTGGTAAAAGGACATATTATTAATAAGTGATATTGGATGTATCAAGCGCGTTCTCAAGCCAGATCTATAGATCTTATTTGGTGTGTGATATCCAGGATCTTTGGCGCTCCGCCCGCGAATTCGTTTGAAAATATATTATTGATTTTTGTGAAATCTAGTTGTCTTGGAAAATAATAACTCAAGAAGATAAAAATCACGTATATTTTTAATGGAAAACTTGGCATCGTACAGGAAGTAGGTAGGTAGGTAGTACCTTTGTTGCCTTGGAATAACGTAACTTGTGATATTTTTGACTTCAATGGTAGAGAGTATCTTGCAGTTGTAATCGAACTCGTGATAGTGGATTATTATTACAAGTACAGTGTTTTTCCTTATAATTTGCCACCGCTTTAGAAACTCTATTTAAAAAGATACAAAAAAAATGTTCAAATTAAAGTTTCGTGATTTTTTCTGAAGATTTTATAGTAACTAAGCGAAAGAACGAATCACTATTGAAAATCGGGAAAAGTTTCACTTTTAAATGGAATGCCCTATATTTGATTACAGATTCAAGATCAAGGTGCTTTGTTCTTTCGCTTAGTTATTATAAAATCTTGAGAAAAAATCATTTAACTTTCATTTGAAATTTTTTTTTGTATCTCTTTAAATATAGTTTCTAAAGAGGTGGCAAATTATAAGGAAAACCCCTGTACATTGAAGTTGAAGAAATGAATACAAACACCAGACCACCCTCACAGTAATTAGACATCTCAAATCAATATTTTCCCGACATGCTATACCTCTCACTTTGGTAAGTGATGGAGGCTCGCAACTACGATCAAAAGAGTTTGAGAATTTTGGTAAAGAGTGGGAATTAGTCCATATTTTCACGTAACCTACAAATGCTTAATCGAATGGCATGGCAAAGAGAAATGTACAGACCGCTAAGAAAACATTTTTGCTGATAAAAAAGATATCCAAATGGCTCTACTCACTACTGCATAAGCATTATAGATCAACCCCTATTTTTGAAAATATCTCACCGACGGAATTACTTATGTCGGGGAAATTAAAGAATTAAAGAATTAAAGAAAGAAAAGAATCTAATGCTAACTAAAATATGTTTAAACCAAATTTTCCTAGTACAATCAAGAAAACTATCACAATATTCAAAAATCAACAGAAGCAACAATTTTTTTTTCGTGGAGGTAAAAGTTTTTTATTAATGATCAAAAAACGGGTCCGAAAATCTCACAGATTCCAAAAATAATTTTCTTTATTCACTGAAACGACATGTTTCGGGGTCAACATCTTACACCCCATCTTCAGGTTCGAAGGTACAGTGGTTTCAGAAAAGTTTTCTGAAACCACTGATAGGGTATGGAGGTACCTACTCTGTAAAAATTGGAATTTCGTCCAACTTGTACCATTGTCCTCCCTGTTGTGACTGTTATTATCACGTTTAATGTTCAATGTTCAATGTCTAATTGTGTGACGATCTCTTCAACTTCAACGTGCCTTGTAACCTGATATTCCCATGTACCTACGAACCTGAAGATGGGGTGTAAGATGTTGACCCCGAAACATGTCGTTTGAGTGAATAAAGAAAATTATTTTTGGAATCTGTGAGATTTTTGGACCCGTTTTTTGATCATTAATATGATGAACTCACATTGGTTATCAACTCATTCATTAAAAGGTTTTTGCCTGAGCTTGATTCAGAACAGAATGAAGAAGTCAGAGATAGAGACTATAAAGTGCAAATGAATAATGGTACAGTCTTGCTTCGAAATCACAAGTTTATCAAAAAAATAAATCCATTGTGTGATACTGATGACCATTATTTATCAGAGAAGATAGTGTATCATAATAATCTCGCAAACGGCTCGAGATATCGATATTCATCAGGAGTACATTTTCCACGTAGAAAGATTGACTGTTTCCAAGTATGGAGTCAAAAGAATCTCACCTTTACAGATAAAAAAATTATAAAAACATTAATTGATCATTAAGTACGTAGAAAGCGCCTTCTAGGAATTAGGTTCAAACCAATATCACACTCGGATTTATCACCTTCGAAAACGCCCGAATACCAATTTGGAATCTGTTATTCTTATTCTCGTTTATAGTATCACCGGCTGCTCTATGACGGATAAGTTATGGGACATCCTGTATAAATGAACAAAAATGAATTTCCCAATTATGTTTTTTGTCATTGCCAAGCTACGTTTCTATCTGTCAAAACTTTGTTATCCACCAGATTTATCGGTGAAGACCTTTATTTTCTGACTTTACTTTTTTCCATTTTTGACCAAAATGCAATTTCGTAAAAATGATCTTTCATTTATGATACTAATATTAACAACTGAAACTCGTGATTCAATTCAAAACAAGACCAAAAAATAAAAACCGATGACAAAGACTTGAATTATTGAATTAAATTAAAGTTCGACAATGGACAATTTGCACATTTTTTGGAAATATGAAAAATATAAGGATTAGTAAGTACTGATGCCACTGATGTTAAAAAAAATCAACCTACGACATCTAATAATGTAGTGATCACTGATTAAAGATCGCCAATCAACATCCACTACGTCACAGAATACACTATCTATCTCCGTCTGTCCTGTTGACTGGGATGACTCTCTCTCTCTCGCGGGAGAGTAATATGACCCCACCCCGTTTGCGATCATGCAGTGAAATTCGCGTCTTCTTTTGGGTATTTCGAAAAAAAAAATCGCTGGTGACTTTTAAATAATGTCTAGTACGTATATAAAATTTCAAGTCATTTGAAAATGTATGCAAATTGTCCAATCTACCGTTGTTTGATAATAATCATAAAATTACATACACCTCCAAAAGTCTTGGACCCACCATGTTTTTTGCCCATTTTTAGAGATATTAAAAGTCTGGTCACATAATAAGTACCTTCTCTATTGTTTTTCCCAGTTGAGGTAATCAGTCTTTTGTTTGTTGAAAAGTTATTGTTCTCTTTTGACCTTTGAAAGAAAAAAAGCCACTCTAGTCAGATCCTGTGAATTACACTTAGATTGACAATTGTATAGCCTAGATATGCGGTTTCAAAGTTGCTAAAGGCGATACATTTTAAAAGAGAAAAAATCGAGAGGTGTGTGTAAATTCAATTTTATTAATACAAGATGAAAGTACCATCTTGAGCTCGTGCAACGTCCATGGCACAAAATGAAACAATCATAAATGTCCACTTTTTCCCAATTTGAAAACCTTTCATTATTCAATTTAATTGGTAGTGTGAGTAACTGAAAAAATAGCATAATCACCTACACTACCGGACAAAAGTGTAGAAACTAATAGTTTGTTTTGAATTCCTTTAGAATAGCTTATTCAACTGTTATAACATTACTATTTTAATATACAGTGCGGCTCTAAAAGGTCCCCCCCTCTTTTTTTTTAATGTGTGCACCAAAAATTTTGAAACTTGGCATACTTTAATTGCTGTCGAAATACTACTTTTTGATGTCACTGACGTACTTTTAGTATTCAAGATGGCGACTGGGCGCCATTTTGAAACATTTTTTTAAATGGAAAGGGGGGTCGTGTGACACATCATTCAAAAGGTCTTATCGAGTAGATTACAGTGTGAAAATTTCATAGGATTAAACGCATCCGTGCGGATATGACAGACTGTCAAACTAATAAGATAAAGAAATTCGTGAAATAAGAACAAAGAAAGCATAATTCAATTTTTATCGTAAAAAATGTTGAAAATATCCTCCGTTGACCCCCAAACAATGAAATAATCTGTCTGAGAACTCCTGACGGACTTTTTCGAATGTATCGACATTAATATTTTGACAAAAAGCAGTAATTCTTTGCTGTAAATCTAAAAGAGAGTCTGGCTGTGTTGCATATACTTTCTGTTCTAAATATCCCCATAAAAAAAAGTCCAACGGTGTTGAATCGGGCGACCTGGCAGGCCATTCGGTAGGACCCCGACGACCAATCCAACGATTGGGGTAAGTTATGTCCAAATACTGCCTTACATTTCTGCTGAAATGAGGAGGCGTACCATCCTGTCGAAAAATTGGTGCCATGCCAAATTCGTTGAAATTATTCTGACGTATTTGTACAATCAAAGACTCTATTGTAGTTTCTAACAAGTTCAAATACAGGTCCCCTGTCAAATTTTCATGAATGAAAACAGGACCAACAATATGGTTTCCCAATATGCCAGCCCATACGTTAACCTTCTCGGGATATTGCGTGTGGGTTTTCCTAAAAACAAGCGGATCTACGTCACTCCAATAACGAACATTTTGCCTGTGTACACGGCTATTTAAAAAGAAAGTACACTCGTCACTAAAACAAATATTTTGAACGTATATTGGTTCTCGGCCTATTCTATCGGTCATAATTTCGCAAAATTTCACACGTCTGTCAGGATCATCTTCAGTCAACTGGTGCACCATTTGAAATTTATAAGGATAACATTTCTGATTTTTCAGCAATCGTTTTACAGAAGCAGACGAAGTATCACAGATGTCTGCAACCTAAGAAGTCGACTTTTCAGGATTTACCACCATCTCACCAATGATTGCAATTTGTTTATCTTCCGAAATAGATGGTCGCCCTTGATTCTTCAAGCTATGAACATTGAACACCACCAGTCTCGATAAATTTCCGCACTAATTCGCGAAGATATTTCCTGCATATCGGACGGTCCGGGAAGCGCTCATTGAAGATTCTTTCCGTCTCATGGAAATTACGATTTTCGCCATAAATACAAATTGCTTCAATTTTTTCTGCGAGGGGACGCGAATTAGGCTTTTTTGTAACACAATAATCAAACAACTGGCTCGGGAACTGGCTCATATCGTTTCAAGATTTTCACATTTGGTTAAACTTAAGTGCTGTGGCGAGGTAGTGTGGAAACTGTATCTCCATCTTAATTTAGATTTTAGTATTAAAATGCTAATAAATGCTTTACAATTTTTTTTTTGTCATATGGAAATTCTTTATCCGCTTTGTATCAGCATTCCTATTTGTTAACCTGTACTGTTTTGCTCAGGTTCACCATCATTTTTCCGGAATCTGATGTGTCAGCTCGTTAAAAATTGAAACTTAACGTAAACGACATTTTTAAAAACTAAAAGTTTGGCAGGCTGTCATATCCGCACGATTGCGTTTAATCCTATGAAATTTTCACACAATAATCTACTCGGTAAGACCTTTCGAATGATGTGTCACACTACCCTTTACATTTAAAAAAATGTTTCAAAATGGCGCTCGGCAGCCATATTGAATACTAAAAGTACGTCAGTAACATCAAAAAGTAGTATTTCGACAGCAATTAAAGTATACCAAGTTTCAAAATGTTTGGTGCACACATTAAAAAAAAGGGGGGGGACCTTTCAGAGCCGCACTGTATAATTTGGTTTGAACTTACCTATTATATTGTTAAAAATCAAAACAGTTATGTTTTAAGTATGAATTCTTTATTTTTGAGGAGGACAAAAGTGGAGAAACAATTTATTATGTTTTTATTTATAACAAATTTGTTGGGTATCAACAGATACAGATACTTATAATGGGTAGAAAACCCTTTATTTCATATTTCTTCAGCACACCGACTTCGCATGGAATTAATTAGACTTTCCATCTACCTATGTAATCTGCTGATATGGAATGCCACTCTTCTTGAAGAAATTGAAACAAACCCTCTGGTTTTTAAATGTGTCCTCATTTTTTTGTCTGATTCTTCTATCGAGGTGTTCCCATAGGTTTTCTGATGAGCAAACTCGATTCTGGCTAACCTATTTAGGAGGGTTTCTTGACTAGACTTCGACCATAAAGATACCAAAACTCCACGTATTTCATTAGTAATTTCCGTGGCTGACATGAATGGATTTTCTGTTGCGAGCCTTTTTATTTTGTTTTCAGTCCTTGTTTCAGTGGTACTGTCAGTTTTTCTTGGTCTTCCACATTTTGGACCGGTATTTAAGGAATTATATTTCTCAAAGGCAGGGTCTTGGAAACTACCGATCTATGCCGATTGCCTTGCTATTTTACTTCGCTTGACACAAGCTTCAAATTTTGAAATTATTAATTTTCTCAGGTCAATACTAAGATCTATTCCGCGAGGCATTTTGCACAACGTGAAAATTGAACTGACAATAAATGCAGTAGGTACCTACCTTTTGATACCAAAAAATAAGATTTGTTTCTCCACTTTTGTCCGCATCAAATAACAAAAAAAAATTGTTCCTATGATAAGGCAAAGATAAACAACAAATGATAGAGACTTTTTGCACCTGCTAAATTTTCATTCCGTTGTGGTTATCGTTATTCTGAGCATGCGCAGTGACAAAATCACAATTCTTTATCGTTATTAACCATAATCATATATCTATTAACTCTATATGGGAACAATCCCATTTGAACAACGAGCGACGCTTGATGCCAGAATGAGATAGAAGATCCCGCTGTACCAACTGTATAGTTTTCGCAAAAGTCTATCCTTTTCTATCGCCTGGGGACCGTCCGAAGTCACGCAACGTCACTATTATTTCATTTGGAAAGAGCATCTCGGAAAATCTCTACCTACAAATTCTCAGAATCCCAATAACTTTATTTCCCGAAATATTCTAATAGGCCACTAACCTTGGCGAACCCTGTATTGCAAGACAAATTTAAAATAATAATTTGAAGGGTGAAACAATACAGCAGGGGCGAGTTCAGAAACGTCACACCCGGTGCGAGTGTGATCCAAATGTCAAACCCTGACCGTTCAGATATGGCAAGCCGTTGTGCTTTTTATTCAACTCTGCTCATAAAGTATCATAAAACAATTTGTATGACACTTTATCAGCACAGATGAATAAAAAGTGAAACGACTTGCCGAATGTGAGGGGTTAGTGTTTGACACTTGGATCACACTCACACGGGTGTGACGTTTCTGAACTCGCCCCAGTATAACCACAGACAAGTCATTCAAATGACAAAGTTTTGACAGATAGTAAGTAGAAGCTATGACAACAAACACACTCACGGCATTTGTTTCACAGCTTACTAACGTAAAAACTGTTGTTTAAATAAATTCACATTTTTTTTTCGTCCAAAGATAGGTTTGTTCAGGGGTTTGTTATACGTGGTTGAAAAGCTCTTTCGATGTTCTATTCAATGACGTACTGCAGTCATAAGAAAAAATATCAATGTTTCGATACAGCATGATTGCGCACGGAATAGCGCAAGTTTTTTTAACCAAAATTGTATCTCGTAACGTTTCCGAAGTCCCCATCTAGTTACTTTCATCTGAAACACCCTGTGTATAACCAATAAAATGTACCAAGAGGATCTTTAATTTACTAAAACACACAATTAATTGTGATTAAATAAGTTTTATAATGAAATCATGTCAATTTTTTGACCACATCTGGTGTATTGGTAGGTATCAATGTTTATTAGTATAAAAGAAACTTATTAAAAACGTCAAGTATTTTTTGAATTCTTTGAGGCCAGTAAAATATTATGTAACGTACTTCGGCATAATACCCACACGAACAATATTTTAAAAATGCACTAGCTATGAAAGTGACTGTAAAATAGAGTTGGCAACTAAGGTCAGTTTTGTCAAAATCAATCATGCCTGGTTTACATTCAATTTCATTTCGAAGTGGAACTGTCAAATTTCCGCTTAGCAAACGGGAATCAAATAGTACCATCCACGATTAGTTTGGCGTAAGTGAGACTTTGAACACAAATTCAATGTAGATGGAAGCGTATGATTCCCGTTTGCCAAGAGAAAATTTGACAGTTCCAATTCGAAAAGAAATTGAATGTAAACCTTACTTTAGATTATTGGATGTTGAATTTAAATAAAATGGATAAATCCAACACGAAGAAGGCAGTAATGCAAAAAAAGAACTATCAACAAGTAGTGTAACTTGATAAAGTACAATAATTATTCATCGATAAAACTTACTACATATTCGTAAGTAAATCTGTTGACGAGAAATAATTTTATTATTGACCATTGATAAAATCGAGGAGATGACTACTCACAAGCAAGGCTTAAGTATTTAACAACCAAATTACTCACCAAGCTTTTGTTCATTTTGGTCTTTATCTCCATTTTCAACAGTTATATCATCTGTAGATTCTAAAAAAATGAAAAATCAAGGCACTGAACTGAGAAAATATGATTTTCTATATTTGTTTACCTGGAGACTTTTTGGTTGGTTTTTCACGGACATAAAATCCAGAGCTAGCAAATTCCATATCTAAAATATCAGTTGTTAAATACATTGCAAAATGATGTTCAATCAATGTTTACCATCATTATTATCATCACTATGAAGATTTGTATCCAACGTTTTCCGTGCAGTCTTTCCCAATGCAGAAATAATGTCTGCAAAATGTATCAAAGCCAGTCTCAAATGCACAAGGGTAAGGAATAAACATAAATACCTGTGTGTTCGTTGACCGCTTCCATTTTTGAGGTTAAAATAATCTATCCTTTTCAAACACCTTTGTTTACATCCAGGCACATTTGAATGAACGGAAAATGTCAATGTGAAAGTTTTCATTAACCACAAAGACAGGCTAGGATTACATTACAGCCACTCCGAGCAGTTTTCGTCTAACATCACACCCGATGCACTCACAAATCCAAGCTTCAGCACAGCACAGACACGGATTCGGAATTTTCCCATATACGAACTGATGGTAACAAATAACAAACAAACGGGAAAATGACGCCTACTAGTCAACTCAAAGTTGTGAAAACTGGAAATACGCAAATGGCGGGACCGCTGCTGATTTCAGAACACAATCATCCGACTCGACTATGAATAAAATTCACTCGTTCTCGCTCGGTCTATTGCTGTCTTTTATTAAACGAGATAGAACATGTGACGTATGTCTAGGATTGGGTAACAGGGCCAGCGAACGTAAATCTTCAACGCAGCAACGTTTCTGAGTTTAGTTTGTCGTATTAACGCAAGGCGGTGCTGACTTCCGGGATTGACTATTGACTCTAGAATTTTCTAGATGATAGGCGCGGCGCCGCCATTTTGTTTATTTATAATGAATATCGAATGGTTCATTGTTTAGAATAAAGAAATGAATATTATAAAATCGATGTTTTTCGATGTAGTCATAATTAGGTTCCTAAGCAAACAAACTTTAGTGAAAGCATAATCATGTAAACCGCCATTTTAAGTTTTGAAAATGTATTATACTGGAAGATACATTTTCAAAACTCAAAATGGCGGATTTTTCAAAATGTAATTTTTCATAAGCTATGTTGCCATATGGTGCGTTGCCGCGAATCGGAATATAAGAAAGAGACCTTTTGTTTGGAGTCGTTATCAGGTTTATGGCAAGATATGA
Source organism: Orchestes rusci (assembly GCA_958502075.1). NCBI lineage: Eukaryota > Metazoa > Arthropoda > Insecta > Coleoptera > Curculionidae > Orchestes > Orchestes rusci. The sequence continues at coordinate 19,749,437 of OY293312.1, read as the reverse complement.
TTAAATTTAGGTACATTTTCGAATAAATAGGTACAGATCTCAATATAAATATTATCGGGTTTATATTTCACTATTATACATTTATTTGGGATTTTCGAAACAATCATTTTTGATTCTCCACTTTTGTGATATCTCCACCTCTCTATCAACACCTCAGTAATTGTTTTCATTTTCTGGGCTTTCCCTTTCACTCATAGGTAACCTCTTCTAATCTCATTTTAGAGAAGTCTGTATGAATTTTAGAAAGATTTTTGTACCTATTGAAATTTTATTTTGTTCACTTTGGACATCCATATTTTTCACAATTTGACAATTTTATATCCCACAAGCAATATCCACTTTATAAGTGTTTAAGTATAATTAATACAGAGCCACGCCTCATCGTCTAATGTCGCATAACATACCGTACCCATGATACTAAAACACACATGGTAGTTGTTGTTGTATCATGGTTCCTATCTACTGCCCCACAGCAAGTCATATTTTCTGCACGAGTTAACTCTTGAAACAACTCGCTTACCCTTGGAACATCAACAATTTAATATTTTTTTTTGGTTTTCCTAGACCGTCTTTATAGCTCAATACCCCACAAGGCATTGGGCATTGGCACATGTTGTTTTATTTATTTCTTTCATTTTACAGTTTACAGAGGTACTCATAGATTGCTTATGAGTTCAGGCAATAAGGTAAGGTATGAATTTTTTGTATACCAATCCAATACCTTTCTACTGATCTCTAATTTATTTTAAAGATCAGTGCTAGGTAGTACTAGGTACCTCAAAAGATGCCTATATCTCCCTGACTCTGGACCCAAATACTAAATTGAATTTAGTTAATAAGAGACGATAAATTAATGTCCTGACAAGTTCACAAAAACTCTTATCTACTAGATAGGTAATTGAGTTATTAGATACCTATACCTATATTTTTCAATCAGACCACATTATACCTTTAGTATGTCCGGCGATGGGGACTAAAAATCTTTTGTTTTGTAAAAATGTTTGCTTGCTGAAAAAAAAATTTGTCGTACGTATTTCCTCTTCAAAAAGTTGAAAAATCATTTTTCTATCAACAGTTGAGTACCCATATTCACAATAAGTTTTTAGCAAAATATAACATGAATATTTTATTAGTGTAGAAATGTCAACCATGAAGCAATGAATACGCATTCATTTATTTGAAATAATTGCTTTGAAAAAGAAACAGTGTACCTAGCACGTCCAATGGTTATTTTTTCTGCGACGTACAGGAAATTCGATCTTTTGGACCATTTTTGATTGTGACTTTTCGTTGTCGGGAATCAACCCGAAGGAAGCAATCATAGGAAAGAAGGCCATCTTCAACTGTGCAGTAAAGATTCTGGTCAATGTCGTCAATGTTACTTATGATCCGTGTGCAAGATTTGGGACTACTAAAAGGTTGAGAAGTCAAATTTTGCTCCAAAATTTTGATATTGGATACTTTTTTCTAAAAAAAAAATTTTTTCTCAACTTTTTGAAGACCCTGTATAAAATTTGATTTTTTTTTAGAACGACAATCTTGTTTTTCCAACAAGCAAATATTTTTATAGAGAATATGACTTTCTCGAAAAATGAAATTTTCTGTTCCATCCTCCCATCGCCGGACATACTCTGTGTAAAATACTTAGGTATACAAATAAAGGTTGATACCATTTGTTGATAAAACATTATTTTTGCAAGATTTTTAATCAAGTATAGAAACAGAGAGTAACGTTGCGAAAATTAGAACCCTAGAGAACTTGAATCTTGGCAGGATGGCAGGTATCAATTTTTAGCTACACAGGGGAATCATCAAATTTAAAAAAAAAATCATAGACTTCATCTACCTAGGTACTTATGAGCATTCTCTATACTCAATTTGTAATATTGGTTTGATGAAAATATGTTCTTAGCCTAGGTGACCATGCAAGAAGATCTTCAATGAAGAAAGTATGGAAACCAATAGAACGCAGGGTTTAGTATTAGAAAAAAAAACAAAAAACAACCCAAGGTCTGGCGAAGACATCTTGTCCACCTTCTAAGGGAATTAGGGTTGATTGAAAAAAAATAGGGAAGCTAATACTCGGAGACTCCTATAACGGATACGAGCTATAGTTTGTATTAGAATTTTGAGTTTTTGTCGCCTAATTTGCATAAAAAAGTTCCTTTTCCACACAATAATTCTAAATTTTAACCGTAATAGATTATCAATAGATCAATAAAAAAAATCGATTGAAGTAACAACTCAACACATCAATAGCAATAATTATGTTGACAACCGGTGAAAGGCGAAAGGATAATATTCTAGAAAACACAAAATCAATGAAATGCAACGTCGCATGGTGAACGATGAAATATTCGACATACGGGCTCTCTGTTGCTGTGGTGACGACAAATTCCGTGATTTTGGCGGTCGATGAAACTCGTGACGGCTCGCCGATAGTCGGGTTGCCCGGTCAAATTATTGCTCCACAATGTTCCGTGTTCCGTGCGACAAGCGGAAAGTGGAGGTGGAGATGATGGCGATGGCGTCGATACTTTGCGCCAAGGTCATTCATTGCCTATGCGCATACATGGGAGAATCGATATGTGCCCTTAAATGTCCTGCGTATTGGAGTCTCGCATTTGTACCGTACCTACATTTCGTTTTTCAAGGGCCTGGTCCGGTCTTGTTCATTCCGCTTTTCCTGATGATAACGTTATACCTACCTACCTATACGGAATAATAATAATGTCTATCAAACTATCATTTGACAATAGGTATGAACAAGGTTCAGCAAGAAGCTACAGGGTGTTCCATTTACCTTATCTTTGCCGGGTATCTCCCTTATGAGTGAAGATATAGAGTTATGCGGTTTTCACGAACCTGTGCTACCGGACGGATTCAAAAATTGTCCGTTTCAGGCACCCCTCGTACCTCAGCTGTCATACAGGGTGGGGCAGGAAACACTTACAAACCAGGTTTTCTCTTAGGTAGAAATCGCTCGGATCCCATATAATACCAATTAACACCTAAGCGGGGGTCACAGGTATACCCACAAAAAAATAATCAATATTGAAAAACAAAAAATAATAATAAAAAGTAGCAACTTGAAATTTTGGGTATATACCTGATCTTTTGTTAAAAATATCTATCAAGTGACGTGTATTACTCGACTTCCCTTTCCATTTAGAATTGGTTGGATACCTGGCACCCCGCTTCGGGGTTGACAGGAGGGGGTGAAATTACCAAAAATATGTGTCCCCCCCAAAAAAATTGAAGTGTCCAAGTGATTTTTGATTAATCACCCAACACCTGAGGAAACCTAGGCGGAAAGTTTTTCGTGTCCCACCCTGTATAATTAAGATAAAAAGTAAAAATGTATTTCCATAGAGTTTTTTGCGTGTAATGCACTGGTGTAATCAGATCTTTTCTAGGAGTAACCGATTCGGAGATATAACGCAAACATATATTTTTTAAAAGGGACACTGTTTATTTTTGGTTATTTTGACCAGACTCGCTTCGTATTTAGAAAAAAAAAGGTTACTGATGGTTGCGAGTAATCGAAACGTCGTATACCCCTCAATTTCGACCATATAATTAATATTATCTTGAAAAACAGAAAAAGTGGCCATGGGGGATTTAGTATAGGGATTTCCAAAAAATCGTTAATTGCTATAGATATCTCCGGAAATCTTCGAAAGTTTCGAAGTGGCATCTTTCTGAGATTCAAACTGCGCGACTTTGCATCCATTGAACCGACGTTGTATCTTTTATGGGTAACGAGTTGCCATGCAATATGCTATATACTCGAATTTGTTACACCCTGTATAGAGGACAGAGGGTGTCCGGGAAAATGTGGGAAATGTCTCGGACTGTGGGTAGATCATGGAAAAATGATGAGTTCCTCTATACATAATATACAGGACGAGATTTGGAAATCTTGAACCTTGAAATAGAGAAATGTACCATTTTGGAGAAAAAAAACTAGTTGATGTTTTATTTTTACCAAAAAGAACAATGATATTTATCGATCTGTCTGTACACCAAAGTGCGATACGACACCTACGACAGTCATTTAAACAACACAATAGTTTTGATTTTTTTGATAAAAAGGAAATCGTAAAAGTGTCCTTGAAAGGTACCTCAATGAAATTATTTAAAATAAAAATGTGTACAGGGTGTTTCCGTATATTTCGTCTGCAGACTAACTCGCTCATTATGCAAGATAGATAGGGACTTCAAATACAAAGTTGGTAGGTATTAACACGAACCGCCAGAAAAAAATATATTTTTGTATACCGCGTGCACGAGAAAAGTGTGGCAGACACAACTTGCATTTTTCTAAATGAAACACCCTATATATCATTTTATAATCAAATAGACATTATTTTTCTGATTTTAAAAATATACAACATGTAGGCATTTCTTCCAGCCGTTTTCAAAATATTTGAGTTTTAAAGTTGGTTTTTTGGTATTGCCAAATTGTAGTATCTATGACTACAATTATTGTTTGAACATTATTTATTAATTTCTATCCTTCCAATAATCGAAAACAACGAATAAAGCAAGTGAATACATTATATTATTTATACATAGATATCATAAAATGCAATTAAGAAAATGCGTTGTGAATAATGGCGGGCATGTTCAATAATTGCATCTCATGATATCAATTTATTAACAATAAAATGTATTCATTTGTAATATTTGTTGTTTGAGATTATTGGAAGGATAAAAATTGATAAATAATGTTCAAACAATTATTGTAGTCATAGATACTAAATTTGGCAATACCAAAAAAACAACTTTAAAACTCAAACATTTTGAAAACGGTTGGAAGGAATGCCTACATGTTGTATATTTTTAAAAAATAAGGTCTATTTGATTATAGTATAATATATAGGGTGTTCCATTTAAAAAAATGCAAGTTGTGTCTGTCCCACTGTTAATGTTAATGTTAATACCTACCAACTTTGTATTTAAAGTCTCTATCTATCTCGCACAATAAGCGAGTTAGTCTGCAGACTAAATATACGGAAACACCCCTAAGCTTCAAGCTTTCCAAATCATACAGGATGTTAAAAATGTACCTAAGAAATAAAATGTACAACCTTTAGAGTCCGCTCCTGGTAAGCTAAACGAGGTGAATGTGTTTGAAAGACGCTATTTTAACAGGTCACAGGTCCTTGGAAGTGTTCATTATAGGAAAATTTTGTTAAATTATATTGAGTAGGTATACATACTTTGAAAGTTATTCGAGAAAAACCGTTATCCAGCGCCGTCCTTTGGGTGATCATATCTCCACTAGGAAAAATAAATATGGCAAGTGATTATCTTAATTTTACATGTTTTACCCGAATCCGAGCGATTTTCCACATTTTGCCGGACACCTGTATATTGGGTATAGGTAGTTCAGAGTCCAAAGTAGGGTACTGCTACCGGATTAAAACATATTCGAATGCTTTTCTAGTTTTACCTTTATGAATGAATCTGATTATTTAGCGTAGTCATCTCCGGGGACAACTCTACATATATATATTATTATTATCAGAAAGCAAGAAAGAAATAGTTGAGATGGTTAAAAAATTTGACCGAACACTATACAGTGTGTCCAGAATAAAATGATGTACGTGGGGATATCGGAAACTACAGGAGATACAGTATCGGTTAAATGGAAGAAAAGTTGCGTATTTGCGTGCCCAAGAATAATCTCACTTTGGTTTGTTTTGATTCGATGCCGTAATGGAGATACAGGGTGAAAAAGAAAAATGGCCATTTTTTAAAATATTTCGGTTATTATAAAAGATGAGGTATTGAAAATTTCTGGATCTGGGTAAGAAGATACGGTGATTTTGAAAATTGTGTCGAAAAAATTGTAGGCCCACTATGTTGCTTCCGGCCGAAGTCAACTTTTGTTTTTCTTATGGGCGCCATATTGGTTTTTCTAATTTCCAAAATCCTTATCAAAAATGCTTTCCAATAACATGACTTTCATAAAAAAAACAGACTTGACTTTGACTGGGCGCAACATAGGAGGCCTAAACTTTTTTGATGCCGTTTTTAGAATCGTCGTATCCTCTTATCCATTATCCTGAAAATTTAAAAGTTTTAGCTTTTATAATAAGCAAAATATTGTGGTTCTTTGAAAATGTGCCTTTGCTTTTTCACCCTGTATTTACATTACGGTATCGATTCCAAATAAGACAAAGGTGGAATATTTTTGGGCATACAAAGACGCTACTTTTCTCTTATTTAAGCAACGTCGTATCTCTTACCGTTTCCAATATCCCCATATAGTGCCATGTACATCATTTTATTCTGGACACACTGTATATACATCAAATGCGAGTGACCCAAATGTGAATACCAGAGAGAAAATCCAAAATGTAGGCTCAGAAGATGTTCCGGAAATAATGGTGTCGGAAATACGAACAGCACTAAGGCAAATGAAAAACAGGAAGTGTCCGGGTGAAGATCGGATAACCTCCGAAATGTTGAAGTTAGGAGGGAAAGCAGTGGAAGTACTATTGAATAAATGCTTGTGCGAAGGAAAAATACCCGATGAATGATACAATGCGGAAGTTATTATACTATTCAAAAAAGGCGATATCACAAAGGTAGAAAACTATCGCCCGATTAGTTTATTGTTACAGCTGTATAAACTATACTCGACAAACTGAACAAACTCGACTCGTACCAACCCGTTGAGCAAGCAGACTTTAGGAAAGGTTATAGTACAACAGACCACATACTGACCCCACGACTACTAATAATAGAGAATAAGACCACAGAATACAACGTCCCCCGTCCCCATACACTTCGCTTTTGTGGACTACCAGAAGGCGTTCCATTCTATAGCAAAATTGGCCTTCTTGAGAGGCATGCATGGACTCCCGATACCTACAAAAAGATTCTGCAAAATATTTACGACAACGCATCGTTCCGTGTGAGGATCAATGAAGACCTCGGAACAGAACAAATTTCAATCCAAAGGGGAGTTCGTCAAGGGGATCCTATTTCACCAAAACTGTTCACCCTAGCACCAGAGGATCAATATAGACGTGTCTTATCTGAGTCACCTACGTTTTGCAGACGATATCATTATAATCTCAAGTGATGTTGATGATCTGATGAAGCGAGCAAATGCGTGGGACTACAGATGAACCTGAACAAAACTAAGATTATGAGTGATAGTGAAATCGAGATAAGAGTGGACAACAAAATTATTGAAAATGTCAAAAACTATGTAAACCTCGGCCATAACATCACACTAGGCAAAGCTAATCAAACAGCAGAGATAAACAGACGATAGGGCTAACTTGGGCAGCATTTGGAAAGCTAAGTTACATACTTAAAGACCGAAATATACCAATCAACCTCAAAAAGAAGGTATACGAGGCATGCATATTACCAGGTGACCACTTATATGGTCTCGAAACAATGACACTCATAAAAAGTAGTGCCCAAAAATTAAGAGTGGCCATGGAAAGAGGAGAATTAATATAAGGGACAAGGTGAGAAATGAAGAGATCCGAAGAAGAACAGGTGTCACAGACGTTATGAAACGCACAGCACGATCGAAGTGGCAATGTCGCAAGACAGTCAACAGAACGATGGACACCAAAACTTACAACATGGAAACCAAGGGAGACTAAGAGAAGTCTAGAAAGGCTACAAAGAAGATGGCTAGATGACATCAAACAGATCGCAGGAAAAACTGGTCCCAAGTGGCACAAAACAAAGAGACGTGGAAAAATTAAAGAGTGGCTGAATAAGAAGAAGAAGAAGAAGATTATCAGAAATCTACCACAAAACATACGATAAGCTTGCCGTATGGCGTCCGAACTATACAGGGTGTTCTGGTGATCATGTTACAAACTTCTAGGGTAGATGAAACACACGAAAATAAGAAAAAAAAGTGCATATGAACATGGGTCCGGAAACGCTTCTCAGGGAGATAGTGTCCTTCGAAGATGACCTTCAAAAACTACTCCTCGTTTTATAGCTTTGGTACTACTGCAGCTATCGCCACCAATTTTGAGACATGAAATAAAGTTGGTAGGTTCATCAATTTGAGCCTTCCGGATTTTGTCACCTTTAACCAGGGGCGTACAAACCAGGGGGATATTTGGGTAAATCTGACCCAACTTCTCTTAGGCTTTAATTTCTTGACATTTTTATATCTGATTATGATTCTCCAATGCCTTTTACATAAAAAAAATTACTCTTAGTAAAAGTCGCTATCAGTCACCGTTTGCCCGGAAAATGGCTAAATCCAATTAATAATAAATTATTGGTCTTAGACAAACTATTACGTTGAAATATGAAAATGAGGATCAGTACACAATCAAAACTAATAATAAATTCAAAATAACAATTGCTGAAAATGCCTGCCACCACGTTCAATACATTCATTGCACCTACGTAGCATTATTTAAATTGACGTCAGTGAAAACATCAGGCAAAGTTTGGATCATTTCAATCGCAACAGAAATCCTAGCCACCAAATTTTCCTCCGACTGACGGACTGAACTGGAGTTTCATATACAAGACTTTTCATATGTCCCCAAAGAAAGAAATCCCGAGGAGTTAAATCTGAGGACCGGGCTGGCCAGTTGACATCTCTTCCATGTCCAATCCAACGTCCTCTAAAACGATCATCGAGGTGCTCACGTACGACATGTGAAAAATGAGCGGGTGCACCATCATGCTGAAACCACAGATTCCGTTGATGTCGAGGCGCAGCTCATCCAATAACTCAGGTAAGGTATATCTTAAAAAATTGAGCTACACCGTCCCATTTAGTCGAGGAGGCAACATGATTGGTCCAATTAGACGTTCTCCAACAATCCCAGCCCACATGTTTACCGAGAATCGATGTTGGTACCCTCTTATTTGAAGAGCATGAGGGTTTTCCTCCGCCCACACATGGCTATTCCGTAAATTAAAAATACCTTCTCTCGTAAAAACAGACTCATCAGAGGAAAGCACAAATTTCGGAAATTGGGGTTCTTGCGTACACTGTTGAAGAAACCACTCGCAAAACTCTACGCGAGATGCATAATCATCTGGTCCCAATTCATGTACTTTTTGGCGATGGTAAGGATGAAGAAGTTGTTCGTTAACAATCTTCCATACACGTACATGATTCACATTCATGGGTTCTGCATCAGCTCGGGTACTGACACAAGGATTTTCCTCGAATTGTCGAAGTTCATCCTCCTCAAATTCTGGAGTTCGTACAGTTCTTTGAGCGCCATTATCTGGCCTCGTTATTTTCACGGAGCCAGTTTTCCTTATGCGCTGATTTCCCCTCTTGAACAGCGTGTGAGCAGGTCGTACACGCCTCTCAAGAAACAGCTCCTGATACAATCTTGAAGCGGCTCTTCCATTGCAATGAACTTAGCCATAAATTAATAGCATATCGGCATATTCGGCAAAAGTATAATCCATGATTCATGGCGACACAATATTTTATTGACAGATTTTTGACAACTACACCTTTATCAAGTGTAATTCAGAAAACGGAAAATGTAATTCAGAATAGGAATATGTAATTCAGAATGTGGAAATTGTGATTGAGAATAGGAATATGTGATTCAGAAATGGGAATTTGTAATTCAGAATAGGAATATGTAATTCAGAAATGAGAATTTGTAATTGAGAATAGGAAAATGTAATTCAGAATTTGGAAATTGTTTTTCAGCAATGGGACATTGTAATTCAGAAATAGGAAAATGTAATTCAGAATCGCTGATTATGAGTTGATTTTCTTAAAATCTTGTGTACCGTATTTTACCACCCATATGTAGAGTTTCATCACATGAAACATTTTTTTTTGCGGATCAAGATTGAAAATCGTTTTTATGGCAAATCCAGTATATATTTACCTCTGAGTTTTAAAAATTACTGATTAAATAGCATCTACATAATTAACATCATAAATAGACAAATATCTTAATAAGTGAATTGAACTTTCACCGTCCAACTGGCATATCTTCTAATGCAAGCGCTGTGCCATGGAATGTGGTTGAATGTTGGGCTGCACATGCGCAGTCGCCTTCCATGATCGTCTCTTTACTTACATCAATGATTTGCTCCAGATATTGCAACCTCTGCTTTTGAATTGCTGGAGCCACTACCTCGGAGACTCTGAGATTGGTTTTGACTCCCATTTTTAATTTTGCCCAAATGGGTTGCTAAATGGCGGTTGAGCATCGGCGAATACGGAGCTAATCTCAATAATGTTGCCTCCGTCAAATCAATAACCGTCTCTGGCCTGGAGTGACAGGGGCATTATCACAGACAATGACTAAATCCGACAAGCGATTGCCCTGTTCTTCCCATGTCCTCATAAGTCTCTGGATCCACTCATTTGCCAAGAGCGCCGTAAAAGATCCCCTTCTCCGTTCCATTTGAATCACACCAGCAGCAGAAATAGCACCAATAACATGGATATTTGGACCTCGGCTGACGGAAGCTGTTGAACGGCCCGAGATCCAACTTTGGAACGTCCCCGGGATCGTCGACAAAATAAGTTGAAGTTTGTCTCGTCTATCCAAACAATTTGTTTCCTTTGTCTAATGAAATTATTCAGTGATCGAACATAATCGGAACGTTTAATTTTATTTTCTTGCGTGTTCATGGAGGCTGGTTCTGTATGGACTTGCTTCATGTAGAATACTTTTCCTTCCAAATAATTAACAATACTTGTGTTGGAGATGTGCTTATAAAATTCTGCCTGTACCTTTGCTTGCAATTGTTTAATTGTGATATCACATTTTACTTCTACCCATGAGATCAACAAATCTGTTTGCTCATTAGTCAACACTTAAGGCTTGTTTCCACCCTTCTTGAGCATAGTATCTCTTCCTGGTCCAAACTAACCCAATCATCTCCTCTATTCGCAGTGTTTATCCTCTGTCGGTCTTGGCTTGAGTTTTTTTCATAAATATTTCTGGCAACTTCTACTTCTTGCTCAAACTTACTCCGGCAAATAGGGCAAATCTGTCCACCTAGTCGCACTGCACATTTGGCATGTAGAAGATGCCTGCACGGCAATAATCTTATAACTGGATTTCTACTGTGCAGTTATCTTTCATCTCCATTATTATTTCGAAGGTGCAATGAACCATTATATTGAATTTCAACGTAAAAAGTCACTTGTTATCTATCATTATGACAAGATCAAGATGCAGTCAGACAATCACACTCTGAACCTACTTTTCTGAATTACATATTCCATTATCTGAATTACATTTTCCTTTTTCTGGATTACAAGTTCCTATTCTGAAATACATTTTCCCTTTTCTGAATTTCAAGTTCCTAATCTGAATTACATTTTCCCTTTTCTAAATTCCAAGCTCCTATTCTGAAATACATTTTCCCTTATCTGAAATTAAACTTCCATTTTCTGAATTACAATTGAAAAAGTTGTAGATACATTTTAATAAACCAACGCCAACGTAATCAAACTGCATAGGTGCAATAGAAATCAATTAATGTAGGTATCTGACTTAGTGACGGATTCCGAGGAAACGGTGACAGATAGCGACTTTTACTAGGAGTACCTTTTTTATGTAAAAGGCATTGGAGAATCATTATCAGATATAAAAATTGCAAGAAATTGAAGCCTAAGAGGAGTAGGGTCAGATCAACCCAAATACCCCCCTGGTTTGTACGCCCCTGGTTAAAGGTGACAAAATCCGGAAAGCTCAAATTGATGATTTCATGTCCCAAAATTGATGGCGAAAGCTACAGAAGTACCGAAGCTATAAAACGAAGAGTAGTTTTTGAAGGTCATTTTCGAAGTGCTCTAGCTCCCTGAGGAAGCGTTTCCGGACCCATATTCATATGAACTTTTTTTCTTATTTTCGTGTGTTTTATCTACCCTAGAAGTCTGTAACTTGATCACCGGAACACCCTGTATATGTATAGTAAACGCCAAACCACTCTTGATCTACGTCATCGTATAAATATATGGTTGATAACTTTATCGAAAAATCTTTATAGAATATAAAATTATCTTTATAGTTGAAGAAAACCTGTACCTATCGATCGCTTGGTTATACGGGTTACAAGTACGAGAAATTCCGCTCAGGTTTGAATTTTGCATGTCAACCCCCATATACCAAATCTCATCAATATAACTCGATTATTTCGAGAGTTATTCAAATAAATCAAAAATTAAAATTCAACTTTGATACCCTGTATCTCCGTTAATATCAACTTTCGGATTAGACAAGTTCGAGGCGATCGCACTATTTTTGTGCGAGGAATCTGCTTTTACCGTATATGTCCCATTCTTTTTGGGTCACCCTGTATATTGTTTTTTTTTTTGAAAATGTAAAACCTCACTTGTGAGATGTATGAGTTCTTAGGGTGTTTCTGGTCTGTGTAGGTTCTTATGCGGGACGCCCTGCATTTTAGTCGTGGATCCAGATTTTCCTCCTTCAGTTGAGGGTGGAAAATTACATTTTCTAGTGAGGTAGTAGAAAAAACAATTCACTTTACATAAAAAACATAAACCAAGACGTAAACACATCAAGTATGAGATTCTGATACTTCATCGATTGTGTGCCATTTTGAAGTGTGAACAATAAAAAACACGGAACTGCAGCTTTGGGTGGAGATATTATGAGAACTGTTATCAAATCCGTGCGAATATTATTGTTTCCTGCCAATTCAACCAAGTCATTTTTTGGGGGATGATAAAGAAGAAAACATAGAATCGTATTATACAGGGTGTCTCACGGTCTATGGTACCTTTGACGTTTACGGAAAACTAGACATAGGATCGATCTGAAAATTTGGCTCAGCACATAATCGAGTATGATCTATATTTTAAAAATATTTTCAGTTCTGCAGTGTTGCCGCTTCTACCCAAAAGTCGTGGCAACTTTCTTATTTTAAATGGACCACCCTGTATATTATTATTTTGTTGGATTCCTTGACTGATTCTTATCACTTTTGCTTGATATACTCCTATACCTATCGGCAGCGGTTTTCGAGATATAAATTAATTTATAATATTTTTGTCGTAAAACACATCAGTGGATTGAGTTCAATAATTTCGTACTTGAAAACGGTGGAGAGTTGAAATTGCTATGTCGACTAGAGGAAGGTAGGTTTATATGGTTCCAATGGAGAAACCGATCTGAAAATATACAGGGGTGCTTCAAATTTATTAATCTTTTTCCTTCACACAAAAATGATAAAAAATATTTTTTTTCAAATGGAACCCCCTGTATATTACTTGATGAAAAGGCCAATAAATTTCCTTTTAAATGGTATCCCATGTTCCTATACCTAAACCTTCAGGATCTACAAGAAAAATGCATTTTACTAAAAAATAAATTATAGTGGTATACATGATGCCTATGAAACATAATGTAGTTTCTAAGGCAACCTATAGTTACCAGCTCACACAGCAATAACAATTTATTTTTAGTAGCAAACTGCAACTACATTATGTTTCATATCAATAATACCAATATAATTTATTTTTTAGATAAATGCATTTTTCTTGTAGAACCTGAAGGTTTAGGTATAGGAACATGGGATACCATTTGGTATCCATACCATACCTTTTCATTTTTCAAGTAATATACAGGGGGTTCCATTTGAAAAAATAGCTTTTTTATCATTTTTGTGTATAGGAAAAAGATTAATAAATTTGAAGCACCATGTATATTTACAGATCGGTTTCTCCATTGGAACCATATAAACCTACCTTCCTCTAGTCGGTATAGCAATTTCAACTCTCCACCGTTTTCAAGTACGAAATTATTGAACTCAATCCACTGATGTGTTTTACGACAAAAATATTATAAATTAATTTATATCTCGAGAACCGCTGCAGATAGGTATAGGAGTATATCAAGCAAAAGTGATTAGAATCAGTCAAGGAATCAAAAAAAATAATAATATACAGCCACGACTTTTGGGTAGAAGCGGCAACACTGCAGAACTGAAAATATTTTTAAAATATAGATCATACTCGATTATGTGCTGAGCCAAATTTTCAGATCGATCCTATGTCTAGTTTTCCGTAATCGTCTAACGTACCATAGACCGTGAGACACCCTGTATGTATTAACATAAGACCACAAAACATCCACAATCTTATTATTTCCAGAAATGCAGCTTGGGTGCCGATAATACAGTCAGTGCCGATAATGGGTGCATTTACCTTATCTTATCTACACCATAAATCAACGCTGAGTTTCTGATTTTTCATGAAAAACGTATACATCTTCAAAATGGGCAAACATTAGATCCTTTTGGCGAGGATGTGTATTACCCCAAAAATTGGGGTTTTTGGGTGGATTCTTGTTGAGTAGGTAGTAGGAATACGATTATGATCCGGGGACTATTTAGTTGGAACTTTCAAGTGGCCGCTCCACTCGACATGTTTTTTTTTTTATAGTGATGGCTGGAGTCATTATCAAAAGACTGTCAACTCGAAATATTATGAAGGCGTATTAAAACTTACAACGTTGGCGAATCGATGCGCAGGAATAAGATACTAGAAAAATGAGACAATTGTTTTTTCCTTCATCACGAAAACGCGCCATGCCACATTATATCTATTATTTGAAACCATGACTTAATATACTCACTATAGTTGTACATTAGATTGTCTATAAAAAAAATGAATACAGCACGTACCCACTTATCAACGTATTATTTATCAAAGTTTAAAATAAATTAAAACGCAAGTTATGTATAGGAAATAATTTATTATTCTTTCATAAGAGCCATCTGTAAGAGAGGCACAACCGCTATTGAGCTGAGATCGGCCAAGACAGCTTCAAGATTACCCAACGTGTTCACCTTTAGCAGATTGTCTTTTCTGAAAATCACTATCACAACTGCTAAAAGGGGGATGATTTCCAATGAATCATAAGCTAGAATCATATCCCATAGTGTGAGGAGTTGCTCTGGAGGTAGGTGGCCACTGAAAGCTCTCATAATCCATTTTATGACTACTCGTAAGCTGCAAGATATAGTAAAACCTGAAATATTATAAATACGGTCTGCGGTACTTACGGATGTATTTTACATTTTTTGAAGTGATTCCACAGATCCGGCTCATAGCACTGCAAAAGTTTCTCGAACAATAGACACAGTGCAACAATTCCTTGTGAACTAGCACACACTCTATGTAGTCGGTGCCAATATCTCAGGTAAAAAGCTCGAAAAGCAAAATACAACTCCACTGAGTTGTTGAATAAATAACAAAATGGAGCCGCTAAAAAAACACAATATATAGTATATTTAGAGTTTCTTCCACTATGGTTTATCATACCATACATAGTAAAGCCATGGAATGGAATAACTCCACTGGGTGGAAATACTACCGTATTCTCAGTGGTATTGGGACGACCTTTAATATTCACTTGCATAAAAGCTGGCTGATTTGGAAGCTGTTTTAAGACTTCCGAGTCTCGTGAAAAGCACAACATGACCTTAAAAATAGTTGTTTATAATGTAGATATAAAGAGTGTCCACTGTGATTTAATCTAGTTTATCTACCACACGTAAAATGGAGGATTATGGCAACACAAAACTCAATATAAACGCTCACAATCTGATGAGCAACCGACCCAGCCGCGAGGAGAAGGTATATATTGGGTGTCCGGCTGGTGGGGCTCGTAGAACAACTTGGATAACTAAAATCAATATTAATTTTTTTGGGTGTAGCACTCAAAAAACAGAAAATATTCCGCTGGAATCTGACAATCGCCTACCCAATACGAACTAAAAATACGGTTCCCGAAGAAGAGACAACGCAATCGACCAATCCTTTAAAGGTTTTTTTAATGATGATCTCTGGAAAGACTTGGAAAATTTTAGCGGTTACAGATTTTCGAGAAAAACATTTTTTTTGTTGGTTTTCCTTGGTCGTGTAGAAAACAAAAACAAAATAAAAAAAACAGAATTGCCCCTCCTCAATTTGTACCGTATAAATCTTTGAAGAACGCACGATTTGACGGTAGAAACGGTTATTTAAAAAAAAAATTGGGCGAAAAACCGGAGATTCAGGTTCCTCGGTCCGGAGAATTTGGTTCTTGCTGGGGCGCCAATTTGTGACATGCTTCCGATTTTCCGAAGGAGTTAACGGGATTGGGAAATCATCTTTTCCAACATCTCGAACTTCTCCCCTTGGATTCATATGGTATGGGGCCCACAGTATCAGCAAAAATAATCACCAGTCAAAAAAATCGCAATCATTCGTCGCAATTAGTAAATAATATTGGGTTGAAAAACAGAGCTTATAGCATATTTGAAATCCCTAATGTTTCTTACAAAAAAAGGTAGGTATATTTGTCTAAACTCTCAAAAGTACGTGGAAATTTTCGTGACTGGTGTGAATTGAGGAAAAGAGTGGTAGGGAGAAGTCAGAAATGAAAGGCCTCAATATCAAAGGCCTCTCATTTCTGACTGCTCCCCACCACTCTTCTCCTTCTAAACTCTCAAACACAAACGTTTTCGAGAAAAACGCAATTTTATAATTTCTGGCCTGTGGAATCAGGAACCAAAGAACTTCTGTGCTGACTAAAACGGGATGCCGATTTTGGCTCGATTTTGAACCCTTAATAATGACATAATTTAATTCTCCATTTTTTAATTGAGGTACTATTTTTCCGTTTGAGTCAATTAACACCCGCCTCTCACACGGTCTACTAACTACATTGATTTATTTGACAGAACACTATCTACGGAAATCGTATAGAATGCATATATTATTATTATAGAACCCTTATGATAGTCTTACCTGATACAGCACATCTTCAAAAACAAAATATTGATCATCATTGGAAGCAGTTAAACTTATGTCCTTTATTATCAATTTGTCAATCATCAAATCGTATTGCAAAACGCTGTGTTTAAGACCTTCATAATGCGTGATTTCCTACAAAGATAATACGATTTAATTTGCTATTCACAGACATCGGAGTAGCGTATTATTATTAGTCAATACCATAAAGATGACAAAACGTTCGCATTTTCATTGATAATGCACTGTTTTCATGATCTGTTTCATGACTCAGTAATAGGAGCGAAACTAGACCAAATAGAAAAACTACTTTGAAAATAGTACCTAAGTACCTATAGTATCTGGACATTTTGTAAATCTTCAACTTACCGTTGCGTTCACTTCAGATCCCAAAAGTAATGTCCACATTTTTGAGCGAAGACATTTGGGACATCCCTTTTTCAAAAATTCTTGGGCGAGCGGTGCGTAGTTTTTACACAAAATCTTTTCGCCCAAAGCTATTCTTTCTGTTTCTAACAAAGTATTATTTTGGTTCATAGTGACAAAATTATTGCTATTCAATATTTGATCACCTCTTGATATTTCGATGTAAAGAGTTCTCTGAAAGGATAATTAAAAAATATGATTTGTTCATTAGGATGTTGATAGCTCACCAGCTCACCAAAATTTTTAACTTTAATGGGTACCTGTGCAAATTCCCATTTGGCTTCACTGGAAACGATAAATAGAATTTCGGGATACTTGTTTGTAATCATAAAATATGCTTTTTACCTTTTCGGTTTTTCTTTTTGAGGTCCTTTCAATGTCAATAATACTTCTAGGAAATCTTTGGGTGCATACACAGGCCTGTATTTGTGGATATCTGTCTAAAACAGGTTAGTCGAAATTTACTACAAAATCATATTTTGATTTACATACTTGAGAGTTGTTTGTACGATGCTGTTTTTGATTATCTCAGTTAACAATTATTCCAATCTTTTTTTATTGTAATAGATTTATGAGAAAAGATTCGGTTTGCATAATATGAGTATGTAGGTACCTACTTCCCATAATGACAAATGATTTCAAAGATCTTTTTAAACTTTTTCCCAATGGATGCTATAGCATCTAGACTTTTTAGAATATACTCACCTTCTTATACATTTTCGCCCTAAGAAATACCTGCAGAATAAAAACTGCCATCTTAGTGAAATATTTTATAATAAAGAGTATGGAGCAAGCATCAAGGCAGCAGCTTACCATTTGATAACAGGATAAGTTTAAAGTTCCTGTTTTGAGCAATATTCATCATATCAGTTCGAATTATCTGATTGTAACTATTGCTGGATGAGTAATTCATTCTGCATAGTCTACAAAAAGCAGGTATAGGTAGAAAAAAAAAATTGAGATGAGATCAAAACTCTGTTTCGTATACAGTGTGGTCACTCAAGGTGCAAGGGATTTTTTTTTATTAACTGCACAACCAAAATACAAATATTGCCGAAAGTTGGTGCATGTTCGATAATCATATTAGGTGCACTCAGAATGGTTGCAAGTCAAACAGCATACAGGGTAGGCCAGAAAATATGAAAATTGTACAAGAGTAAAGTACCATTATTTCAGAAAATTCGGCAAAATGTTATGAAAAAAAGTTGTTTAAAATTAAAAGTTATGCCTAAATACCAAATCATGGCCTCCTAAGAAAAAAAAATATATTTTTTTAAACATCTAATTATTTCCCAAAATTTTATTTATTTTATATTCATCCTAAACAGTTTCATAAATTATCCAAAAACAAATCAATTTCGCATAACTTAGTTCAAATTTAGTCATATTTAGAAAATTTACCTAAATTTTAAATTTTTTAGGGAAGTGGTAAGTTGGGGATTTCTTTATAACATAAGACAAGACTTGATAAAAGAAGCAGATTCCTCAAATATTTTTTTTTTCTTTTTTTTTTCTGTAAAAATTTCACATTTCAATAAGTATTTCGCACTTTCATAATCTTTGAGATTTTGTACACTTCTCCTTCAGAATTCAGTTCATTTTCCGTATTAAATACAGTTTTCGCACAGGGACTTTATGTAGCCACATCTCCATTCTTTTTGTGTTTTCGAAATAGTTTTATTTGAGAAATTTGTTTTTTTTTATCAAGTCCTTTCTTATGTTACAAGGGAAACCCCATAATAAAATACACTCTGTATAGTCAAACTGTATTGTTAACAGTTCAGGAGATACCGTCACTTTGACCGTGTCATTTCAGTGCATTTGTCGTTAAGTTATAGTTTTTGTTATGGACATAATTAATATGACAATTTGTGAGCTGGCGCGACAAGGTGAGACTATTCAAGTATTAAACATTTTTGGGTCATTTCAGTACGGTTAAAAATCTGTGAATAATTTCGTGTTATTGAAAAAAAAATCAGCTGCATAAGATAAGTGGCAAAAGTTGTCAGCTGGTCATGTTTTTTTAGAAATTGATTGTTTGTTTATCGATATTGATATATTCGAAAGCATTCCGCATAATCCGTAATGAGCGTGAGCTCATTTGATTACATGCATTTTATAAACCGCCCATGCCGACGTTCTGCCGTGCCGAGTCGAGTCGAAGTGGAGAACTTTTCCTATAGCTTTTTCTGGAATTTTCAATCTGTGGACATCTCGCTTGATGCTCCAACATTGGTAAGCTATCTTACGGACATTCCATCTACCTTGATACCACGTCTTTCAAATCTTGGTGAAAACCTATTTTTTTTCTTGTCAGGATATACCGGCGTTTCATCTTTCCTGGCTGAGACCGTCAGTTGAATTTTCTGAGGTATAGGTGTGTTGAAGAGGAAGTAAGTAATCAAAATGATAATGAATTTTTTCCCAACTAATTTATCGATTAATAAAAATTGAACTCTTTTAATTTCTTTGTTGTGATTGTTGTGGTGAAATTGTCTGCCGAATATTTAATTGCGGATATGTTTCATTTTACACACAAGGATACATAAGTCACACAGTTTTTATTTTTGATAAACGTCAATTTTACGTGTTTTTATGTTTACAATACTTTTTCCATGGTCATTTATCGATTCCTTTGAAGAAGTCCAAAACATAAAATATATAAGACGCAAGAAAAAGATATGAGAACCAATTTCACAGTAATGTTGGAAATCAGATAATATTCACTCCGGTACTTACTACTTGATAATAATTCCAAAATTCATTACCGCGAAATATCAAATTAAGGAAAATGGATAAAGACGTAATAAGCTTGACGATATACAATATAAGCAGTACAAATGAATTCAAAATCAAACATAGCATAACCTGCGATAATCATTTTTCACAAAGAGAAGCTGATAAATAAGGCAATAGCATTCATGTTAACAGCATAGTACCAACGACTACTCAAGAATAAGAATAATCTGCCAATAAATCAAAAAGCTTTCAGATCAATTTGATGATAATCCATAAAACTAAAAACTATTATGGAGTTGTATAGTCAAAACTGACCTCAAAAGTGCTAAGCTCGTTCCATTTATTAGCTAGTTCTTCCTTGTCGTTATTACCACGTAGCTTGGCGAGGCTCATCCCCAATTCGCTTGACATCGAATTTAATGATTTATGGATTCTTTTGTCCCAGTGAATTTGAGCTTTTCTGGAAGTAAAACGTCTTTTACAACTTACAGTAGTTCTTCAATCAAATTCACTAAAGTGAGATTTCAGTGGAAAAACCAACATGTTTTTCTATGCTGAGGACATGGAAAAGTACCTAAGTACCTAAACGACTGAATTCTCCAATCAATCCGTATACGAATATACATTTGATTTTCTATACTTTTCGTATAGGTTAGTATTTAATTGGCTAATTGAGCACCTGGCGCGAAGTACTATATGTTGCAAAGATGTTCGAAAGAGTTTCTGAAGACATGAAAACCTAGCTCTAAGTTCATTATTAGTCGCTTTCTGCTTCCCATATACCTCGTGTAACCGCATTCCTGGTGAAGCTCTTTCGTTCATGCCTTGCCATGGGCTATATTCCTTCTAGCTGGAGGGAAGTGAAGGTGATATTTATCCCGAAACCAGGGAAATCAGACTACACCAACCCCAAGTCCTTCCGACCGATTAGTCTATCAAGCTTTTTACTCAAGACACTAGAAAGACTTGTTGATAGATACATCAAGGAAACGCATCTGTTATCCATGCCACTGCATAACAATCAATATGCCTATCGACAAGGTCTATCGACGGACACGGCGCTACATCACCTTATCACCAAGGTAGAGGGAGCGCTAGACGGAAATAGATCAGCATTGGGTGCTTTTGTGGACATCGAAGGCGCATTTGACAATACCTCCTTTGAATCGATCTGTCGAGCATTAGAGGCAAGGGGCTCAGAAAGAACACTGACCCAGTGGATATCAAATATGCTATCACAAAGGATGATATTTGCCGAATTAAACGGACAAAATGTCAGAACTATGGCTGCCAGAGGCTGTCCCCAGGGTGGAGTCCTATCCCCTCTCCTTTGGAGTCTTGTGGTGGACAGCCTGCTGAAGCAGCTGAACGATTCGGGATTGTATACACAGGCCTATGCTGATGATCTGGTGATCCTAACGACGAGTAGCCACATTCAGGAGCTGAGAGCACCCACAATGCGAGCCCTGAGAATTATAGAACAGTGGTGCTCCCTTGAAGGACTTAGGATCAACCCCGAAAAGATTGAAATCCTGTTATTCACCAGGAAATACAAATCAGGACTCAAACCGGAGATATCCATCTCAGGAAGAGTCCTGGAATACAGGAAAAAGGTCAAATACCTAGGAGTAACTCTTGACCAGAAACTGTCCTGGAAAGATCACATCAAAGAACGCTCTAGGAAAGCCATATGCTCTCTATGGGCATGCAAAAGAGCTATAGGGACAACATGGGGACTGAAACCCAGAATAGTTTACTGGATCTATTCTATGGTTATCAGACCTCTGATCACCTACGGAGCCATAGTATGGTGGCCCGCAACTAAGAAAGCATACATCCAAAGGCAACTGGATAAGGTTCAAAGGATGGGATGCATCAGTATAACAAGCGCAGTACGGACCACACCAACGAGAGCGTTGGAGGTAATCCTGGAGCTAACCCCACTGCACTTGTTTGTAGAGAGTGTTGCACTCAGAACAGCATACCGTCTTTACTGTCTGGAACATCTGAAGCGGAGGAACAAGGGACACTCGGTCATCATGAGTGAACCCCAGATAAAAGATGGAGTGCTGCTAATGCACTCCGACTACATGACTCCAATCTTCTATGCTGGTAGCTCGCCTGAGCTGATTATTCCTAGACCAGAGGATTGGACGGATCAGAACAGACCAGTTCAAACACGAGAAGGGTCGTGGTGGTTTACTGATGGCTCCAAACATCAGAGAGGCACAGGAGCAGGATTCTGCAAGAGCGGGAGGGACAATAAAATGACCTTCTCGCTCGGGATTCACGCTTCGATCCTACAGGCCGAAATCTTCGCCATAACACAATGTGCATACACCATTCTTGAGAGCGGCACAAATCACAGAACTTTCAACATTTGTTCAGATAGCACTTCAGCATTAAAGGCTGTTGTGAGAAAGGCAGTATATAGACTCTAAAGCAGTCCCAGAATGCAAAGAGGCTCTGCATAAGATAATTCAAAATAACAACAAGGTGAGGCTAATTTGGGTCCCGGGCCATAGCGGTATAAAGGGAAACATTGAAGCTGACAGACTTGTCAAAAGTGGTTCATCGCACAGGCCGATAGGACCCGAACCAATGATTGGCATCTCTAAAGCACTAGGAATGGGCGAGGCGAAGAAACTTCTACTCGATAAGGCCACTCTATGCTGGAATAATGCCCCTGGTATGCTACATGCCAAGGCAATGATAACAGAACCTGATACGGGCAGAACCAAAGAGCTCCTAAATATGAGCAGAAAAGACCTCCGCACAATGATTGGTCTATTAACTGGTCACATGAACCTGAAGGGTCACCTCCATAGGATCGGGATCGGGGAAGATTCAGACTGTAGGTGGTGCCTTGAAGACGTAGAGACCGTAGCCCACATCCTAACGGAATGTCCGGCTCTTCGTAGCATTAGGATGGAACACTTCGGAGCTGAACTCACAACACTCCAGGAATTGGAAGGGATCTATTTGAGGGACCTGCTGAGCTTCGCGAAAGCGTCGTGCCTTCAATAATCTCACTTCTATCTATTGTGGGTTGCAACGGGCCCAGGAGGCCTAAGCAGGTTTTGGCGTGAGCCACCCACTGAAACATCTACATCTACATCTAAATACCTCGGTAGGTATACCTATCTCTGAATTTATGCTATGCTTCGACCACAGGCTCTTAAATAAGGGATGCTAACGAATTCGGGAGCAAAATGGCTTTTAACCGATGTAGAAATGATAAAGATAATTAGATGAGAATTTTTGGAAAAAAACGAAATGTCCACGTTTCGTATCAACCGAAACATTGATTCTGAACATTTTTGAGTAAACTTTTAAGCTCTATTTCAAAGCATATAGGTATGGATGAAACTTTGTATCACAGCATCTTGACATTGAATCTTATGGTAGATGAATGAATGTTGCGGTTTCCATGTCACTGAGTATATTTCGTAAAATTCATCAGATAAATAAACAAAATATGATTCTGAAAACATGCATAATCACTAGAGTATAGTTATACCTGAAAAATGCATCAAAATGACTGCTCTCCTTCTTTTTGCTTTTGACCCATCGGTAAATACTATTTTTAAACTCTGCTTCTAAACCTTTCTCCTGCATGGCTCTTAATAAAGAATGTTTGAAGTCATCTACGCGAACTGCTGGTGTTGATACTAATTTCTATGAAGTGAAAATGGGATTCATGTTTTGTCAACAAAGAGAATAATTTTGAACTGTTAAGTGAATAACAACGTCAAAATTAACAAACCGTGTTCCAACATTGTTAAATATCATTCTGATCAATAATTTTTTTTAACTCACTTGTATTTCCTCGAACAAATTCCTGTAGTGATTGGAATTTTTCAAATCTTCGCATATTTTTATAGTCATGTGATGTATACTGCGGTCTTTTAATTCATCCATTTTAAATTTGTTGAAGTTCAATGCGGAAAAGTGAGCCGTCAAATAGGTACACTATTTCGAAAGGGTGTATAGTTATTTGGTCGTTGGATCACTACCCTAAATAGTTTTCTAATCCATATCATAGTTGAGACTCGAATGCACGCTAGACTCGGTTGTCAGGGCAATATTGATGAAACCTATAAAAACTATAGAGCGAATTTTTTTTGGGAAAATAGGTATACACAGTTTCCATATTATTTATGGTTTTTATTTTTGTGAATTGGATTTGATATCCGACGTCTCAGTCAACATGATTTAAAAAAAGTATTCGTTCAATAAAGTTTCAAGCAAAATTCTGCCATCCTTCTCAATAATGATTATCGTAGTTTCGACCATACTACTTATTGCACGTGTTTCATAGTACTGGACGAATAAAAATGATACATGGGTAACAATTTCAATTGGGAAATGAAGTGTCCACAAAAAATGGGGATTGCGTAACAATCCCTATCGATTTATGGGTCATTTAATTTTACAAGGAAATTGAATCGGGTTTCTCGAAAATCGCAGTGAAGTGTGTGTTATTTTTCCTGTCCACATTATTTCAATAAATTTCGACGGCTGTTTGCAATTTGAAATTGTGGTTACATCTACCAACCATCGTTTGAATTTATATGACGTGAAGTTCACTTATTGAAAAATGACAAAAAGGTTTGTTCCGAAATTTTATTTTAATGCGTGATACACCTACAGCCCGACCCCGCGTGATGTTGCTTTTGTTATAAAACAGAATGCAGCAAATATCAAGCAACTGTGTAACTGAGTTCCTTAAGGTAGATTAACGAGGTAGGTATCGAGTTAAAGAGTTTCAGTTGTTCGGTCGGCGAAATTTTGAATAAAGGGGTTTTTAAAGGGTTCTTATGCAATGAGCCCAACCAACCACCATGCATAGTCAAAACATCTTGGCCAACTCGGCCAACTAACTTCGTTTTTATTCTTTGAGTCACCATGTGATTCTGGAAACATCCTGGATCGGTATCAGAGATGTTCCAGAAATGATTTACAGAATCACAATGCCATTGATGAAGTCTAGTAGGTTATTGGGATTTGTAGTCGTGATTTCCAAGTTTGATGTTGAAAGTTGTCACTATCAACCATATGCATCGTTCGCTATGAATATCGGTTTTCTGAGATGCTGATGCCCGATTACTTTGGCTAAACTTGAAATTAAGGGTTCCTTAGGCCTAAAAGCCTTCCCTAAATAGGTTGGTGTAATCGGTCATCAGTTGAGCAGATCAGCAACATCTTGCCTACTTTCGTATTCGAGTCACCTTATGTTGAGAGATTGTTTACTTGGTCTTCAAAACTATTCAGCAGGTATATTCGTAAAAAATAATAACACACGATAATTCTTCATACACTGGATTATAAACTCAGTTTTTTTTTTTAAATAGTGGTAGAACACTATAAGAACTGACGAAGAAAGATTTTTCCACTAGTCTGCCGATTGTGCTAGCTAAGAGTAATACAGAATAAAAAAAAATAGAAGACGCGTAACTCGGTCGATTCTGCTGATCAAAAGAGGCAAGCCGCAGGCTGGTTCTGGCAGGTAACCGACAAAGAATCCCTTACACGGCTTCCAGACTTATGGCGAGAAGTCCCGTGAATCTCCGAGAAGCTTGAACACTCAGAATTAAACCAAAAAATAAATACTTATTTGACAGATGCCTGTAGTCCGCTGCTGATGAAAATCAAGTGAAAAGAAATGAATCGTAAGAAATTTTAAACAAATATCCAATTAGCTAAATACTTTATTATGACTTCCAATTTATTGGAAGAAAAGACTGAAACATAATATCAGTATTTTATTTTTTGTTGAAAGCAAGTGAGCCATGATTTGGATGCACGATTGGTCCAAACATTTGATTCTCTTTGATAAAATCACCAAGTTTCCCTATAACTTGATTATACTCGCTATCTCCAGTTTTCACTTTGAGAATTTCATTAATCTCTTCTATACAAAAAAGAAAAATATTGTCATGAGAATATAATTATCACTCGTATTGTTACCATTTTGTCCAAGATTATCGGGATGGATGATTACTAATGGTCTATCGGTAGGCTTACGTCCAAGAGACATTGGGTCACGGAAGAAGGTTCGATACGTTGTCAAGGGAATATCCCAGCCTGCCGGAAGTTCATATTTAGTGCTTTCACGCTCCAGTAGTTTCTTCTTTATATTCGCCTCTGGAAATGTGTTGAATAAATACGCGAGTCCCAGTTTGATTCAGCTTACCAATATCACAGTAATCCACTTGATAGATACTTTTTCCATTCAAAAGTTGGTTTCCCTTCACTACAATTGGATCAACAGGGGAATCAAAGAAAAGTTTTCCCACTTTGGGTTTCTCTGCTTTTACCTGTATGTACAGAAAGTTATCTGATTGTTCTACCTGATATATCAACAACCTGAGCGTCCAATTTATATGACAATCTTATCGAAGTTTTTTTATCAACATACTGTTTGTCGAAGTATCACGCTATGATATAAGTACCCACACGGGCGTTTGATTTAAGTACGAAAATTTAGTGGTTCTCGTTTTCTTAATTGATGTCCCAAAAAGATACCGAAAAACTTTAAGAGTTGATAGCATGGGACATCAAAACAAACATTTACAAACATGTTCGCAAATGAGCCGTTTGGGCTGTAGAACAAAAAACTTCTTGGTTCCTACTTATTATTTCGCACAATAAAAACTGTTTACTTATTTGAAATTTTGTTTATTAACTAAGACATTATGGTTCACAATGATGTACAAGGTAGTAATTTTCGGATTGTTGTTGATAACGAGATTTTTTCGCCCCTCATTATTAAACAAAAATGATTATTTTGATGCCCCTTATTATAACCACACCTTAAAGTTGGACGCTATCTTTTCGCGACTCCGTACCTATATGTTAGTGTTTTTAGCTTCTGAACCAACTTCATTTTAACGGATAGTTTTCATTTAAGTTTTTTATCTTCATAAACAGTGTAATTCTTTAATGTCCCCTTTCCATTCCTACTTTTGAACCGTTTGATATACTTATTAGAACAAAATTTGAATAGGGTGAAGTGGGGTAATTCAACATTTCTAGGTGGTATTGGGTACATCGACTATACAGGGTGTCCCAGCAAAGGTGGCCACCGGCCATATCTCGGAAACTACTTGACCTAAAAGTTCAGGAAAAAAAATATGATCACCAAAGTGGCCACGAGAAAATGCTGGTAAATATTTTTAACTTCGAAATTTTGCCGCTAGGGGGCGCAATCAAAGCTTAAATATTAAAATTCGAAATTTCTCCGGAAATTCTCAGATTGAGGTATATCTTTATCAACATGGTTAGAAAACCTAGACAATTTCACGTCTTTTTGGTACATGGCTCATTGGCGTACCGATCTTCGTGTGAATAGGGGAAGGTAGTGAAAGTGTAATTGTTCAAGTGGCTGTAACTTATAAACGACTTGTCCGATTTTGTTGCGAAAAAGCTTGTTTGGAAGATAAATGTGAGTACTTTCGTATGCGTGATTTGTCTCCAGAAAAGTTGCTAGAAGGCGTAATTTGAATTAAAAACTGTTATTTTCGATCAGCCCAATTTTTTTTTTGTAAGCAAAATTGAAAGCCGCTGATTACACTAACTCCGTGAAATGGGCCAAATGTTATCACGGCTTGGAACCGCCATATGCATACTGTGTAAGTATATGGATCTAAGACAAAGTAATATAGAATTAGAAATTCTAGGCTCATTAAAAAAAATCTTCATTTATAAGGAAGTTATGAACTTTTTTTGTGAGCCAATGACAAGCAGTTGAAACTCAAATATATTATCTATTATACGGCTATTTCAGCGAAATACAAAGTAAAAGGCACTTTTTTCCATTCACGTTATAACATGAGGTAGGTAAAGGATACGGAAAATTGATAGTTCTGCCCTTTGTCTTAAAATGGGTTCTGATAAAATTAAAACTAGCTCTATATCGGATGCAGTCACAGTGTGGGTGGAACAGGTGCAAACGGAAAAAAGTCATCATGTCGCTCAAACTAAAAATCCCATTTAAACATCATGAGAATATTCAAAAAAATCTTGGATAATTTGGATAACTAGGGACGTGATTCGACAATAAGAAAAGACAATACGCATATGGTATACTAATGCTGCTCCCTTCACCTCAAACACCATCTAATCCATATGATAGGTTCATAATGACACCATCAACATTAGTTCTATATTTTATTTAGCGCAGTCAACTTTTTAACTAGTAGACTTTTGAGATGACCTTGAAGGAAAAATCTAATACATCCATGTCTGGAGACCTCGGGGCCAGGCTTGTGTACCACCTCTCCCGATCCAACGATTTTGAAAAACTATTCAAATATTCAGTATAACCACTCGAATGAGGTCGAGCATTATCGTGCAGGAAGTATTATCCGCAACCTCTTAAACGGCAATGGGATTCTCCATAATTATTCTAATATGGGTTGGATCATTTCTCTCTAAGAAATTAACGATTGAGTCCACTAAGACTTAGTTCTAGAATGAGTGATCAATAAATGATCTCCGATCTCTGTAGAGCATTAGATGAAATGGGTAGCTTATCAATCCCCCCTGCTTCTTTGGATAATGAAAAGAAAATTGGTGGGAAAGCAGTCAGTAATGGAGTTGGGCAGTTAGATGCTCATAGCATAGATATGAGCATCTAACTGCCCAACTCCATCACTGACTGCTTTTCCACCAATTTTCGTTGTAACCGTACCAGTCACCAATTCATTCATTGTATCTTTGGATAATGTTATGGTAATATCCATCAAGGGCCCATAAAGGTGCGTCCCCACTTGCAACACCGAACCGAACGCCATTGAGAACCCCCCGTTGCAAACAGTGCAACATCACGGCGTTCCACCAGTTCTCGGTTTGAATAGAGGAAAGAAGAAAATGAACTGCTTTTACTCTATACCTATCATCTTTGCAGTTCTTCATGAAGTGTATGATTTTATTTCAAACAATTTAAGCCTATCAGTGTTGATGGGAAGTCCAACAGGATACTATAAAAAACAAGCATCAAACTGTAACTATGTATAAAACTTGAATAATTGAAAGTTTTTCCCCAGGGTCATTCCTGGAGTTTTAAGCTACATTTAAAAAAAAAACGTTAAAATCGGTTATTCAATACTTCGTGAAAAAATTAGCTTTTAAATTGTGCAAAATTTTTGTGGTGAGTTAATTTTTATGCGAAGTTTAGTTGGGTCTTTAATGGGTTGAGATTTTCGACGTCATGATGTCTAAAAAAATTGGTTAGGATGATGCTTCGCGTACCTTTTCCAAATATTCTTCACATAGTTCACTTTCTGGCTTAATGGCATCTGATTTTTCAATCTCCAAATAGTTTTTAAATCCTTCCGAAATTGGATCTTTGAATTCTTGATATTGGGAGAATTTCTGTTTGCTATGATGATTTGATCAATAATTATATAGAAACAGTTCATGTTCACCTGGAGATTTTCTTCTTCACGAAGTCTTTATTGTAGACAGTTAGATAAGGGTCTTTTTTCAGTCTTTCTTCAAAGTTCATCATTGTGATCAATAATAAATTATTGGAAAAATAAAAGACAAATAATGTCAGTGTCAAAACGTCATAAATTTTGATAGATTTTTTTCACACATTTTTTTAGGAGTTATCCAAAAATATCCGTGAATAACATGGCGCAAGCTTTCGTATCGACCTATCGTAATCATTACCGGTGGAACAGTGTGCCGACAACACCAAGGTAAGTAGAAAAAGACCTATCAACTTAATCATCATACTCCTAATAAGTAGAGGATGATCCTCAGTCAATTCATATTCAGTGCTATTGATAAGAATGGGGAAAAGACGGGGATCTAGACCGGTAAGTAAGCTGTGGAAACAGTGGAAACTAAACGCCAAACTTTTCCATTTACCAGAAGAGAACAAAGGTTCCTTCTAATTCCAATATTTCAACTCACTCGGCCCTACAGAACCCAGTTATCACATCTGATCCAGTTAAATTGTGTTTTTGCCAAACAAATTTTGAGGTAGTCCTGATTTTTTTGGTTGGATATGTTTTTTGGTGCGCTTAATCCGAATCTGAGGTTTGCCAACAAAATTTCGTGACTCAACATTGGAAAAAATGCAAAAGAAGTAAAAAATCAATTCTTTTTTTGTTTTTTTCCCTATAACTCGGAAACTATGACATTTTTGCGGATAACCTTCCTATTCTGAATGAAAGTACATAAAATTTTCTGCATATTTTATCTCCAGGATTTTTTCCTCAAACTCACCGTTTGGACTCAATTATTCTTTGAAAACCTACTTTTTCCAATCCACAACTCTGATAAAAATTGTCAATCAGTGAATAACACATGCTTTATTAAAAATAGGTATATTATGCGGGAACAGGTCATTGAAAATCATTACATAATGTTCAAGTTATCTCATAACATGCCACGTAACGAAAAAGAATAATGATCTACCTACGTCAAAAAATCTTGAAAAACTATAAACCTGATAATCAATATTACATGTAACATCATTGTTACATCAGCTGTTGTCTCTTGGTGGGTCCTGGTAGTCTTGCGGTTTTTTGTAGACGGCCTGAAGTGACACAGGTTTTTGTGCTTTTTTATCGTCAGATCTTCTTCATCTGGAATATCCCATTTGTGGTCAGACTTCTGGTCTCCTCGTTCTGTCTCTTCTTCGTAAATGTTGTCTTCCACGGGCAAGACATTTTCACTCATCCCTTGGCACGATGTGCAAATCGCAGATCAATGAAGGCCTGACTTTCTACATCTACAATTGAATCGGGCACTTGAAAAACCCCATAAGTCTTATGAGTCTTGTGGGGTTTCTTCGAGGGTTTCTTAAATGACCGATTCAATTGTTTTTTGGTAGCCTTTGTTACATTCACAAGAAATGTGTCGGAGTATCGAGTTTTGTGCAGAGTATCGGAGTATTGAGTTTGGAAAGTGATCGTTTTTTGTTTTTTTCTCACCCCCTCCCCTCGTTGGTATTTTCTGTTGTTCCTGTATTGTGGTACGATTCGACAACCATTGCTACACCTGAAAGTAGGTACACTCCCAGTGGATGTTGTCGTGCACAAGCTTCAGTTAGGGCTAGTGAGGCAATATTGCTGTTACTTTTGATAAAGATATATATTGCTTGTATCTTGAGTCATTTAGGCTGGTCCCATGTCCTTCCCCATACAGAGAAATAAGAAAGATGTTTCCAGCTTCGGTAATCTCGTCTTGGTTTGCATGCGGGCTTCTGAACCCATCGATGATAGATGATCTTCTGTACAACTTTCAATCAAAATCACCAGAAGGTCAATATCTTCCCCTACATATTCATTTTATGTGGCCTACTCCAGAGCTGTTGTAATAATTTGAATCAATTTTCTCCTTATCAAATTTTTTCATTAGCATGGAGATCAACCGATTGTTGGTTTTTGAGTTTGCAAGACAAATTTCCTCCGAGACCGGAGAAAATTTTTGCATCAAATCATGCATCGAATTTGTAAATGATATTGCAGCAGACTATTTTTCTTGTGCTCCTCTTAATCGCTCTATGTATCACAATTTTTGATTTACGTACGAGTGCGTACAGAAAAGTAATGACTATTTGTGGCAGTGGCGCCCCCTACAAGTAAGAGCCATACTAAGGCCAGATTTGTATTTTGCGTATCAAAGCACCCCTTAATACCAACCCTTTTAGTTTTGAGTCACAAACCATGAAAACAAGTGATTTTTGACCTTCTTTTGCTTTTTTCCAATGTTGCGTCACGAAATTGTTGGCAAACTTCAAGTTCTGAGTCAGCACCCCATATAGAACCAAAAAATCAGGACTACCCCAAAATTTGCTCGCGGGTAGCCCCATTGCACACACGTTGACTGCATTAATCAGCCGATCAGCCTTTTTGAGCACTTTTTGAAAATGGGTTTTGATTTTTGATAAAATTGAATTAGAACTTAATACATACTTCATACATAGCCTGGTAGGTAAACGATGAATCTTATATGGAAAAGTGATATTTTACAATGACTGCAAATTAGTCAACAAATGAAAAAAAAAACATAAAACCATTGATCAAAAAATTCAGAATTACAAGGAGACCGGTGTGTATAAAATAGAGAATCCGCCAGTTGGTTACCTAAGAAACTCCTGTTCATCCTATGATTAATCAGAGGTACAAAAAA
This sequence comes from Orchestes rusci, assembly GCA_958502075.1. Taxonomy (NCBI): domain Eukaryota; kingdom Metazoa; phylum Arthropoda; class Insecta; order Coleoptera; family Curculionidae; genus Orchestes; species Orchestes rusci. The sequence goes on along the minus strand of OY293312.1, from coordinate 19,717,357 downwards.
GCGAAGAAATGCACTATTGCAGCTCTCTATCACAAATACCCCACTGACGCAGACTGACATGAATTTGAAAAAATATATGTCGTCATTAATTGGCGTGCTATCCAGTCAAGAGTGACATATATACTTTTTCAACTTCATCTCTGTCTGCGCCAGTGGGAAGGAGGGGGAGAAGAGGCGACGGAGGATGAGGATTGCGATGGGCATGGAAGCACCCAATAATTTGTATCTGGTGGCAGGTCCTTGGAGAATGATATTTTGCAGACTCTGTGGTAGGAAGAAGGGTTTTTTTTTCAATTATTTCCGGTTGAAGTTTGGTTTTTCTTGAAGTTCGCACTCTGATACCACGCCAATTCAGTAGGCATGATAGTAATCAATCGGCGTACTTATGTTGGATTCATTTGAGAGCAGTTTTGCCCAAGACACAACAAAATGTCACTACACGAGAGACAAACACAGCGTTGCAGGCGTGCAGCTGATTTTGTGATTCACATAGCTACATCTTCTGGGTATCCATCAAAAACCACTGCTACGTTTCTACCAGACTTGTAGAGGTTGTAGCTTACATGTTCTGTCATAATGAATAATTTCGATGTCAGACGTCTACGGTGCACGTTGGAGTGGTATAAATGCTTCATAGAAGGACGATTTCGTGCCCATGCGCAATCATTTGTTTCAGAAAACAAGAACAACAAATACCGGTGCTAGCTCATACGCAAAATGCTGCTTCAACTGTTCAACTGACAGTTTTGTGACACAGACCCTCTAAAAAGTGATAAAGGGAACAACATCCACTTTTTTTGTTGAATACTTCTCAGAAGTGGTAACTGATGGTCTTCAAGGTCTTCACTTTGATCTTTCGTCTGTCACTCTGCTAAATGTGTTACCAACAAATTTATTTTAATTCTTTCGCTCCCAGTTCTTGAGCCAATTGGCAGTTGATATTGGGGCCTCAGACAATATTCCACTGTGGAACGAATCTGGGAGAATTTTTCATTTGAATACTCCACAGGGTTTTTCAAAGTCCCAGGATATTTCACCCAATGCATATCGAATTACCATGTTGGCTCCAAAATTCTGAAACACTGGAGTGAACAAATGAAAAATTGACTTCTTTTATGCCAAATTATTGTAGCTTCATTCATTCTGTACATTTTAACTTTTGAGTTGACATGATAGCTTCTTTTTCAAGGGAGATATCAAACTTTGTATATGTTAACTTTGACTCTTATGGAAAATGAATGGGTGTTGCGTTTTCAATGTCACTGAGTATATTTTTGTCAATTAAAAATTGTCCTAAAATACTCACTCACCTACCTACTCACCATGATATTATTCACTCTCCATATCGCCCTTCTAAGCATTATCATCTTTGAAAAACGTTCTTCGTGGATATTTGCAGACCAGTCTAAGATTTTACTCATCCTGATTTTCATAGAACTGAAAACATTAGCATAATGTTCTATATTTGTGCTATTTTCACCTTTTTTAGAAAAGATTTCATAATTTGTAATAATTCACAATTCGGTTCCCGGTAAAAGAGTTTTTTTTACAGCTTCAACCCAGATAAGACAGTACAGTTTACCGCTGAAGGAGACATATGGAAAGTCGATCTGAACAAAGAGATAGAAGAAGAGGCAGGGAAAATGTTTAGAATTATCAACTCACTCATTGACACCTTCATTTTCAGTTGAAAAACCTGCCTAGGCTGAAAGAAATCATTCAAAAGCTCTACTTGAAACGTATGAAAACAAATTATCGAACGTCTCATTGCGAAAATTTGGAAACTCGGAAAAGTAACCTTGCATGATGTGTTCGCTCAAATAATAGTTTAATCTTTAAGGGTTCAAGGCAGGTACCACCACTAGTGAAAATGAAGAGAAAAAAGAGGACCAAGATGAAGATGATGAAATTGGAAACGAAATGCTGGAATATTTTGACAAACTCTATAGTCAAGATGAGGATCGGTTACAGGTTCAAGTAATACCTCCATTGCAGAGTGCTAGAAATGGTAAACACTCTCACTAAAGCAATAAGTAGTATTTTCATTTTTGCGGTAATAGTATTCATCCATTATCATTGGTATGAACTGAGACCAGACTTTTTACAAATCGCACCTTCAGTACAAAGAGGGCACATCTTATACCCTTTCATGCATAAGATGTGCCCTTGTTGTACCGAAGTTGCGAAGTGTTCACAAAAAATTCGAGTTTTTTTGCAGACACGTGGACTGACGCAAATTCAAATAAGTATCAACTCGTCATTTCTCTTATAAAAATATAAAGATTCAATAAATAAAAGAGCTTACCGATTCCATGAAAAATATAAATATAAAACACCTATCAGGGTGAAAATGAGATATGTTATGTCTTCAAATGAATATTTTCAGTATTTGGATACATGAGACCATCAAGACTGTTAACACCACTTACAGTTTACCAGAATGAGTATGGTAGAGTCGGATACAATCTTTTAAAATCCCAAAATCCATAAATAAAAATATGGCAGCATGTTCATCATTGTAAAAATTATGTCACCTTTCAGAATAAATAAAACGTTTTTACAAAACATAATTTTTATTTGATCGTTGCTAAATCATAACCTTCGTACTGTTAACGTGATAAAGAACATTAACTGTGAAAAACTCAAGCACAAATACGTAAAATAGATATAAAAATAAACTGAATCAAGACTAAGTATAATATAAAATACTTTTTGGAGATGGGTAACTAGTTTTCACTGAGGCCTTTAACAAATAAATTATCGGAACCCAAGCCGTTTTTAATTTCTTTCAAAACTTTTTCCATTTGAGATTCATTACCCACAGCAGATTTCAGTTTCTTCAGCGCTTCTCTTACAATAACATCGCCTTCTTCGATAATCTTTTTCTTCTCAGGGACAACCAAATCTTGGATATACTTCATTCCTTCATCGTGTTCCAATTCCCTGAGATTTTCTCTTGCCCATTCGAGAATATCAGTAGGAAAATCTACGATTTTGGCACAATGGATCCCATAACTTTTATCGCATTCTCCTTCTTTAACTTGATATAGAGGCGTGATGGCGTTTTGTGTTGTAACTGCAGATACATGCAAGTTTCCAACCATAGGGCAAATATCTGCCATTTTGGTGATTTTATGAAAGTGAGTGGCAAACAACGAGAAACACTTCACAGTCGTAGCTAGATGTTCGGCAATAGCCCAAGCGATACCACAACCATCATACGTAGAAGTACCTCTCCCTAATTCGTCAATAATGACCAACGAATTTTCAGATGCTGTTTTTATGATAGCTGATGTTTCGATCATTTCAAGCATAAACGTAGATAAACCTTTCAATTGGCAGTCATCTGCTCCTACTCTTGCAAGAATACCATCTACAATGGATAGTTTAGCTTCGTCGCATGGAACCCAACATCCTATGTGAGCCATCAGGGTACAAACTCCAATTGAACGGATATAAGTACTTTTGCCGCACATATTTGGACCGGTTATTATATAAAAAGTTTTGTCATTGCGGTCAAACTTTACGTCATTTGGAATAAAGTTCACGTGGTCTTGTTGCTCCAGGCAAGGGTGTCTTACCTGGAAAATAGGTAATGTTAGTTATTCTTGTGACCAATTTCAGATATTCTATTCATCGACAAAGATAATAATGGTTGTCAGAATATAGATTCATTAACCCAAAGTTACAAGTTATAGTATCCAAAATCTATTTATTTTATACTCCCTGCAGGGTAATCTCTTCATTTTGCAACTGATTAGTGGGAGGTGAGTGAAATAATAATAATAATATCAATAATTTTATTGATTCTAAAAATTCAGCCTTTTTCAATGTGGTACAATTTGCAGATTAAAAAACATGGGAAGATCTATAATCTTTTGTTGCTGCTTGGATACATCGACTGTGTGTGGTGCTCGTATGCTCAATAAATAATCTTGTTACAGTCCGGGGGTCCTATGATTGAACGTTTACGTTATCCGTAACATACATGTTAAGCCGAGTTTTAACAGCAACGCGGCAAATTCGTATGATGGAACGATTTTCATAACACATTACTGTTATTTTCCGCCTGTTATACAGGGTGTAACAGAGTAAGTGTTACAACGTGAGACTGTGGATTTGTTATCAAAAAAGAAAAAGATTTTTCCTCAACGAAAATTTTCCACGGGCTTTCGTTTTCGATATACAGGGTGTCAAAGTTATGAAAAAAAAAAGATTTTTCTTTAATTACTTCTAAAGCACTTGGAATATTTTTATCAGATTTGGTACAGTGTCAAAACTCACTGGTTAGGATTATTTTATTAATAAATCGATTAAAAAGATTAACCAGTGTCGTAGTTATAATACACCCTGTATATCGAAATCGAAAGTCCGCGGAAAATTTTTTCTAAGGAAAAATATTTTTCTTTTTTGAAAAAGAATCCACAGTCTCACGTTGTAACACTTACTCTGTTACACCCTGTATTCTAACATAACGTATCGCCCCGAACAAAATGCCGTTAAGGTGTCAAACGTGCATGTTATCAAAGGAGATATGAATTAATTTACATTTTATAAAAGAGTTAGAGAATGCGGTCAGGATATTGAGTAGGTATAACATATTATCTATTATTCTAGATGATCTGAACTACAAAACGTTATTACGAATAGGTTATCTCCTATTCATGGACTTAATTGAATGTCCAAAGAGAGCATATGATTAGATCACTACAATAATCCCTTTGCAACAGCTGATGTGAGATTTTTTCACTCCTCAACGAACCTACATAAGATGTATTTGAATATTTTCATTTATACACGGAGAGTCATAAGTGATAGTTGAAAATTTTGGATTCATTTGAGTAACTCAAAATAATGTATCACGATTTGTTCATATTATTGTAAGGTACCTGACTTACTTAAAAAGTCGATAGTTTTGAAGATTATGGGTGTCTAATTTGGTTAAAATTGCTACCTTATTGAATAATAGATATTTTGCGACAAAAATTATTGATGTGAGACTGTGAGAGGGTTTTTTGGGTCGAGGAATATGACCCTTATTTTCGTCCATTTCGTACAGGGCGCCACTCGCGTTATCTTCATTTCCTTTAATTTGACATAACTTTCATCACAAATCCGACAGCATACTTGAAATTCCTGATATTTTTTACTGAAAAAATGTTCACTTATTTAAACTTTCAAAACCCAACCGTTTTCGATAAAAACGCAATTTGGTAATCTCTTATTGTGTGGTAAATTCTGTTTAAAATGATGTTAATAACATCGATTCCTCAAAAGATGTACCGAAAAAACCCTCTCATATCAATATTTGTTTTAAAACACGAATTCACTAGGGAGAATATTTCAAATTTTAACAAAAAATTCCAAACAATCATTTTTTAAACTGATTCATGAATAAATCGTGATATTTTGAGTTACTGAAATGATTCAGAAAAACTATCACTTTTTACTCACTCTGTATAGGTTCTAGTTCTTGAATATTGTTGGTTGCGGGTTGCGGCCATGGAAGTTATCAAAAATCTGTGTTGCCAAATTTCAAATTGGCAATAATCCAGAAACCATGTTGTCTGAAAAGGGGGGTTCCTTGCGTTAGATCCGGTAGTTCTGATTTTTTGCTGACTTGTTTATGATGTTGGTCCAATGAATAATCCAAGTTGTCGACCTCGGACGCCGAAGCAACATTGTCAAATTTCAAAAAAATCCCCAAATTTCTAACTTTTTTTCAGTTTTTGGCAATTTAAACCCTGAACAACTAAGTTTTCGATTATAACTCTAGAACACCCTTTAAAGTAGACCAAATTTGCTACAATTTGAGTCCAGAACCGTCTTTGTAGACCCAATGGTTTTTGAGCTACAGCTTTCCAAAATTTAGCGCTATATTTTGAAACTTGAAAATGTTTAAATAACCGACTATCTAAACCTATTTCCTGCGGTAATAAGACAACATTATATCTACCTGGAAAGAGTCTGCGGCCATTTTTACTCTATCGTTTTAAGCATCTAAGAGTGAAGTTAAGCCCTGCTAATGCAGATATGTTTTGAGTGGTGAGACCGTTGAGACTCCACCGGGTTCTTCAAAGAGGGCAAAATATACTTTCAGTTAATTTTTAACATGTATTTGATCTACTTTTTTTAATGAGATTGAAACAATTATGCATAATTCTTCTTTTCTTTCGGAATTGGCAAGGGTTGAATTAAGCAAAGAAAATATGTCTAGAGGGTCGAAATTCCCACAGAATCATACATGTGTATGGTAACTAGCCTGGAGACACCTCACAGGTAGGCACCATAATAGTGTAATGTTGTATTATGTACATTTGCAAACTGAGAAAAAATAACACTAAATTTTGAAAATCTGTATCTTGTAAACTATCAGGTCTACAGAGACCATTCTGATCTCAAATTGTAGCAAATTTAGTCTACTTTAAAAAAGTGTTTCATAGTTCTGATCGAAAACCTAGTCCTTCTGGGTTGAAATTGCCAAAAACTGGATAAAAGGTGGAGATTTTGGGATTTTTTTGGAATTTGACAATGTTGCGTTCAGCGCTCGAGGTCGAAAACTTGGATTATTCATTGGGCTAACATCATAAACAAGTCAGCAAAAAATCAGAACTACCGGATCTTACGCAAGGTCTGATGTACATGTTTACTGGACTACAATGGAACAATCACTTGACTGACACAACGGAAATATTATGAAAATTTTATGGTAAATAATTTTGCATGACCACTTTTTTGAGTCCAACACACGAGGCATTAATTTACTCAGCAACTGATTCTACTGATTGCCAAAGGGTTTGAAATTCTCTTTTGGTCCAATATATCAGTTTTCCCCTCTTTTTTGGGTCAAACACACGAGGCATTAATTCACCCAGCAACTGATTTTACTGATTGCCAATGGTTTGAAATTCTTTTTTGGTCCAATACATCAGTTTTTCCCGTGAGAATCACTTTGATTTTTCGAACAAAATTGGAAACCTCCACGAACTGCTTCATAATACAGTAACCATGTCGTCTTAGAAGGGAGGTACCTTGCGTTAGATCCGGTAGTTCTGATTTTTTGCTGACTTGTTTATGATGTTGGCCCAATGAATAATCCATGTTTTCGACCTCGAGCGCCGAACGCAAATTTGTCAAATTTCAAAAAAATCTCAAGATTTCTACCTTTTGTCCAGTTTTTTATCAATTTTAACCCTGAACGACTAAGTTTTCGATTAAAACTATGAAATACTTTTTCAAAGTAGACTAGATTTGCAACAATTTGAGATCGGGACCGTCTCTGTAGACCCAATAATTTTTGAGACACAGCTTTCCGAAATTTAGCGTTATATTTCAAACTTGAAAATGTTTAAATAATCTACTATCTAAACCTATTTTCTGCGGTGATAAAATAAAATTATATCTACCTGGAAAGAGTCTGCGGCCATTTTTACTCTTTCGTTTTAAACATCTAAGGATTAAGTTGAGCCCTGCTACTGCAGATATGTTTTGAGTGGGGAGACCGACGAGACTCAACCGGGTCCTTCAAAGAGGCCAAAATCTACCTTCAGTTGATATCAAACATGTATTCGATCTACTTTTTTTATTGAGATTAAAATGATTCTGCACAATTCGTCTTCTCTTTCGGAATTACCAAGGCGTGAATTTTCCGAAGAAAATAGGTCTAGAGGGTCGAAATTTCCACAGAACATTAAATGTGTATGGTAACTAGCCTTGACATACCTTCCAGGTAGGCACCATAATAATATAATGTTGTTATATTATGTAAAAATTTTCAAGTGTGAAAAAATAGCACTCAAATTTGAAAATTTATATCTTGTAAACTATCAGGTCTACAGAGACCATTCTGATCTCAAAGTGTAGCAAATTTAGTCTACTTTAAAAAAGTGTTTCATAGTTATAATCGGAAACTTAGTCCTTCTGGGTTAAAATTGCCAAGAAACTAGATTAAAGGTAGAAATTTGGGGATTTTTTTGAAATTTGACAATGTTGCGTTCGGCGCTCGAGGTCGAAAACTTGGATTATTTATTGGACCAACATAATTAACAAGTCAGCAAAAAATCAGAACTACCGGATCTAACGCAAGGTCTGATGTATATGGTTACTGGACTATTCAAAGTCGTTTAAGATAATCTTTTTGCAATACATAACTCAAACAAAACATTTTTTTTTAAAACACAGTACAATCATTAGGTACTTTAACCTGGAAGTTTTCCGGGAGTTTTGAAAACTGGTGATTTTATAGATTTCAATGTATTTTTTCCAAATTTCAACTTTGCCCCCTCGTATCTTTGCCGCTCGCGCTGCGATATTCGAAGAATGGTGGTAACGTATGATGAAATCAAAACGAAAAAGATTGCGATGAAACTTATAATCTCATAGCGGATGATGTGAAAAATATTTCGGTCTGTGAAGTTTCGATCGGTACTTGAGGCAAAGAACTCGTAACACTTGGTCAATGAAGAACAGCGAAGGACAATATGATACATTTTGGAATTGTGAGGCCCACCGGGGTACCTCGATTTAAAAAAAAACGCGTCGCACACTCTACCTAAAGGTGGAGTGGGAATATGTTTTTTGGCAAAATAATGTCTTTTTCTCATTTAAACATATCTCCTAACTTGCTTTGTATTCGTGATTTTTCAGAAAAAATCGTTTCTTATTAATTACTTAAAAATCTTTATGCTGATTTTAACGTATTTGGCACGGTTATTTGTCGCCATAAGGGTCTTTTTTATGTGTGATTAAAATAAAATTATTCACTCTAGGGACGTCCCAGAAGGTCATCGAATTGATATTTAGAGGTAAAAATATGGTACGCCACTGATTTTTCGAAGGTTTTATAATTTTTTCAGATCAAGCAATCAAAGATGTTGCTTTTTCGTCTTTTTAGTTTTTTCTGTATCTAGTTTCGTTTTTAGGACAAAAATTAAAAACTGTTACCCTGCAAGTATAGGGACGCGGAGATCTCTTTAGAAAAAATCGTTTTTTTATTAATTACTCAAAAACCTTTGAGCTGATTTTGACAACATTTGGCAAGATTCTTTGTCGTCATAAGGCTAATCATTTTGTACGACTTGAACAATATCATTCATTCTAGTGGCGCTCCAGAGGGTGATCTTATTGATATTTACATGTAAAATTACGGTACGCGACTGATTTTTTGAAAAATTCATAATTATTCTTTTTATAAAAATGAAATCTCCCTGTATGGGTTCTCATAACTCAAGAACCGCCGAAAAACGTTGCGTAAAAATTTGCAAAGTTATCAGTTTAATCAGGGAATTGTCCAAGGGCATGATTTTATTCGTCAACTCATAGCTGATTTTGAGAAATTGAGATTTATATTCAAATTTATTGCTTAAATGTTATCATTTGTGAGAAATTGTCATTTCCTTTCAATCAATGACAAGGACAGTAGGTAGAGGCACAAGGTTAAGGTACAGCTTGTTCAAGGCTTTTCTGCGGTCACGTCACAGTATTTGACGTTTGGTAGTATTTGTCAAATTGATCCGAAAGACCCAAGGTTTCTATATAAGAGGTTGCCTCACTTTTACGGTCATGACATCATTTGTGTCTACTGTAGCGCCACTGAAGCCGTTTCTCGAACCATTCCATCATAAGGTGTGTTTGTTATCCTCCACTAGTGCACACGAAACTGCACTTTTCTACCATGCGGCGTTTGTTATGTTGTTTGTGCAAGTAGTGTAGAGTGTTTCTTATATTAGGGTAGGTTGCCTATTACTGCACTCGCTACCCCAGGTCAAGAGGAGGTGTGACAAGTGCAGTGTAGTGTAGCATAGGGTGGGGAGCTTATTTCGTGTTTTTTGTAAACAAACCATGTCTTAAAATCTGACTTATAATAAAGATAAACGAACAAAAAGGAAAATTTGTAGCGAAGAATCAGTGTATATCTTATCAAATGAATTGAAATTAAAATTGAAATGAGTGATGAAAATAGTGAAACTGGATGTAAACAGTCATACGATAAAGACTCGGATCAAACATATGAAATCGTTTCATCCACTCAAGAGATACAATTAGAAAGATGCGAAACTGGTAAGCTTTGTATCCATTTATATTTTTTATTCTTATTCAATTTCTTTTTCTGCTTAGATTTGGAATTTGCAACACTTCTCATAAACTCTCAAAAATCAACATTAGCATCAATCTCGATCATGATCCCAAGCCAAGCTGCAGTGGCTTATCTGGTAGAGCGATGCTAGCCTAAATCCAACCCAACCCAAAACTGTTGATAGAGTATCAACTGGATTGTAGATATCAAGATAATTCGTTGATTAAAGCTCTGCCAATGCGAAAATGCTTTTTGAATCCAATATCCGCATAGGCAGGTACCAAAAGCACTACGTCTCAAAAAACTCTCTCTATACAGTTTTGCTTCTTTTGCGGTAAAGTGTATTTTAAAATACTATTACGGTTAAGCTGTCTTCAAAATCAGAACTTCTAGATGAGATTCATCATCATCGTCGCAAACTTCAGACAATAATATAGTCCCAAATCCATAATACTTTATTTTACTATACAAATCATCCATCGTTCACACAGTTGTTTTGTTTGTTTATTTTTTAGGTTAGAATATCTGCAGAATCTGCACAAACGCGTTTGTTGAATCTCCTTTACACTGACAGCCATGACTTACACCGGCAGTCTGCACTACCCTACCCTACACCAAAATAACAAACACACCTATAAAATCAAGAATGTCATTTTATCAATGTCATAACCTCACGATTTATTTCGTGGTGAACGAGAGATTTTTTGCTGTCGATGGTTTTTCTTTTGTGAAATTATCCATTTACTAGATAAAAAGTTGTTGAAATCTGAGCATTGATTTATTTGAATATACATATTATGGAATATTCCACTCATGTACAAAAAATCCCATAAGAGCAGTTGAATTTTCGGAGGCTTACAGCGATAACACTAAATCGATAATACCACTCTGTCATGGCAACACAAATAACCAGGTTGTCAGGGCAATCGATATGGCAACGACCATTTTTTGACACAAATAACCACGTTGTCAGGGCAATCAACATGGCAACGCAAATTTAGTGAAGTTATATTCTAGAATTCTTGAAATATTCTTGTAAATACCATTCGTGCTTTAAAATTAACCGGATAAATTTTCGCTCATGCGTGTTTTCTCTACACGCATTCGTGAAAATTTATCGGTAATTTTTAAGCACTCGTGGTATTACCTTCGAAAATACTCACATTTGCAGCAGTATTTTCGCTTCCTTGACCAATAATATACCTACAATAATAATGTCCCAAAAGATAATTTTAATCCTCTATTAATATTTTATTTCGATTCAAATGATAAAATTAGCAAGAAATTAAATGTTTCATCAATCATTGATCGAATGACACATGACACGACACGATGCAGTCCGATTCAATTGCATGACAAGAGTGACAAAATGCGGACTGTTTCAGACCGCTAGCCTCAAATGACGTCATATTTTCCCCCTTCCGTCTTTACCTCAGGCGGAGTGACGCAACCTCTTATATAGAAACCTTGCGAAAGACCCTCGTCCAGACGTACGTGATTTTTTTTTCAATGTGTAAGAGAGAGACGGAATAGTATGACGTAACCGCAGGAAAGCCATGAACAGACTATATGCTCTACCATAATAAACAAACCTTTTGTCTCAATGACAGAAATTCGCCTCATTTATACCCTGCTAACATTTTGAAATGCAAAATTGTTTTCTAAATCAAGAATTTCAAACTTGGCATAAATCTTTAGACATACTTTCATAGTCTGTGATCGTATTCTATAACTTGATAGGTAATTCACCTATGTATCAGTATCATTGAAATTATGGAATTTGCTTCGGTATAGTTTTATTTTACATTTCATAATGTTAGCAGGGTATAAATGAGGCGAATTTCTGTCATCGAGTCAGAACAAAATTTGACAACGTATAGGTTATGGAGGTGTTGCTACTTGTTATTGTTTAGTATACTATGGCTCTATTATTGGTAACTACAAAACATCAAACCGTGTTCACATTAAATAAATAAATAAATAAGCCTTTATTTCCAACAGGTAAATATCCACTTACAGGAAATTCAAGTACATAAAACAAAAAAAAAAAAAGTTGTAACTTAATCTCAATTGAGAGGTGAAAATTCCAATTCTCAATTTCTCCTGAAACTTCCAAATTGAGTTACATCTTTATTAACACTGTTAGAAAGCTTGGACAATCTCTCATCATTTTGGCATGAAGCTCATTGACGTACCGTCCTTTATTTGAGCAGGGGAAGGCGGTGAAAATGTAAATGTTCAAGTGGCTGTAACTTATCAACGACTTACCCGATTTTGTCAAATTTAGGCTTGTTTGGAAGTGGATAATGTGAGTACTTTCAAATATCGCCACCAGTAATACGCGATAATTTCCAGTGAAATTGCTAGAATGCGCAATTTCAACCAAGAATAGTTATTTTGATTTTGCCTCAGTGATAAATAATCATTGGTTGTCATTGTTTTATTCCGTGTCACGGCTTTGGTGCGATACATTTCAACAGGATAGGTACCTACTTAAAGACGGAATTTAAAAATGAATAATGGAGAAATTATTATGATTTCAATACCTGTTAAGATTAAATCTGAAATCTTGCAATCTTTTTTATTAAGCCCGATTAACCCGATCATTCGCTGTGTGTTTTGTCTCTTTTTATTAACGTATGATAAAAAGAGACAAAACACAACAGCTGATGATCGGGTTAATCGGATCAGTGTTCCCGAAAGTGCCTATTGTAGTGTAAGGTTAAAATTCAATTTCACTTCGAAGTGAAACTGTCAAATTTCCGCTTGCCAAACGGGAATCATATGCTACCATCTACATCGAATTAATGTTCAAATTCATTCTTACGAATAAAAATTCTTTAACTATCCCCATGAAAACCTGCCGATGTTTTTCCGCACAATACCTAGATTCACTACTTATGGATAATTGTAGTTATTGTACTTTTTACTTAATGCTCAAGTTAATTATAATAAAATTAGAAAAAGTTTTGTTCCATTGAAATAGCAAATGAAAACGTTTCACATGATTTGGACTAGTTAAAATTGTTGATAAAACCAAAAAAAAAAGCAAAAGAACCAAAGAACCACAATAACAATCGACTCTTCAATCAAAGCGTCAAAAATTGTTGTTTCGGCAATAACTCGAAAACAAGAAAAAAAAATCCAACTGCGATTTCCAGGTTTTTTCTTGTGAATTTAATCTTCTTTCCGATTATGCCGTCAGAACTATAATGTACCATTTAAATTTTCGTGCCAAAATCAAAGTAAGTGTTTCAAATTCAAATTGCGTCTTCTAGCAATTTTACTGGAAACTATCGCGTTTTACTTGATACGATATTTGAAAGTATTCTTAGCACCAAACATAATGCATTATGAATCATCATTGCCACCTAGCGTGTTGCTATGTAATTTTCTGATGACCACTATGTCCACCATCCGTGTTGCTTTGTACTATCTTGGTGACCACAATATAACGTACAATGGATTATCCATGGCTGCTGTTATACTCACATTTCACTTCCAAACAACCCTAAATTCAACAAAATCGGATAAGTCGTTTATAAGTTATAGCCACTTAAACAATTGCACTTTCACTACCTTCTCCTACTCAAATGAAGGTACGTCAAGTCAAAATGATGGGCAATTGTTCAAGCTTTCTAACGGTGTTAGTAAAGATGTACCTCAATTTTGGAATTTCGAAAGAAATTTGGAATTTTAATCTTTATCTTTCAATTGCGCCCTCTCGCGGCACCCTCGTGGTAAGTTTAATGATATTTTTCTTTCTTCAACTTTTAAGTCGAGTAGTTTCCGAGATATAGTCGATGGCCACCCTTCAAGTGATCGTCAATAGAACCTTAACTGGAGAAATTGAGAACTTGAAGACAGCTAATAAAACTATCAACTTGATAGTCGAAAAACTAAAGGAACAAACCGAGCTAAAGGAGAAGGCAAATAGGAAAAATAATGTGGTCATCCTGGGATTGAAAAGCACGGTCGCTGATACTTAAAACAAAGCGAAGGATCTCATAGATAAGGCAAGGAAAGTAATAAGATACATAGAACCAACCATTGTATTGGATAACCTAAAAATGAAGATACCCAACATCACCAAGGAAGACTCTCCAATAATTGTTTCTCTCGAGTCTTCTGAACAAAAACAGAAGCTTTTGGAAAAAAGAAGAGAGAATGGAAGAATAACAAGTGATAAGTGTAAGCTGGATGGAAATGACCCCATTTTCATCAATGAAGATATGGACAAGGATCAAAGAGAACTATTTAGAGAGGCAAGAGCACTTAGACAAAAGGGTTTCAAGTTTGTTTGGGTTAGAGGCGGAAATGTGTACGTAAGAAAAAATGAAGACAGCGAAAGAATAAAAATAGTCAGCAAGAACGACCTGAAGGAGATTATCAAGGTAGTTGCTTGAGCTTTTTATTCATGGATATTTTTATAGAAAAAAACCATATTTATGACTAATTTTATTGTAAACAATTACCTAAATTCGACTAGTAACATAAATCATAATGATCTTTTTGATGACTACCAAGAGATTGAAAGTGAGCATTGCAGTAAAATGAGCGAGATGGAATTTCTGTCCGGATTGAACTGTCTGAATTTAATTCACTTCAATATTTCAAGCATAAATGCCCACTTTGATGATCTTGTAGCTTACCTTGAGTCAAGTAATACTAATTTCGAAGTTATAATACTCTCAGAAACAAATCACATAAATCACATTGATAATTCTAAAATAGATCAGTATGAAGTATTTTATAATGAAAGTCATATAAACAAGTGTGATGGAACCGTAGTTTATGTCAAAACGTCTTTATTACCGAAAGCTGAAATTATAACAGTCAACTTCTCAAAATTCCTGAGGGTCTCTTTGATCAAAAATAATGTTAAAATAAGGTTGATTGCCATATATAAATCACCTAGCTTGAATGTATTGGACTTTGTTGAAAATATTGAACATTTGTTCCAGTCATGTTTTCAAAAGTATCCAGTGGAAATTTTTTGCGGAGACATAAATATTCACATTTTGGAAAATAAAGTAACAAAACACTCTACTGAATATTTGAATTGTCTGAGTTGCGTGGGATATATCAGCCAGATTAATGACTTCACTCGGATAGCTGGAAATTCAAAAAGCTGCATTGACCACTTTTTCTTGAAAAATTCCGACAAAGATATAATTGCTAGGCCATACATCATCACTAGTGGTCTTACGGACCATTTTCCTATAGTGCTGAGCCTTCAGTTTCAGAACAAAACTAATGTCTTGAAAAACTCTAAAACTTTTACTAAGAAAAAAATTAACTATCAGGAAATATCAAAATCCCTCAGCAGCTATGACTGGAGTTGTGTGTTGAAATGTGATGATCCAAACAGTAGCTTGAGTACTTTCATGAATGATTTGACAACCATAATTGAGAGTTAATCGCAAAAAAAAGGAATGGATTACCTTTGGAATTATTAATTCGATCAAAAGCCGCGATAAACTAAGAAAAGAGGTACTCAGAGATCCTCTAAACGTTCAATTACAGTAACGTTTCAAATAATATAGGAATCTACTTACAAAGATTGTCAAATGCGCAAAATTTTCATTTTATAAAAACAAACTCGACAAAAATCTGGGTAACGTGAAAAAGTTATGGGAAATTGTCAGAGAGGCGACAAATGAAATTTCTAATAAGGGTTTGGACATAAATTCTATCATCCATAATGATACAGAAATATCTGATAGGGAAGAGATATCTAAGAAGTTTCTTGACTACTATGGTAATATTAGCAAGAGTATTGGTGGCCAAATAAAAAAGAATAATTATATCTTTGAAAAGCCCATCAAATGTGCTCCGTTTAGTTTCTCAGAGGTAACTACGGGTGAGCTAATCCTGCAAATAAACTCTCTTGAAAACAAAGCCTCAAGTACAAATGATGGTATTTCAGCTACTATCCTTAAAGACAACCATGTCATTCTAATGGAGCCCTTATTACACATTGTAAACCTTGTACTTAGAACAGGAGTCTACCCTTCCATTCTCAAAAATGCAGTGATAACGCCTGTATTCAAAGCTGGTGATAGACAGAGGGTTGAAAACTACCGTCCAATTGCTATAACTAGCACAATAAATAAATCAATAGAAAAATGTATTAAATTGAAACTAGAAAAACACCTGGAAAGTAATAAACTATTATCAGATAACCAATTTGGTTTTCGAAGCAAAATGTGTACAGATGATGCTATTCAAAAATTAACAGAAAAAATAATATACAACTTTGATGAAGGTTACAAAACCATGGGTATTTTTATTGACCTGGCAAGGGCTTTCGATACGGTGGCACATCATATTCTACTGCAAAAATTAAGTGATATGGGTCAGTGGCGGCTCGCGGCATGATGCAAGTGAAATTATTATCTTTAGCACAAATTTCTCAATATAATAATATTCGATTAAAATATTTTTACTAATTTTAATTCCGCTTCTGGTCGCCGAATGTCAAGAAGCACAGTTAAGGTTAACCATGTAATCCACTAAACTACTACTTGTTTATCAGCTAGCTATCTTTGTTTTATTTGGCGGCTAAAAAGGGAGAACAATAAAGTATCAGGTTGTCCGATAGTAGGTCCTTGCGAAAACTGTATAACATGCGTCCGACCATCAACGTTTAATGACATCAGCTGCTGCCTGCAAATATGAATTGAATATCGAGCTTTCAGTAAGTACCATGACATACTAGGCGATAAGTCGCAGAATTTAGCGATTTTACGATTTTCATGTATACGTTTTGATGGAATAACTTGGCAGAAAATCGCAAAATTCTGCCTTTTTCGCCTAGTATGTCATGGCACTAAGGTAAGTTTTCCTAAGACACTAAGACGCGCAGTTCAAAATTCAGCGCGGCAGCTTCATAACATCCATCGGTTACAATGGAAACGTCACGTTTGCTCTATCGTCCATTGATCGATTTGCCGCAAATAAATATTATTTTGAGGCGGAAATTCAGTGCGCGCCTCGCGTCTTCGCGCGTTTTCTGACGTTTAGTTCAGGCAAGCGGTTTTGCAAATAAAATCGGAAGTCGGTTTCGCTTTTTGTCATCTTTCCCGTTTATGATCCGGTATGTGTCATGCTCGAAAAGCCATTTTCGAGATGGACAAATGACGATAAAAAGGACTTTTTAAATTCGAATAGACCGTCGCCGGAGCTTAATGTGACAAAAACTTCGAAATTCAAAAACAGAGTGTTCACGCGGAAATTTCGTAACGAATGGTATTTTCGAGACTGTAACAGTCCGGAATTTTTTAGGTTATAGAACTAAAGCCGTGTACTATTTAAGAAATATGTATTATTTCAAATGATGCCAACCCACCCGATTTTTCGGTATAGGTATCTCCCGCCTTTCAAGTGATAGTACCATAGAATGTGATTTTACGTGTATTCTACATCATGCATGTTGGGTGTGCTGTGCGGTGTGGTTAAAATTTTCGCAATGTTTCCTGTATATGACCACGATAAACGAGAGTTTCTAAGTTGTGAAAAAACCTCCCCACAGTTGAACATTAATAAAGTGGTAAACTGGTAAAACAGTACGAAAGAGTTTACCACCGAAAATGGTGGTAGGTATTCCGAATTTGCGGGGTTGTTTGGGAGCTATTACTTAAATAAACTTTTCTGCGTTCCTTGTCTAATAATTGGCGTTCGTGGTGGAATGTGGAACAAAACTGGATTTGCCGATCTCGGTAAATTCTCTCTCTCGTTTTTCGGTTTGGAGGGGGAAATTCTGCTTAACCTGTTTTGGAAGCCGCGAGCCGATAACTGAATAGTGTATAATAAAATGGTGGATGCGCCCGGGAGATTTTTCGCCAGCGGCGCTTTTTTTCACCGCCGGCGCTTTTTTCACTTCAGTCTGCTTCACCTACTTACAACACCGCGAGCCGCCACTGATATGGGTATCAGAGGAACTGAATTGGCACTCTTCCACTATTATCTAAGTGATCGTACACAACAGGTGAAAATAAATAATTATATTGGTGAAAAAGGAAACGTGGATTGTGGAGTGCCGCAGGGTACGGTCCTTGGACCTTTACTATTTTCAATCTATATCAACAACCTCACAAAATTTTACCATCTGCAAATAGCTCTGTTATTTGTTATGCTGACGATTCAGTGATTCTAGTAAAAGCCAAATAATGGACAGAGGTACGCATACTAGCAGAAAAATACATTTTATTAGTTAATTTGTGGTTGGATCAAAATCGTCTGGCTCTCAATAGCACTAAAACTCATTTTATGAATTTTTCAATGTATAATCTAAATCATGATGAGCCCTCAGATCTAATAATACATGATTATACCTGCTTTACCAAGCAAATGGAGGATTGTGACTGTAATACTAAAATAGCATCTGTCGATAGTATAAAATATCTTGGAGTCTATACATATAGATAAGAATCTAAAATACAAAGTGCATGTTGAATACATAAGTAAGAAAATTAGAAAGACAATTTATAAATTTTATCAACTTCGAGAATTTATGTCCCTTGAATTATTGAAAATGTTGTATAAAGCTCTAGTGGAATGTAACTTAAATTATGGTATAAGAATCTGGGGAAGTGCTTGCAGCACAACTTTGTCGAACTTAGTGATAACTCAAAAGTACATACTAAAGATAATATATAAAAAAGCAAAGAGATATCCTTCAGTCAACCTGTTTAATGAAAGTGGTAATCTTTCAATAAGAGAGCTCTATCTGAAAACGTTCTCAACTATATGAAAAAAAAGGACACTTACAAAATTTTACCTGTTCGTCCTAATATCACACGATCAGTGGCGCAAGAACACTTATCCTTAAACAGGGTGAATTTTTCAGCGTGTCAACGACATATCTGTTTTGTTGCTCCAAGAATCTACAACCTTTTGCCAGTTTGTTATAAGAATTTGTATACTTATAAGAAATTCAACGTTGGGATAGTTGAATGGATCAAAAATAGTAACGAACAAATTTTGCTGAGGCTACCTTTACTGAATACATAGTTGATTTAATTATAATAATAGTTCTTCATTGTAAAGTATACTATAGGTATATATTAATATAGGTTAGTTATAGCGTTGTTTAAATAGATAGTATTTCCAATGACTAGTCCCGACAAGTCACTTGTGACTTAGGGTACTGGGTTATATAGATATTTTTGTAAAACTATTCATTTTTTCTTGGAAATATATTTGAATTTGAATTCCGGAACACCCTGTACAAAAAGATGCCACCCTTGATAAAAAAAAGTCTGCATGTCGAAAAAATATGAATTACGATGAGAGAATGGATTTTCAAAAATGCAATAACATAAAATCAAGCAAGAACAGTAATTTTTTGGCATTTTCTTGAAATGATTGATACAAAACTTGTTCCAAATTTAGTCCTAACCCTAATACCGAAACTGAAGAAAATCTTAATTTATGAAATAAAAAAATATAAACATTGTTGCAACTCCGCATTTTACTACTTAGTTCATTTATAACTGTAAAGGGTTTTTTCTTATAATCTGCCACCCCTTTAGAAACTCTATTTACATAGATACAACTTCGATATTCAGATATGACACTCTGTTTATTATTGCATTTTCAGATTCTCCCGAACACTATGTATATTTTTCATGAGGAATTATTGTATAATACCTGACCACTTTGACCTGACTGTAGCGGTTTTCGAAAAATTCACCAATTTCGAAATACGGAAATGATGAGCAAAAAAATCAGGTGAAAATTCCAGTCAAAAAATATATGCTTCCTCTTCCTATAACATTTTTTTGGAAATTGATTATTGACGGAGCTACGGGGTTGTTAAAGTTAGATTTCATTTGCAGTTTTTTTTTAAATACTTTTGACCGCGCTCGTAATATTTTGACGAAATATTGTATTTTTGTGACTTTATCGGTATAAGTAATACCGTTTTTGTGCATTTTGTAGAGGTCGCCACATAAGAGCTTATACTTCGATTTGAATGATCTTAAATTTTTTTTGTCCTACACTGTAAGCGACTTTTGACCAAATTTTTTTATTCCCTCAACCTTTTGACACAAAAAAGGTATACTACTTGATGAATCAGACCGTTTTCGACAAAAACGCTAAACTAACTCTGCTTGTCTGTGATGAATACAAAATAATGTTAATTTATTCTCAATTTTAAACATAGCATGCTATGGAAGCAGGCGCTATAGTTACCGTAGAAACAAGTTTGCGAAGAATTAGTTTTAAAAATTGGTAATTTTTTAAAATTTGTTGTTATGCTGATGGTGGTCAACGACAACAAAAAACTCTAACTGCAACGATTAAGTAACATTTTGGACGGGATTATACACATTTGATTAATAATTGGACATCTTACCTTTTCCATATGAAGAACACTTTCACTCATCGGCCTCAATTCCGGTCTGACGTATGGCACTCTGGCAGAAACAGCTGCATTGGCAAAGGCAGCCAATACATCAACAGCAGCTAAGATCATATTAATACTACGGACTGTATCAGCATATCCCGCAGCGACTTGTAGTATTTCCGTGACCGTTTCTTTCTGGAGCTCTTCATATTTCTCATTGATTGAAAAGTAGTCCTCGTTCAGTTCAACGAGCTTTTCATTGTTGAAACGAACACCACCTGCTACTGCGTCCAAGATTTTGTATCCTTTGACCTAAATATAAATAAATAAATAAATAAATAAGCCTTTATTTCCAACAGGTAAATACCCACTTACAGGAAATTCAAGTACATAAAACAAAACAAAAAGTAGAATGCCAATGGAATGAAACATTAGTTTACGGAAAAAAGGTTAGAAAACAATAATAATGATATGGTACGAAGCTAGTGAAAGGAAGACATCATTTTCGGTTTAAGGATCGATAGTTGGTATTGCGAGTACAACAAATACAGAAGAAAAGAAGAATTTCAACATATTGGGTATTGAAGTTTGATAGAAAATTTGAATTTTTTCCTGCTTCAAAAACACGTTCGCCAAGTTTGATAATATTTTCAGGATGACATGTGTCGTATTTTTAAATGAAATATATATACGCCAGTTTTTTCGCAAACCTAATTCATTCTCGAATTACCTAATCTTTCAATTCAACAAAAAAGGAAATTGAGTGAGTATTTTGAAAAAAAAACATATTTCTGTCTTAAAAACATTCGGCCTGTATTTTGGAAACGATGCACATGCGACCTATCTTTTTTATGAAAAACACTTCATTTACTGAAGCATTTTCTTGGTTAACTGACAAATTTTATGAACTCAAAAAAACTTTTTCGATTCCCGATCAAGATGCGTATTCCTTAAATAGATATTGGAGTTTCAAGCTTTACTAAGTCTAACACAAAAATGTTTAAAATGCCTTTTTTTACCTGACGCAGAGCTTGTTCTTCCTTTTTGGTGATTCTGAAGAAATAACCATATTGGGGGTTACATTCCAGTTTGATAGACTTTCCTTCTTCTAGTCCCAATTCATTTGCTGCTTTCTTTAAAAGCTTCTGCATTTTTTCTTCAATAGCCTGTTTCTTTTTATATATTTCATTGATGACGGGGTCTATATTGCTCTTGATCAAAAACTCACATCTGAAAAAAAATGTATTACCTTGAATTATATTAATCTTGGATAGTAATCGAGGAAAGATTCGACCATAACTTTTCATTCTTAACAACTTTCTTTCATAACTTATTTCGATATCTCTTCAAACAAAGGTACTTTGCTCTTGGTCATTTTTAATAAAATCAGCACAAAACCACCCTGTATATTAATTGGTTCTACTAATTTTTTTCACATCTCAGTTCCAGACCATACAGGAGCGATTCCCAGAAAATCCTGATTCAATTCGATTTTTTTTTGTCATTCACACCCTTGTATATATCCGGAAGTGCTCCGAATTTTTTGAGTTTCTCAGCGGCATATTATTGAGTGCCAAAATGCGCAACTTTGCCTCCATTTAACCGACGCTGTATCTCTTATGGTTTAGGAATTAGCAATGCTATCCCATCGAATTTGTAACACCCTGTATATAGATGATATCATTTTCATATTTACTGACTATTTACCTACTCTTTTTGTCTAAAACGTTTTTTTCTATCTATCAAAATAAAGAAGTGGGGGAAGTTCCACTGTTTTTTAAAACAAACGGAGATTCCTCCAGTTTCTCTTGACCGATTTAAACGAGCTTGGGCTCATATGAAAGAGCATGATCTGCACTTCCCTTTTTCAAATATATAAAAATGAATATACCATTACCTTTGATTTTTTTGGACAAAACTCAAAAATACGCTACCATTTCAGTTAACGCCATCTAGCCACGGCGAAGGTCAAAATTTCAAAACCAAGGAATTATTTTGAAGGTGCATGAGCATGCGAATAAGCATTTTATGGCGCAGACTATTCTCTTTCACATGAGCCCAAGCTCGTTTAAATCGGTCAAGCGAAACTGGAGGAATCTCCGTTTGTTTAAAAAAACAGTTGAACTTCCCCCACCTCTTTATTTTGATAGATAAACAAAATGTTTTAGACAAAAAGAGTGGGTAAATAGTCAGTGAATATGAAAATGATATCATCGATATATTTTCATTGGGCAAAATTCTAAAGAAATCCTATTTTTCTACATGGTGTTAATTGTTACGCCCCCTAGCGATCATTTCAGAAACTTGAAAATATTTACCAGGTTTTACTCTTGCCCGTTTTAGTGATATTTGTTTTTGCCGCAAGCCTCTACGATGAATAGTTTACGAGAACTGGCACCCTGTCGCTGAAAATGAATCACCCTGTACAGGGTGATCAGTTAAGGATAGCGAGCGGCCATATCTCGGAAACTATTCATCGTAGAGGCTTGCGGCAAAAAATTTTAATACTAAAACGGCCAAGAGAAAAACCTGGAAAGTATTTTCAAGTTTCTGAAATAGTCGCTAGGGGGCGTAACAACCAACACCTAGTAGAAAAATAGGATTTTTATAAAATTTTGTCCAATGAAAATATATCGATGAGCTCATTTTCAGATTGACTGACTATTTACCTACACTTTTTGTCTAAAACGTTTTTTTCTGTCATAATAAGGTGGTGGGGGAAGTTCAATTGTTTTTTTAAACAAACGGAGATTTTTCCCGTTTCGCTTGACCGATTTTAACGAACTTGGGCTCATATGAAAGAGAATAGTCTGCGCTATAAAATGCTCATTTGCTTTTTAATTTGTGACATTCGCCGTCGCCGCTAGATGGCGTTAACTGAAATGGTATCATATTTTTGAGTTTTTTCCAAAAAAATCAAATGTAATGGTATATTCATTTTTATATATTTTAAAAGGGGATACATTTTTCCCCCACCACTTTATTATGATGGATAGAAAAAAACGTTTTAGACAAAAAGTGAAGGTAAATAGTCAGTCAATCTGAAAATGAGCTCATCGATATATTTTCATTGGACAAAATTCTATAAAAATCCTATTTTTCTACTTGGAGTTGGTTGTTACGCCAGCTAGCGACCATTTCAGAAACTTGAAAATATTTTCCAGGTTTTTCTCTTGGACGTTTTAGTAATAAATTTTTTTGCCGCAAGGCTTTACGATGAATAGTTTCCGAGATATGGCCGCTCGCTATCCTTAACTGATCACCTTGTACACTTAAAGATTATTTTGGAATGAGTTTCTCTGCCGTAATTACCGTGTTTCAATCAAATCCTTAGCTAAATGGAAGGAGTAGCGCAATTATTGAAAAACGGCACTTTCGGTTGCCAAATTTAAAATTCACATCAACTTAAGTATACCTTAGCTAAAATGTCACTTAAGGTGACATTGAAATATCGGCCCTAAGTTAAGGTATGAGGTTTTTATTTTTTTCGAAATTTGAAACCTCACTTAGTGACACTTAGTTACGTTAAATCATAATATTTTGGGTTTTACTACATGGTACTACTCTGGGTCGGTTATTCTGACGGTACCCTTCTGACAAAATTTCATGTTTTCAGCTCCAATAGTTTACGCTCGACGACGTTGAGCCCGTCAGTCATTCAATTAGGAAAAGTTATTTTATAAATATACAGTGTCCTCCATAAAGTTGGGTACATGGTTTTTTTTTATTATTTATTATGCTTTTGAGAAACGTTCTTCGGGGATTGTACATGTCCGATGATCAAAAAATCGATTTTGACACATGTCATGAGTTCATCGGCTTGGCGAGAATTGAAAAAAAGTTAATTTTGGTGTCAAGAACTGGGTTTATTTGACAGGATATCGATACAAAACAGAAAAAGTCTTTTAGAATTCACGAAGGACTGCACATGCCGATATTAGAGAAATCGGATAAAAAAATGAAACTAATTATTTTTTCCATCATAATGAGAATAGAAAATGGTGATTTTATTTTAAAATTAATTTTATTCAACTAAGCTACATAGGTTTGATTTTAGATTTGTTGAATTTCTTATGAAATAAAACAGTCAAGGGATATAAATTGAAACATAAAGTCTGAGGGTCAATTTTTTACCGCAAATTTGAAACGCATACTCAAAAATGCGATCACCATGTTATTTCAAATGCTGATCGCGCAATGGACAATTTGCACGCTTTTTGGAAATATGAAAAATATAAGGATTAGCTAGTACTGATGCCATTGATGTTTGAAAAGTCAACATACGACCTCTATTAATGTAGTAATCACCGATTAAAGAGCGCCAATAAACATCCAATACGTCACAGAATACACTATCTATCTCCGTCTGACGTATTGACTGAGATGATTCTCTCTCTCTCGGGAGGGTAATACGGCCCCACCCCTTTTGCGACCATGCAGTGAAATTCGCGTCTTCTTTTTCATTTATTTGGTATATTTTTGGGTATTTAGGAAAAATGTTTTCGCTGGTGACTTTCAAATAATGTCTAGAATACGTATATAACATTTCAAGTCATTTGAAAATGTATGCAAATTGTCCATTGCGTATATGTTTTAAATTTGCGAATGCTCAAGAGGTCAATTCTTGAGCATTCGCAAATTTAAAACTTGATCGATTTACAGGAACATTTTGTAAAATCAAACTAATGCATTTATCAGTAACTTGAACTGTTCTAGTTCAGTCTCACTCTAGAATAGTATAAATTTGTTAGCTCAAAAACTTCGTCGCAAACAAAGTCAACAAGAACAACTGACCCAAACTAACAAGATGAACAGCAGATGTCAGTCAAGAACCCAAAGAAATGTATTTGGAACGTCATTCTGTATATAACTCAAATATGGCCAACAATACTGCCCTCCTTAGCAAAAACGCCGTAACTGCAAAAATCTGAAAATATCAACTATTTACATAATTTTGGTCGAAATGTGACTATCTACCTTATTTGCTTAGTAAAAATGCCGCAAGTCAAGCCCAAACGTAAAAAAAACATAATATTTCATGCCGTATCTACAGAAATGTTCATCGATACTTAGAATAAATGCATTATCTGAAAAACACTTAGGCAAAACGCCGTATTTGAATTTCACTTGCCGCGTTTATCCTAAGCAGGCAGTGGTTGCGGCGTTTTGCCTAAGCATCATGATATTCAAATGAGTCGTTCCGGCTCAGCTGAGCTAACCTCAACTCAGTTTTCTGGAATCTTTCAACGCGAGCGGTTGGTTGATTTGTGCTGTGTTTCAAAAATGTCGAATAGAACAAAATTAATATTGGAGAGAGCAATTGCTTTATCAATAGAAAATTCAAATAACGAAATCAGTGATCAAGTAATGGAGTGTTTGCCTACAAACAATAATGAGGCATTAATCCCGGATGAGGATCAGACAAATAACACCACGACTGATCAAATGATGTTTTTACCCGGAAATATTATTGATATGGTACCCATAATCACAGAAGATGGCATGTATCTTCATCAAAGTGAAGATGTACATCAACAGAACTTTGAGTTTCCTGAGGTGAGTGTACTATAATGATATTTTGTTTTTTTTTTTTTAAGGTTGAATCCATTATAAATAAAAGAGCAGTTTAGACTTTTTTGTCTGTCTACTATCTTTTTAAATTTCAGCAGCCTGTTGATATAATAGTACCCCAATATTATTCGACACAAAGGTTTTCTGACAGTAGAAATGAAATTTCAACCAATAATTCGATTATAATAGCAGATTCCCATAATATTGCAGAGGTTAGTACAGATTATTTTAAAAAATTGAATAATTAAATACTTTAAATTCTAGGAAGATGCTGTCGAAGACAGTTTGAAAGGTGATCCATTTTCAAATTCTTCAGAAGATGAATATATACCAAATTATGACGACAAATCCTCTTCTTCGAAGGTGATTGGTTTATAACTAGTCTGATAATTTTGTTATTATTAATTTATAGGAAGATGATCCACTCACCGGGAGATCGATGCATGATGCAGACGCGGACATAGCTACACAAACATCTAACGAAGTTTTTCTGGAACGTAATATTCAAGAGGTGAATCAAAATACTGAAATTCAATACACAAAATCAGGAGAAATACGCAAAAGAAAGAAATTTCAAGAAAAACTCACAGAGAGAAAAAAACAGAAGTACGATTCTATCAGAAATAAACATCATGTTCTGCCACCATGCAAAAATGAATGCAAGTACAAATGTACGTCAGAATTTTCTGAAGAAAGAAGAAATAACATAAATAATCAGTTCTGGAATTTGTCTTATATCCAAAGAAGATCATTTGTACTAAACTCGTGTGAAAGGTTAAATGTTAAAAGACGTTCAAAAAACAACTTTAATGATGATGATGGAACTAAAAAGTTTACTTTTAAGTACACACTGAAAACCGATGCAGGGGAGATAAAGCATGTGTGCAAAAGTTTTTTTCTGAGTACTTTGGGATATAAACCCACCAACGATCGGTTTGTTTATGAGGTGCTTTCAAAGACTCCAAAAGGATCGATCATTCCAGTGAAAGACAAAAGAGGGAATACGCGTCCTTCCAATTACATACCCAAGGACGAAATTGACGACCACATAGAATCATTTCAACCGGCAATATCGCATTATCGTAGGGAGCATGCTCCAAATGTAAGGTACTTGCCAAGTGATGTAACGATAAATTTGATGCACAAAGATTTTCTAGAGAAGAATCCAACGATCAAAGTGTCATATGACGTATACAGAGTCCGAGTAAAGGCTAAAAATATATCTTTTGCGAAGCTTGGAAATGAAGAGTGTGAGACATGTGAGCAATTCAATCTTCACGGACATACTAAAGAAAACATGCTGGATGATTGCGACATATGCATCCATTGGAAGAATCATATCGAATTAGCTAAAGAAAGTCGTCAACTTTATAGAAAAATGGTCGAACAAAATGAGAACAGCCAATGCTTCTCTGCCGATTTAGAAAAAATTATTATGCTGCCGCGTGTTAATACTTTTAAAAAAGTAATTTTCACGAAGCGTCTCACCGTGTACAATGAAAGTTTTGTGCCGCTTGGAAAAAAAATCAAAACAAATCCGTTTGCTGTTCTTTGGCATGAGGGGGTGAGCGGAAGAAATCAAGAGGATATTGTCAGTACATTTTATGCATTTTTTAAGCGACAGCGGGATTTAAAGTCTGTGACCATATGGCTGGACAACTGTTCCAGTCAAAATAAGAACTGGTGTTTTTACACATTTCTAGTTTACATAATTAATTCGAATGAAATTTCTGCTGATAATATTAATATACATTACTTTGAACCTGGCCATTCATACATGTCCGCCGATAATTTCCACCATCAGGTGGAGTTATCTTTAAAAAAACAGGGAAAAACCTATGACTTCACAGATTTTATTGAAGCAGTCCAATCTGCAGACAGTGGAAAAGTGGACATAAAAGAAATGAAGCACAGTGATTTCTTTAAGTGGTCAAACCATTCTTCTCAGAAGAAACTAAAACAACCAAACCGGATATATTTGAAAAACATTGTTCAAGTAACTGCAACCCGAGGAAATTATACCTTGCTTTTTAAAACGTCTTATGGAGAAATGGAACCTTTCAACTGCCTTGATTTTTTGACAGTCAAAGTGATGAAAAGCGGTTTAAAACTTCCTGATCATTTGAATCAGCCTTGTGGATTTCCTATAGTGAAACGAGACAATATACTAAAAAATCTTGAACAAGTTTTGCCACAGAATAGAAGAGAGTTTTGGTTAAATATACCTGTCGTACCGTACAATGATTAGTAAATAGAGCAAACTAGGCTAGTGCACAAGAAATTAATCAGAATTTACTTTTATTTTTAAGCTGATTATGTTATTTTATACGGAAATAAATACTTTTGTTTGATTTTTCGTCTTTATTTTATCTGCTTCGGTTTTCTTATAGAATACTTAAGAAAAATGCAGTAATGCAGTATTCCTAAGCAATAATAGAAAAATAATGAGTATGGCATACTTAAGAAGAACGCAGTAACCAGCATTTTTAAAGTAAGTAAGACATGTTTTGCTAATATAATGTGTTAAAATGAAGTCTGTGACCCTCTATTTGTATATAATGCTGAAAACAAATAATACTTCTTAATACCTTGCAACGGCCAGGCATCTAAGCAAAAACTCATTTTTTCCCAATTGTCACTTCTCTGCAGATGCGGCGTTTTGGCTAAGGAGGGCAGAATGGACTTAGGGTGTTTCTGAAATCAGTGATTCAATTATAAAAGCAGTACTTGCTAGTCCTAGATTTTCCATTGTCAAACGGCGCACAAGTGGAGCGGCCCCGAACACAGGCTCATGTGGTTCTGTGCGGGAAATCAATAATTCGCCCGAATTAATGCTCATGTAGCTCAAAGTGCTCATGACTTGGTTAGCACACTCTTCTTGGAAGCGATGTGGTTTTCAATGGCAAATTTTGAGCAATTGAGTATAAACATAGGTGGCTGTGAAAACAGCGGCATCATGGTTATTTTGACAGTAGTTTCACTAGTTTCAATGTTCTACGTTTCTTAAAAAAAAATGAAAAACAAAACCAAAATTAAAAGTCTAAAATTGAATGTTTTTTTTTTTTTTTTTTTAGTGAGTAACATTGTAACATTTGTCAAAATAACCTTATGATGGTTTTCAACGCCATATTATCTCTATTTTCAAAATTTGCCATAAAAAATCACATTGCATGGATTACTTGAAGTGCAAATATCTCGAAAACGGTTGCTCCTAGCAAGTTCCAAAAAGAGTATCGTTTTTATTTGAAAATAATGTTATAATCATTTTTTCACTCAAAACAAAGATATGTTCATGGTTGGTCAAAAAAGTTATGACTATTTGAAACAGTAAGAATACTTGTAGATGGAGGCACATACAAAATAGAGTCCTGATAATATCAGATTTGAATTTCTTATGTCAAAAACACCCTGAATGTCGTTTTTTTTTGAATTATCAGAATTATTATGGGATTTATTTAGATAAAACAAAAATTGAAATTGGACTTTGACACCCTGTATCTCGAGAACAAACCGTTTTCGCAAACATGTTTATACAGCCAACTAATATTTTTTTCAGTGTAAAATATACAATACTGTTCAAATATTTCAACCTAATTCTGGGACATCCTGTATAAATAGTAAAAAAAAATCAATTGGTGCCCAACTTTAAGGCAGACACTAGAATTCACAGTTTTTGGTTATACAGGGCCGGTAAGTGAATGGCATAATTTCGGGATCGTATAGGAGACTACTTAGGAGAGGTCAAAAAATAACCCTATTTGGCACTTTTTTTTTCTTTCTTTTCTTGTATAATGTGATGAAATTTTAATATGTTGTGTAGGCCATGAAGACTCATAAAACCAGAGAAGTCAATATTTTAAATTGTAGGGGGAACCAGGAATGCACTGGACCTTTTGGGCCAAATTTTTGACAGGTGTCATTTTACAGAGCTGAAAACTACTTTTTCAAATACTCTGACCTTTTCTCATCAAAAAAAGTGCCCTTCTTTTGTTCCGATAAAACTAACCGTTTTCGAGAAAAATAGGTTTTTGTTTTACACGTTATTGCAATAATACATTGAAATATTACGACGAGACAGTTGTTAATGACGGTATTGAAAAAAAATGACTCTCCCGAGCTGATTTACTATAGTAGAATTATTAGTTGCAAATTCAAGTACCTACCTATTTTTTTATAATATTTTTTACTAATTGATTCCTTTACCTTTTCAACTTCGAGTGGGATTGGAACTAGTCAATTTTGATTTGAAGTTAATTAGGCAACATTTTGTACAGTTACCAACCTTCTTACGCTCCACTTAATGAATGGAAACTTGGTATTTGTATTACCTTCATGGCTAGGGAATACAGAGACGAGCTTGGGAAAAAAGTGCCCTAAATTTTTTGGTTGATGATTTTTAGTAGTTTTGCCTGCACAATCTCAAAATCTAGAGTTTTTTTACAAAAATAAGGTACTCGTCTCCTACCTCGCTGGGACGCACCATTTTCGAGAAAAAAGCATTTGAAAATCATATTACAAACGAAATTGCATATACCTACGCATATACCGAAACTCTCAGCAAAAGCACGGGTTTACCTGTGATAGCCTAGCCAGCCTGTAACATTTTTCACTTAAATCAGTGTGTAAATAGATTTTCAAATGCGTTTTATTCGAAAATGGTGCCAACAAGACAAGTGTACCTCATTTGTGTAGAAAACTACAGATATTCAAAATTTGTAGGCAAAGCTATTAAAAATCAACAACCAAAAAATTTGAGGCCTATTTTCTCAAACTCTGTATATCCCACTCATAAAGGGTATATAATACTAAGTTTTTGTTCGTTAGATAGAGTGTAAAAAGTTTAGTAACTAAACCAAATTTTATTCAATTAGCTCAACAGGTTTCAAAAATATCTACAGAAAACCGTCACACCCTGTATCTTGAAAACGATGAGTTTGTGGATACTGGTTTGTATAAAGTTTTATTTCTATTTTGGGGCGTAGAATACGTGGTTAAAATAGTGATAGCCTAATTTCGGGACACCCTGTATACCTATGTTTTTTTAGGTAATTCAAAGGGTAATTCTATTGAGCTGAAAGGTATTGTGTATCGTTTTAAAACCTTAGGATTTCGAAAATATAGTTAATTCCTGCCTACCTACCTACCTATTTTATTTTTCCGCTGACTTTATTTCAAAATCTTGAAGTGCTAGTGAGTGGCAGTCAATCATACAAAAAGGCTACTTCATGTGTGTCTCCTTTATTGACAAGTCTTGACTTCTACTCTACATAAAATGTTCGAAAATACCACTGGGCTTTATCATTGGCAAAAGAACTAACCAATGTGAAAAAAGATGGCACACATTATCAGGAGATCAACACAATTAAAAAACACATGTGGTATTTGTAAAATTACAGTAAAAATAAACTAACATCAATAAAGGAGAACGTACGACATGAAGTAGCCTTTTGGTATAGTTGACTGCCACCCACTAGCACTTGCAGATTACACTTCCGTCCAGTCACGAAACAGCTATTTTTATTTAAAAATGAATTTCAAAATAAATTGCACATTTACACTACCACTCTAGTTTTTTCCAATCTAATATTGTTGAAACATTTCGTCTGAGAGACCCCTTTATCCAAGCCTTTATCGACACTTTCAACTTCAACCCCGATTAAAATGTTTTATATGCTAGTGATGTTCTTGATGCAGCCTGCAAATTTCCAATTATTTTGTTCCTTTTTTTTGTCGGAACCTACTTATTATGTCGCTGGGTTTCTTGCATGATAAATGACAAACAACATAGCCTCAAAGTCCCCGATATGCTATGGTTCTGAAGAAGAAGCAAAATAAATCATGTTATTGAAAACATCAAGGCGAAAGGTGGATATTGAGATCGAGGACTTTTCATGAACACTACTTATTTGAAAATTTCTCGAGGATGCAGCATGATGTAATATTACAAAAAATATATTGACGGTATCTTTGTCTTTAGCGATATATGAAAAGTGACAAAAATACTTTATCATACACAGAGATGGATGATTGGATCACAAAAATTAAACAGGACTGGGCCAAGAAGAAAGGAAAAAATAAAAAAACTACTTTTCCAAAACTTGTTTTCCTAATACCGTTGTTTGAGTATAGTATACTCAAACAACGCTAATACTTTCATAGTTCCGGAACCGAAAAATTAATATCAGGATCAGGTATGCTTACCTATCCACTAGATCCAAATCAAGTAAAGTTTCAATCATCGTTTGATATTTGTCCATATCAGAAGCCAATTCACTCAGAGGGGTAATAAATACGTCCCTCACACTTTTGTGATTCAATTTTCTCATGATATTGATTAAAGATGGCAAGTAGTTTATTGCCTGGTACAGTCTATAGCAATCCTGCAATTTTGCCCTTTTCCCCGATAGTTTCTTGGATAACAACATCAAGTCTGGAATCTTTGTCAAAGCATCTTTTATGACAAGAACCCTCACTTCTGAATCTTTGACAAAACACTCAACAATATCCAATCTTTCGTTAAGCAGATTAATGTCTTTGAGAGGCTGTTTAATCCACTGTTCCATCATCCTTCTACCTTGTGGCGTAACGCAAGAGTTCAAAATTCCTATCAAACTGTGAGTTTTGGAAACGTCCGTGAATGAAGGTGCTCCATCACTATTGAAAGTTGGTTTGGGTAAAATATTGAGAGCATATAACGCAGCATTGTCAATGCGGACATATCTTTGAGCATCAATTGGTCCTAGTCTATATTGGTTGAAATTCGTATCACTGCCTGTTAGATTGAGAAATTTGATAACTGCTTGTAAACAAGCCATAGCATCTTTCATGCTAGTTTCAGGAAACACTTCAGCTTTTCTTTCTTGACCAATTTGGAAAAACAGAAGCCTATTCAAATCTTGATTTATATCATCACCATTGAAATCTGACCTTTTTACTTTGGCTACGAGAACCCCATTTCTATCAAGGACTGTTTTTAAAGTCTCCAACTCCCGCGACTCGCCAACAGGTATGATACACTCTTTCGGCCCTATTTGAGATATGAGTGATTCAAGTTCAGTGAAACACTCATTATCACTAAATTCACAAACATCAAACTTGAGATCTGTAGTGTTTATGTTGCAAAGTGCTATAGTGTTATTTTTGCACAAATTGACTCCCATTACACAATTCGACGAATCAATTGTGGCATTTTCGAATAAAATTTGTTCAAATTGGGTCAAGTTGCCAGGTGAGCCTTTGTACTCTAACTGCCAGTCATTATTCTTGCCAGGAGCTTTAACATAAATTTCTATTCTATATTGTCTTACCAATAGAAGCTCTCGGACGAAATTTTCCATGACATTTTTATTGATACACACATAACTGAGTTTTGGTGATTCTCCCATGTATTT
Organism: Orchestes rusci; assembly: GCA_958502075.1. Taxonomy (NCBI): domain Eukaryota; kingdom Metazoa; phylum Arthropoda; class Insecta; order Coleoptera; family Curculionidae; genus Orchestes; species Orchestes rusci. The sequence continues at coordinate 19,683,966 of OY293312.1, read as the reverse complement.
CAGTATTTTTGAGGCAAAATCTGCGGCCAATTGGGCATCATCATCGTGAGCTGTGTAATAGTCTGTCCGGTTAAAAAGTCTTACTGTAGATGCTGCTTTTTCAGGAAGACTTCTGAAGAATCGTACAAAACTCTGTTGTTGGACAATGTCCAAATTTAAAGCTGCAAAAGCTGTATCTTCTGCCATTTCGAGAATAAGACGAAGCGTTGTTTTGTTAGAACTGCCAGTTATTAAAGTTATTTTAATCAATTGTCCGTTATTAAATCAAAACACACCACCACAACAATCTTCGAATTGAGGTTAGTTTAAATGCCGATTCGCGCCATTCAAAATGAGAGGGACAGTGTTGCCGTAGCTTAGTTAAAATGTTAAAACTGTCTACAGTCACAGCAAATGCCAAACAACTTATTTCGATTCACAAGCGAGTTATTATGTGATTTGCTGGTGACCAGATTTGGCCACGAGCAAACTTCATAACAACGTGCTTTGTGGCAATAATGACGTAGATCGAAAGTTGTTTGGCTGTTTGGCATTTGCAATGCTAAGGTGAATCCATTGATTTGATAGAGTTATTCAATTCAAAACAATAGTCAATCTCGTCAGAATTCACTAAACTGCTCTTGAAAATATAGAACATAGCAATTTTTTGGCCATATTCAATGAGCTTCAACTTCGAAAAGTATAAACGGATTTGTCGAGTGTTTTAGTGTTTTGAAGGGCGACTTTAGTAGGTACATATTATTGGACTGACTTTCGTAGAGTTTGTGAGATGTTTTCTGTGATATATGATATACAGGGTGTGGAAGGAAGTGATGCAATTTTTAACCCCCATATGCACCGTAGAAATCTAATCCGGATGAAGTCTATATCGCGATTATCTTCCATACCACCCAATGGAAAATAATCGCGATGAAGTCTTCATCCGGATTAGATTTCTACGGTGCATATGGGGGTACAAATTTCAAAATACTGCCATTTTGCTGAAAAATTATTCTTCATCAAATTTATATCAAAATAAGGGTATAGTTATAGGACATGGTTGGGAGTTGGACAAAAAATCTGTATAGTAATATACGTGCCCAAGAGAAAATGCTGTAAATATATTTCAAGCTTCTAGGATCGCCGCAAGGGGGCGTAACGGTACTAGTTCAGTCATTGCATGGGGAACATACTGAAACATCACACAAATGTCTATGGACATTTTCACATATATACAGTGTGGTCACTTATGTGTGCAACATATAAGATTTTTTTTTATCAACTGCACAACCAAAATACAAATATTGCCGAAAGTTGGTGCATGTTCGATAATTATTTTAGGTGCACTTAGAATGGTTGCCGTCAAACTCGATGTTACTAATTTGCCTATAACTTCAAAATTCCTTAACCAATTTGACTGCTCTTAAGCTCATAGAGAGGAAAATCTGGTGTCGATTTTATATTCGCTTTAGCCGACCACACAACATGAATTGTAAAAGACAAACCTGTATTTGAGGTTTATTCAAATGCAAACCCACGGCGTATTTATGGTAATTTTGACAGTAGTTTTAATGTTCATTGATTCTTTACAAAAAAAATATATAAATTAAAAAATTTAAAAAAAACGATAAAAAAGTACCTAAATAAAAAGTCTAAAATCAAATGTATCTTTTATTTGCTAGTAAGAAAGATTGAATAACCATGGTAACACCGTTCTCAACGCAACCTAGATATATATTTTGAAAATTTGCCATTGATTGCATGGATTATTTTGAGTGCAAATAACTCGAAAACGGTTGCTCCTATCAACTTCCAATAGAAGTATCTTTTTATTTCAAAATAGTGTTATGATCATTTTTTTACTCAAAACAAAGATAAAGTGTTCGGCAAAAAAGTTATGACCATTTGAACCAGTAAAAATAATAAAATACAGAATTATTATGGGATTTATCTAGATAAAACAAAAATAGAAACTAAACTTTTACGTATCTCAAACAAAGCGTTTTCAAAGAAATTTTTATATAGCAAACTATAATATTTTTTTTCAGTGTAGAATATACTGTTCAAATATTTCAACCTAATTTAGGGACACCCTGTACGTATTTTGACCCCCACCTACAGCTATTTTTATTATGAGTGGTAGAAAAAACTTTAAATATAAAAGTTTTGGGTTTTTCCACGTAGTTTCTTTTTGTGAGAGCAGAAATAGAAAATCGAATTTACAACATTGAAAAAAATGATAAAGTTATATTTTTCTTAATGGAACACCCTGTATATTATTGGCTAAAATGATAGCGCTTTTTCTTCTGATTCAAAATACATTAATGATATAATATAATGGTACTTGGTTCAGCCGATTTTGCGCTATTCAAGTTCAAAAATAAAATAAGGTCAATTACAAACAATAATAATGATTATTATTATCACCTATCATGTAAGTAATTCACCTTACTTCAATACAAATTAGACAAAAACGAATTTCACAGACAAAACACTTTTTAGCGCTTTTGCCATATGCATCAAATAAATGGCTTTCATTTCTTCAAACAAAAACAGTTCGTCGTACGAAAAAATATCAGGAGACCAAATCAACTCCAATGTAAATCAAAAATAATATTGAATTTGAGAAAAAGGCTTACTTTTTAATTCAATACAAATCCTGTTCCGACGCCACTCGTAGTGTTTTTTTTGATAAAAAAATGTAATTTAATGGTTAAAAGAAGTGTACCAAATTTTGTGGAAATATCTGGAGTGGTAGGAGACTCATGACAGAAATGACATCTTTTTCTTAAAACTTTAACAAAATTTTATTTGAAAAATGTTCTTATTTTCTTGTATTATTGTATACTTATTGTAGGAGCCCTAAAGCATACATAATGCACAAAGTGGAGTGCCTTATAGTTTTTTATTCTAGCTCTTCAGCACCATAAAGTCAAACTTTTGTTTTTTTACTTCACACTTACCTCACTTCACCTTAAACCAAATGTTTTCAAAATAACTTTATCATTATTTCAAGTTAATTGAAGAAATCAAACAATAAAATTCAACTTTGACACCCTCGCTGTGTCTCACCTAATATCAACTTCCGGATTATTGGGGTCTATCGCAATATTTTCTTGTAATGGTTATGCTGCTTATGCCCCGCCATTCTTTTTGAGACTCTCTGTACAGGAAAAATCAAGTCTGGTTTTTCTTAACGGATCACCATTAATTTGAATCATTTTTTCGATTCCTCGTAAAATCCTAAGCAAAGGTAGAATAGTATACGTACATATCATACCATATACCTACGCATATACTTAGATTCAATCGGTTCTGAGGTATATGTATTCAGATTTGAAACCATATCATCAATAATGTTTTATTCCATGCTGTACTGTAAAATATCATTCATCGTACTGGTTACCAGTCCGGTAAATGACACTATACATCATCAGAGACTGTAATAAAAATTAACTTTACTACTTCGCTTAAGCTATAAATGACACTTTGCATCATCAAAGACTGTGAAGTTGTATTGGTAGCATGGTTTGGCTGGCGCCATCTCATCATTTTAATCAATAACTTGACATGAAATGTTGGTAACATAGGCGTTGATTGAGTCGTTCAATCAACGACATAATCAGCCTATCTATATTACCTAAAAGACGTAATGGCGACATGGTTTGACTGGCGCCATCTCATGGTGAGAATGGACTGCCACCCACCACCACCCTCTCAATGTGTGCTTGACAATAGATAAGCGCTTAAAAAAAAATTTCACAGTATAGTATGAAACAAAACAATATACGATACACAGCCGTTAAATATCATCAAACTACTCGTCTGAAAATTCCATCTTCCAAACATCTTCACTCATAATTTAAAAAGTCATTTATCATCTCAGTAACGTAAATAACTATAAACGGACTACCAATTTGGTTTCGGGTTAGCTCGGACAAATCGGTTTGGACGGAAAAGACATTTATCTCTGCAGGTGTTAGGTACAATGTTTTTCCTATGAACGAAATCATTCAATTAGTCCTAAATATCTTCATTTTTAACAATACAGAAATCGTGCCAAAAAGTGAATTTTCAGCACTAGTGCGAAAAAGTAACTTTTCAGCACTAATGCGAAAAAGTAATTTCTTAGCACTAGTGCGGAAGAGTACTTTCAAAACGAAAAATCGTCCGCACGCTCGTAAGAAAAAAAGTTGATCCGTTGACCGATTTGGCTTTTAAATTGCGGAGCTTGACAAACTATACCTTTTCACCAAAAATAACCTCGCTCATATACAAAACTCAAGGCCTGCCGAGAGGTCTACTCTGTCAGTTGAAAATTTTGACAAACAACGCATTAGCGATTTTCCCAGACTAAATCGGTGCACGCCTCTGGATTCGACATCCCCAAATAAAGTAGTGTGTGTAGTTACTTCCGGAAGTTTTTTCCGGAATGTGACGATACCAAACTCCGTACTTATATGATTTTTTCGAGTCGGGTCAAAATCTCTAGGGGAGGGCAACACACCTCTCGCCCTATTTGTTCACATATAGAAAAGAACTATTTCTCAGTACACATAAAACCATAATTTTTGAGACTCTAAGAATGAAAAAAGTTAAAGGAAAGCGACAATAGTGGATCGCACCCTGTACAAAGAGGGTTGGCTTAAAAAAGTTGTACAAGAAATCATCTCCGAAATTTTATTCTGGGTTTCAAAACATTTCACAATAAAACAACTTCATTAATCTATGATTTTCAAAAATAAATCAATGTAATCGTTTGAATGTCTAATTATCTTTATACAGGGTGTATGCTTTTTAAAGCGACTGTACAAAATTATTCTTTATACCAGAACCATTTTGAAGATTTTCAAGTGAGTCCTCTCTGCTCTGTCACCCCATAAAATGAAAACACTGTGTTAGCTTTGGAAGCTTTTGAAAAAAAAACAATTTAGTATGACGAAAAGACATATGTTTGTGCTTATCAGAATGTTCCGCCTACTTTTTATTTTAACTTAAAAACAAATAATACTACCACCATGCGTGATATATTAAAAAAAAGTCTTCATAATTGTATAATCTGTGTCGAACTCTCTGTTGGTCAAGACAGAAAATATGTTAGGCTCTTCTGAATATTTTTCATCAATATGACATAAAACATCAGAGAAAACACTCTCTAGCTGGTAATGAGTCCCTTGTCGATCATATGTTTCACCAAAAAAGCTAATCGTTTGTTTCTGTCCTCTTCAAATTCTGGAAGGAGCCAAACATTTTCCAATGGATGTGGTTCTTTGCCCTATAATAAAGATAGATGAATCTATAAAAAGATATGTTAGAAAAATGGTGTGTACTTGTAATAAATCAAGCTCGGCAACCTCGTCATCCTTTAAAAGTGACATCAGAGTGCTTTCCATAGCCATCACTAGACCCAGTGCAGAATGTACTTTCAACGAATTATTGAATTCCTGAATGAAATAGCTATTAAATAATGATGAATGCTCTTAGAAATTAGCGCACTAGTCCATCGCTTGAGCTAGAATTATAGTGTATATTTGAATTCACCTCAAAAGATATGTAGTTTTTAGTTCCGCCTAGTTCCTCAATTCTCTTATTAAGAAAACGGAGATAGTCAACAATAAAACTGTCCCAGCTGGTCATCAAAATCTTCTCAGGAACTCCAGAATATAAGAATTGTAAAAGGTCATTGGTGACAGGTCCATATCTGCAAATGACAAACTTCTATATAAAATAAACAATCCTCTGGTGTAAACCTGGCCAGTTGATAATCTATCAAAACTGCATTAACGTCTCCTATATCCTCAGATTGTACAAGAAAATTCGGTAGCCAAGCATCACCCTCACAAACTGAACAAGTTTTGTTACGAACCTCGTAGCTTTTTATTGCTTCTCTATATAAGATTAAAATTGTTCTTGGAAAGTGTCTTCACGAGATTCAACTTACCCATACATGTCCTTCGAGAAGAATTTCGTTATTATATCCAAGTATTTTTCCGGTAAAATAGCCTTGGTGGCTTTTTGATACTGCGGCCACATGGAATTTTTCATAAAATTTGAGTACCATGACCTGATTTCTTCACTGAAGTAAGATTCCTGGATGAAATATATTAGGTATGTAGGAAGTCCAAAAAACTTATATATGTGTTTCAGATCAGCTTACGTCCATTCTCGAGGCAATATTGACAAAATGAGGATTCTTTTCAGCAGTTATTATACCCAAAGCATGAAACTGTGCAAGCTTCTCAAGTAATAGTAATAGTCGTTTCTTAGTAATATCATCATTTCTGCTACACCCTTTAAAGCCTGCATAGCTAAGATCTTCTAATGCGATAAAATCATTCATACCATCACAATGACCAGCAAGATATCTGAAACATCAAAAGCTATAAAGCTTCAGCAGATAGTCAGAGAAGTGACCAAATTAAATGAAACATTGAAGTTGAACCTTCTCGTTTTCGATATTTTTGTTTGTTATTTGATGCGATATTTTACTTACAAAGGAACTTCATTTGGTTCGAGTGGTAGAACCGCTGCTTTAATCTTTTGCATTTCCGGCCAAACCTAAAATATTATATATTTACATACATCCATAATGGGTACTAGTATACCTCTGTGTAAAACTGGAACTCCGTTCTGAAGAAATCAGCAGAACGAAATGTTTTATTCCTAGCTGCATTCTTGGGAATGTATTTCACAATCACAGGTAGAGATACTGGTTGTATGGAAACACTAAAAAAGTGATATTTTGATAACCATTTTATCATGAAGGTTGTCAGTTTGAAAACTTTGGTTTGATTATAACAATGGTTTAACTACACGGCGGCAAATCAAGGCGAAGCCAAGCGGAGATCAATAGAGTATTACCTATTAAAGTGGTTTGATGCCTCGTGAAGACCCAGAAATTCATATTTTGAAAGTGAGGCAATCCTCAAAAGTAGTTTTCAGGGATTGGTGAGATGTGTAGTGTGTAGATGTGTAAATTTTTGTTTCATTCTTCACTGAGAAAATTCAGTTAATAATTCTTTTTATGAGACAATTTTTTCTTACCACTATAATATTTTTATTCATATTGAGGAAATCAATTTTTGGATGTCAATAACTGGATCTTTTCAGACTGACTCTATGACCACCAATCATATATCTTTTGATAATGATAAAAATTTTGCTGACCCAAAAAATTCTTTCTTGCTGCAATAAGTTTTTTATTAGCAGTAAAAATTTTTAACTCATAGTAAAAAATAAAACAAAAATAAATTCCTTCACTGCTCATCACAGTAAATTTTTTGGTCGTTAAATAATATTTATTAGCCCTCAAAACTCGTCTATTAGCTAGTCTTGGCAAAGCGTGTTGGATCGGTCATTTTCGTGAGTTTTCGTGATATCATGACCAATGAGAGAAGTATTGGGAGAAAGCGTCGTCGCAATTAGTTGGTGGCCTGTGTACGTTACTTATTGTCGGTATATATGTCCGCATCGTCTTGTTATTGTTGCCGGAACAATATTTTGAGTTTTCGCAGTATTCGTCATAACAGTTCGTTCTATAGTTCTTTTTCTTCCGTAGTGACAGAAGTGAAAAATGCAGCCGGATTTCAAGGAAATGCAAAGCTTTATTCAACCTTCATCAGTGGCAGTGGGCTTTTCACACCAAAGTGCGACTCGTTGCAAAAATGCCACTTATATAAAAACCTCTCCAACCATATGGCAACCAGGGTTGCGATGAATGTATAGGTTTTGATATGAGTAGCTTGCTTGCAACGAGTCACACGTCACATGATTCTTTGGTGTGAAAGCCCAATAAAATTATTTCTAGCACCAAAAATAACTTTATTGATGACTACAAAACCTTTTCTTTTATAATAAATAAGAATATTCAGCATGAAAAATAATAATTTTTGTGGTGACAAAAAGTCTTTTTGACAGTCAATATGTTTTTTATTAATAGGTTGACCTTTTTATCGATAAAAAGTAACTTTCATAAAACGAGTTTATCAGGGACTAAAAATAATTTTGTGAGTTCCTATATCAATACAGATTTTGTTAGCAGTCAATAGAATTTCCATCATGGATAATAATTTTTTTCCTCAGTGTTGTTCAAAGTAGCACCAGAGGAGAAAAAAAATAACCGGGAAAACTACTGCCAGACTTCTGAAGGTAACTCTTAAGAAAACAAACTTTAAAAGCACTTCTATATGTTGGATGCTAAATATATGCTTGGAAATATGATTCAAAATACACCGAGCATAGACACGTTTGACTTACTACTGAATGAAATTAGAACAAATAAGTTCATATTGCATAATGTACGAATCTTGGCAAACTAGTTTTCACTTAAGAAAGATTTTCATTTTTTGAAATGCAACTAAAGGCGCATGAAAATCAAACCGAATTAAGAACATAACAACGCGCTTAACAGCCGAGCGTTTTTTTCAAGCCACTCCAACAAAATTCAATAGGTTTGAAATACTTTAATTTTTTTTCTCAGTCGTTCATGATTTATCTCTAGAGATAAATAGCTCGCAAGCCTTGCCCCAACCTCTGATAGACAGTTGAATCCTGTGCATAGTAAAGTGAGTATAACATATATATTTTAAAGACTGTGTAACAAAACAGATTACATAATGAAGCTTTTTGTCCACTCTAGACTCCAATAATATTCGGAGAGTTTGTGGCAAAAATGTGCAAGAGTTTTTTGAGAGTAGGTTACTTTTTTGTCATGGAAATAAGAAGTGACTTTAGACTCAGCACTTCCGGTTCCGGGACACCAGGCACTGGGAGGTTTCTTCTGGAAGATTTCGATTTTTTTTTACGAGTATCGAAATGCGCAACTTTGACTTCATTTAAGCACCATCGTCTTTAAACACCAAATGGTGATCATTGAATTTGTAACACCCTGTACAATTTATATTTTTTTATTTGAAATAATCCGAATTCTTCCAATCCAGAGAAAACCTCCCTAAGCTAGATGTCTCGGAAACAGAAGTGCAGACTCTACTACTCTGTTACTTTACATCACCAAAAAGTATACTGCCCTAAAAAAATTTGGCTTAAGAAAAATCTTGCACATTTCTGCCACCAGCTCTTGGACTATATCTCCATCATAATTGTTCTTGTATTGCCGGCAACGCTGGTCAGTGGTCCGAGCGTTTAAAACTTTTACTTCAGAAACGTCAAAGTCAATTATTGTGGTAATGTGGAATGTGGATTGTGGAAGCTATTTATTTTGTCCTGCACTCGTCAGCAGTCAAATGAGCAGTCAAAAATATAAATAAATAATAAATACAAGACATTTTATTTATAATTACCTATCCTATATTATTCATATGAGATTATGATACGAGCCTGAAATTTTTACTCACTCAGATTTTGAATCATTGGCTATAATCAAAAATCGACAAATGGTGCTTAAATAGGAGTCTCCTTTCTTGGAACCTTCGCTGTCAATTATGACCTTCAAATCTTCAACTCTAAGTAATCCTGTTTTCACGTTGATCATTTTGAGAATGGTATCCTCATTGAACATGGGAGATATTATGTTAGTTAAATCCTTGACCGACATTTTTGATAGGTACAAACAATGGTTGTTAGAGTACCTAAACGAGGTTAACTCAAATAACGGTACAATCTACTAATCTAGTGAAAATGCAATATAATATCCAACACACACGAGCCACTAGAGTTCACTACTATGGTTCGTTTATTGTATTAGTTTACTGTGGTTTAGTCAAAGCATCAGAGGACACGGATAAGATAAATAATCGTGATATTTCGAAGCGATCGCTCTGACGCTCTATCTATGTTATGATGATAAAGCTTTGACAGATTATCTACTCAAGTGGTTTTTCTTTTTCAATAATTTTGCTCGTCTAAAATCTGTTCATCTTAGATTATCAAATCAATGTTAATCAGAGATTTCATGATAAAAAATCGATTATCCAGATTGGTTTGGACCAGGCTCCGGCGCCGCCCCTGATTCCCGATGAAAAAATTATTTCAATAATGGTATATTTTCGCATAATTATGGCTTCAGAGGGCCATTGCAAGTTTTTTTTTTAATTTGAAGTTTCCGGATATTAAATAGAAGTTTCCATTTGGTGGAAACTTCCAAATAATAACTGGAGATTTCCAGATGATCAGTGGATATTTCCAGTCAGTATACTCGTCATTATAGGTAAGTGGAGATTTTCAAAAATATCAAGTGGAAATTTCTAGATAATGAGTGGAAAACATCACTTTTTGTCCAGAGTTCAGAATGTCCTCAAATTAGCCGTTTGCAAAGCCCGCGCGTTCTTCTCCATCTCAACCAGGGTTGCGTTGATTTAAATCAATTGATTATCTATATCAGTGATTTAAATCGCGATTTTAATAGCATGTTTTTTTTTTTTAAATCGTTGATTTAAAATCACATGATTAAAAAATATATATTTTTCCTTCTCTGCTTCCATTTTTGAAGAGAAAAATTAAATTTAGTCATCAAAATACAATTATTTAGTCTTCCTGATGCTTTATCTATTGGATTGGTGCTGTTTTCAAAAATATTTAAATGTTGGTTGAGTTAGTATTCAATTATATTTTACAAATTTTGTTAAATATGACTTAAGGTAAGTGTGATAATAGTTAAGTTGCGTTGTGTTGTGTCTCAGAACTTGCAATGAAATATTAGGTCCAGAATAAATCTATCTCAAATATTATTATTGAAAAAAAAACAATACATATGAAAAAATGATTTTAATCAAATAAATCGATTTAAATCAAAAAAATCTGTTTAAATCAAAAAAGTCGGATTTTTTTTGTAAAAAACTGACAACGAAATCTCAATCAGAATGACCAAAAACCTCACATTTTCAAAAAAAAAGTACTGCAATTTTTCTCTTCATGTTTTATTAATGTAATGATAGTACATCAAATTTTCATCACTCATTGCCGGGTTCGTCCGATGGTTGTTGTGCTGATCCTTCATCAGTATTTTTCTTTCTGCAATAGAAGAAAAAATAATATACGAAGGATTATTTACAAAGATGTTGGGCTACGAGACATCGGGTATGTACCTAGAAAAAATCGTGTACGTACAAAAATATTGTAGTATGTTTTTTCACCAATTTAAAACATGTCAAAAATTGCCTAAATTGACGATTTTGGCTAAAAAGAGTAAGAAATGTATCGTTCAAAACCGAAGGCTATAAAAATTGTCAATCGTAGTTCAATTTTCAGGATCGGTATAGATTTTGCTCCTCTTTGATATCCATTTTTTTCTAAAACCACTTTGAAAAACCGTCAAGATTGTCTCTTTTTTTCTTTCAGAGGACAAAAAGGCACTATCACATTTCAATAAAAAACACTCTGAGCACCTAGACTGTGAAAAAGAATAGAGTACTTATTTATGTGACCAGTATATCTGTAGAAATGAGGAAAAACCATAAACTTTTGACGTTGTGTGTAATATATGTGATATTAATTACATGGATCACTGGTAAACTATTGCATTTTTTAAATTACAAGTAAAAATGTGTGATGTATGCCTGCGCACGGACTAAAAAAATGTTTATAGATAAATAAATAAATAAATTTGAACTCGGCGTACTCAGATTAATAAACAAGAACTTGTTTATTAATCTGAGTCGGCGTATATTGAATAGAAAGGGCATGTGTGCTATATTTTCGTGATCAGAAAAAAGATGCCCTTCTAAATATGTAATGATATTACGATGTGCTATTAAAAAAAAAAAAAGTTTTGTTAATAATTTGACAGTTTAGAAAATATTTGACTCTGTAGCACAAAACTTTACGAAAAATACTACAAATCGTTTTTTTTTCGACCTTTTAGCTCAATAAATGAATGTTTCACAGCCTTTTGAAATTGTACAAATTCAATTGAAAGCACAGTACACGGTGATTTTTAACTTGATGCGCGATACAGAATTCGAGAAAATATAATCTCCAAAATTGATTCGTTTCCGAAATGGACCTTTCTGTACACTGATGTAATATTCAATATTAAACTTATACATGAGCTTAACGCAAACAAAATGTGCCAGTTTATGGTAATGTTATTGTTCAGATTTTAAATCTGATATTTAATAGATAGTTCCATATTGTTCTCAGATGTCATCAAAAAAATTCATCTAACTTTCAATGACCGGGACTTTAGTTTTGCAGTTGTCGACTGGTTCGGATTTGCGAATCAGCGCAAAAAAAAGAGTGATTATTTCGTGATTGAAAAGATATTTTTTCAAGAACTGTCTTAGTTTTTAAGAATAATTGCTTTGTTTTTTAGAATGCTATGTTTATTTTGTTTATGCTTTTAAAAAAATGTACCTTGACTTTATTTTTATACGGAGTTTCTGTTTTCTTCATGTTACTTGATTTGGTGTCGTTTTGAAAAAATGTATTTTTCCAAGAATTTTACAGTTTTAGTTTTTAAGAATGTCTTGTTTATTTTGTTTGTGCTATCTAAAAATATGTGGGTATCAAGTCTATTTTTATATGAAGTTTTAATAATGTTACTTATATGAAGTCAATACATATTTTTCACCTCTGAATGCGTTTTCATGTTTTTCATTTTTAATAGGGCATACAACGATTAAAAACTTCATACATCAAATTTTTCCAGTTTGTGCATATCTGCTATCTATGCGTAATGACATTTTTTTTAGGATCCCACAACATGCAGTGACTAGGAAATGTATTGAACTTATTGGCCACTGAAATGTTCACACATTTGGATGGCAGATTCGTCGAATTATATCGATTGACGTTATGGTACCGGATCCCTCATTTGAAGAAAGAAGTGACTAACCACTCTTCTGTAAACTTAGTGAGAACATTCATTTTGGCCAGCCTGACAATGTTTTTTTTATCTGCGAAAAGTCTGGTTATCGCTGCGTTCTCTAAATAATATCATGTTTGACCAAAAGTTTTTTCTAAATTATGTGTTGAAGTTTATCAAATTATTGACCCATCACTTGGTTAACTTGTAGAAATATTTTAGAAAAAATTCTTAGTCAGATATGTCATAAATTTTAAATTTTCATGATTTTGGAAAACGCCGCGATTACCAGTCTTTTCGCCAATTGAAAAATTGACAAACCAAAATCCCAAAATGAATATTTTCAAAAAGATATACAGTGGAGTAGTAATCACTTTTTCATGAGAGATCCCGGCTGACTATCTATGTTTCAAAGTTGAACCTTCTAACAACATTTCTGTAATGACCAACAACAACATTTTCGTGTCATTACATTCCTGCTATAGGGATGCTGCGAAAATGTAGCAGCCACGTTATAAAATTGTTGCTATAACGTTAAATTAGAAACATTCCAATCCAGTTGAAAAAATGTCATATTGAAACATATCATAAATGTTGATGCAACGTAACGCAACGTTAAAATAACTAAACAATACATCGTTTTTATATTGGAGAAACGTTATTTTTTCGTTGCAATAATGTTTTTGATTTGCCACACGTTACCATGATGAACGTTTATGTAGTGGACATAAGCGGTAACAGAAACGTTATATTAATGTTATTGTTATCTTTTGAGTAACGTTACATTGTAAGTGTGTTACGTAACTTTAACGTTTAAGTTATGTTTTCCTGTTTAGTGGGAAGGAATGGTGAAAGCAATGTGGTTCTTTCATAGGTAAAGCAGGATTTTCATCAAGTTTTATTACTAGTTTGAGTGAATATTTCCTAACATATCGAGCTTTTTCTTTTCCTTTCACGTGAACATGATCCACATTCTGCATTATATTTTTTACAATGTCGGAAAACTTATGCATTTGAGTGAATCTTTCATTCCACAAAATACCATGATGGTTCTTTATTAACCAATTTGCTTGTTTATATAGTTCAGGACATAAATATTTAATAGGAAAGGGAGGTTTAAATATGTAATGACATATTTTAGTTCCATCATAGGCTGCCATTTCTTTTGGTATAAATTTGTTGTTTTCAATCATAAACCCTTGCACATCCAAAACTATTAAATTCATATTTTTAGTTTTGAAAATTTATTCATCATTTGTTTTTTATCACTATAAAGTTGAATTAGTCTTTTTAATTCTTCCAATCTTTTCAAATAATTTGACAAACGACGAAGCTCCAATTCTGAGGACATACTGATTCACATTTTCAGATAGAGATAGATTCAGAGCAGATTAATTGTATGGAGGTACCTGGTAGTAGGAAAGAAATAGGACATAGATCAATACAATTACTAGCTCCAAGGTTTTTCAACATGCTGCCTAAGAGTCTAAAAGATATATAGTTTACAGCAAAAATGTTCAGTCAGAATTGAAACCATATGGCTATTACAGATAGACAGACGAGAAATATATTGTTTCTTTTAATAAAAAGTACATAAGAATATATAGCATAGATATACCATTATTGTTAATTATACAGTGTGTCCCAGCAAGGGTGGCCACCGGCCATATCTCGGAAACTACTGGACCTAAAAGTTCAGGAAAAAAAATATGATCACTAAAGTGGCCACGAGAAAATGCTGGAAAATATTTTTAACTTTGAAATTTTTCCGCTAGGGGGCGCAATCAAAGCTTAAATATTAAAATTCGAAATTTCTCCGGAAATTCTCAGATTGAGGTATATCTTTATCAACATGGTTAGAAAACCTAGACAATTTCACGTCTTTTTGGTACAAAGCTCATTGGCGTACCGATCTTCGTGTGAGTAGGGGAAGGTAGTGAAAGTGTAATTGTTCAAGTGGCTGTAACTTATAAACGACTTGTCCGATTTTGTTGCGTATAGGCTTGTTTGGAAGATAAATGTGAGTACTTTCGAACATCGTATCCAGTAGTGCGTGATTGTCTCCAGCAAAATTGCTAGAAGGGGTAACTTGAATTAAAAACAGTGTTTTTCATTTTACCGCAAAAATCCAAATGGTATGGTATAATTCTGATAATAATAACTAGTCCAAATTATGTAAAATTTAATGTTTTAAGGTTTTTAAGGTTTTTTTTTTTTTTTTTTTTAAGATTTTTTCTTGTAAATTTAATCTTCATTTCGATTCTGTTATCAGAATTATACCGTACCATTTAAATTTTTGCGGTGAAACGAAAATAACAGTTTTTAATTCAAATTACGCCTTCTAGCAACTTTTCTGGAGACAATCACGCATCACTGGATACGATATACGAAAGTACTCACATTTATCTTCCAAACAAGCCTATACGCAACAAAATCGGGCAAGTCGTTTATGAGTTACAGCCACTTGAACTGTACCAAAAAGACGTGAAATTGTCTAGGTTTTCTAACCATGTTGATAAAGATATACCTCAATCTGAGAATTTCCGGAGAAATTTCGAATTTAAATATTTAAGCTTTGATTGCGCCCCCTAGCGGAAAAATTTCGAAGTTATAAATATTTCCCAGCATTTTCTCGTGGCCACTTTATTGATAATTTTTTTTTTCCTGAACTTTTAGGTCCAGTAGTTTCTGAGATATGGCCGGTGGCCACCCTTGCTGGGACACCCTGTATCCCACTAAACATAAAAACATAACTTGAACGTTTAAGTTACGTAACACACTTACAATGTAACGTTACTCGAAAGATAACAATAACATTAATATAACGTTTCTGTTACCGCTTATGTCCACTACATAAACGTTCATCATAGTAACGTTGCAAATCAAAAACATTATTGCAACGTAAAACTAACGTTTCTCCAATATAAAAACGATGTATTGTTTAGTTATTTTAACGTTGCGTTACGTTGCATCAACATTTATGATATGTTTCAATATGACATTTTTTCAACTGGATTGTAATGTTTCTAATTTAACGTTATAGCAACAATTTTATAACGTGGCTCGTGGCTGCTACATTTTCGCAGCATCCCTATAGCAGGAATGTAATGACACGAAAATGTTGTTGTTGGACATTGCAGAAATGTTGATAGAAGGGACAACTTTTAAACATATAGTCCGGGATCTCTCATAAAAAAGTGATTACTACTCCACTGTATATCTTTTTGAAAATATTCATTTTGGGATTCTGGTCTGTCAATTTTTCAATTGGCGAAAACGCGGCGTTTTCATAATCAGGAAAATTTAAAATTTATGACATTTCTGACTAAGAATTTTTTTAAAAATATTTCTACAAGTTTACCAAGTAATGGGTCAATCATTTGATAAACTTCAACATATAATTTGGAAAAAACTTTTGGTCAAAATTGATATTATTTAGAGAACGCAGCGATAACCATCAGATTTTTCGCAAATAAAAAAAACATTGTCAGGCTGGCCAAAATGAATTTTCTCACTAAGTTTACAGAAGAGTGGTTAGTCACTTCTTTCTTCAAATGAGGGATCCGCGTACCATAACGTCAATCGATAAAACGACGAATCTGCTATTCAAATGTGTGAACATTTAATTCAGTGACCAATAAGCTCAACATTTCCTAGTCACTGCATGTTGTGGGATCCTACAAAAAAATCATTACGCATAGATAGCAGACATGCACAAACTGGAAAAATTTGATGTATGAAGTTTTTAATCGTTGTATGCCCTATTAAAAATGAAAAACTTGAAAACGCATTCAGAGGTGAAAAATATGTATTGACTTCATATAAGTAACATTATTAAAACTTCATATAAAAATAGACTTGATACATATTTTTAAATAGCACAAACAAAATAAACATAACATTCTTAAAAACTAAAACTATAAAATTCTTAGAAAAATACAATTTTTCAATACGACACCAAATTAAGTGACATGAAAAAAAAACAGAAACTAAATATAAAAATAAAGTCAAGGTAAATTTTTTTAACAACATTAACAAAATAAACATATAGCATTCTTGAAAACAAAGCAATTATTTTTAAAAACTAAGACAGTTTTAAAAAAAATATCTTTTCAATCACAAAATAATCACTCTTTTTTTGCGCTGATTCGCAAATCCGAACCAGTCGACAACTGCAAAACTAAAGTCCCGGTCCATTCAGTATATCCATTATTTCAATAGTTTAAATCCTAGAGAGAGTAGAAATCTACGATTTACCAATGTTAACTTGGTAAAGTTTTGTTTTGAACTACACCTTCTCCACATGTAATTGCGAATATGCCAAGTTATATTGCGAATAAATCAATTGGTTTTGGGAATAATCAAATGATATTGCGAATTTATCAAATTAAATTTAGACAAGTCAATTGATTTTGCGAATTTACGAAACGTTATTGAGAATAGACAATTTATATCGCGAATATATCATATGTAATTGAGAATAGTCAAATGGATTTGGGAATATAGCAAATCAAGTTGCGAATTAGTCAGATGTAGTTAAGATTTAAACAAGTACTTATTCTATAGATAAAATACTTGATTTTCAAAATTTTAAAAGATTTTTATTGTTTTTGTATGTTTGTTGGTTTTCACTAAATTATGTAGTTTTTATATGTACATTTATCACGTTTTGGCATGTAGCCGTGAAAAAAGCAATTTTCAACAGCAAATTTGAGATACAAGAAGGTATAGGATAAATGGCATAATTCACATTTTCTGTATTTTTTCTTAAATAAAAATATCTATACATAGTGAGGAAAAAAAAGGAACGGTTTATTGTATTGAAATGATGGAGAAAATTAATGACCTAGTATTGGTATATTCTCTTCTGCCCACTGTGGTAACCTGGTGGATTGTTGAATGTTGCGACGCACTTACGCATCTACATAATGGATATATATCTTTGAATAATGGTGCTTCCTTTGAAAACCCAATAAAAATAACCTGAGAAGCACAATTCTTCATATTTGATCAAACAGATTTTCTCGTTTTTGCACCATAAATCCAGGAACATCAAGTTTGAGACACCCCTCACATAGAAAAGACATTATGGGAATCAAATAATGATTCGACTACATTACATAAATGCTCAATTACATTTGATACAGTCGCAATTATATTTGACTATTCTCAATTTCATATGATTTATTCGCAATTTCATTCAAATTTACTCAATTACATTTGATATATTCCCAAAATTCATTTTCAATCTTCCCAATTATATTTGATTATATTCGCAATGTAAATTCACAATTCTCAAATAAGGCACATCTGATTTATTCCCAATGTAATTTTACTATTCTCAAAATCAAGTAAATATATTCGCAATTACTTGTGGAAAAGGTGTATAGTTTGATTTGATGAATTAGGTATTCTCTTTTATATAAGGTATTGAATGAGGATGATAATTATATTTAATTACCATGCATGCTTATATGTTTTTAATATTTCAAATGTAATCGGATAGTGATGGTTTCGTTTCGGAAATTAATCAAATCCCCGTCTTGATCAAGTATTTTAACGATAATGTTGCTGATTGCTTTGACGCTGATGGAGAAAAAAAAGTATTGGTAATGGTGATTCCACTATTTTATACCCTGGAGGAACAGATGGAAAAAACTGATGAATAATATGTAGGTACAGGTTGACCATTGTTGTATGATCCAACACAAATGTTACAATCGATACAAATCGCATCTACTTTACAAATATTCACAACTTCATCCGACACACCTAGCGCATTGGAAGCTAGAAGCTTTGATTTTTAAAACCCAATAATTTTGCTATGGAATCCTTGTGAGTAAAATCAATGTCTTTTGTACAATAAAGATGACACTTTAATGTATATATTGGTATTTGCTTTCAACATAAATTCAACTTTTTCCTTAAAAATATCACCAATTTCATTTTTTACATATTTTTCGATATCAGCCAATTCATAGGATCCTCCAG
This sequence comes from Orchestes rusci, assembly GCA_958502075.1. Lineage (NCBI taxonomy): Eukaryota > Metazoa > Arthropoda > Insecta > Coleoptera > Curculionidae > Orchestes > Orchestes rusci. The sequence goes on along the minus strand of OY293312.1, from coordinate 19,665,236 downwards.
GGATTGTTATGACTTTATCTTCAATATAAATTTTATCAAAAAAGAAAAAGAAAAGAGTATTGTCGGTATTTAACGGCGACAGTAACGTTTTTACTTCTCCGTGTTTTACAGTCGATTTAACAAGTTAAAACTGCGAATTAATTTTTGAAAGTGGTATGGGTGATAGTAGTGATGGAGCTAAAGACAATACACCAAAAAGAAATGTGAAAGCTGATTATATAACGATGGAAAAGAGAAGTTTGTCAATTGGTTCTGGTGATCAGCTATCTTCAAAAGAGATAAAAAGAATCATTGGAATCTCTAATCTAAACAATCCAGTCCCTGATAAAATCCCAGTAAAGAATGTTAACCAAATACCGGGGATATCTGAAAAGAATGATGCTTTTATTGGATTTGCTGACGTTGAGATACCTTCTAATTCATTTGATATATTCAAACCTGGAAACTCAATAACAATGCGATCTCCACCATTTCAAAAATTTGATTTTAATTATGTAATTAATAACGATGATGAAGAAGCGACTAATGGGAAAAGACTTCGATCTGAAGAAAGTCCAGCAGAACCAGAGAATACAATGAAGAAGCAATGTGACAGAAATATATCTAGCGACAGCATATTATCCAGAATGACAGCAGCGACGTTTCCAGGGACAGTAAACAGGAAACAAGTAAGGAAAGCAATAAGCCACAAGGAAAAGACAAATTGGATATTGTATATGAAGTCTGCTCAGCTCTTGACATTATCCAAGAAGTGACCAACAAAATCGAAATTTCAGAAACCCTTAAAGAGGACCAGACATCTCTTAGGAATGCAAGTAGTCAAATCCATAAATGCCTTACACTGTTGATATATAGAATAGGAGAGCTGGAAAAGGTTAACAACATCAAGAAAATCGATTCAGGCAATACAGCAGAAGAAATCACACATCACAAAGAAGAAAGAGTGAAGACATATGCACAAGTAAGCACTAGCAATAAAGAGAATCATAAACAAATAGAGACCACTAACAGAAATCAAGCAGAAAATTGGACAACTCCTAAAATCGATAGAAAGCTGGAAACAATGGTCAGCATAGAAAATATAACTGATTCCAGACAAACAATCCAGAAATTGAAAGAGAACATTTCTCTTAAAGACGTAGGGGGGCAGTTTAAAAACGTCAAATATCTAAAGAATGGATCAGTCATTATTGAAAGTCACGATGTTAAAGAACAAGAAAGTTTGAGAAAAGTTCTCAGAGATAAAGTCTCCATTAAGATAAAAGAACAGCAAAATCAGGATCCTATATGTTCACAATCACTGGAATAACGAAAGGAATACCAACCAATGAATTCGTAGATGACATCATCACACAAAAAATGAGGAGATAGAAAAAGATCTGGGCTTTAAAGTGAAAGACCACATCAAAGTGATCACTAAACGATCATGTAGGAACCCGAGTAAAGAAAACTGGATATTACAAGCACCAGCATCCATTACTAAGTGGTTTTTGAAGAGGCAGCGCATAAACTATGATTTTGTAAAAGTGTACGTACAAGAGCACATAAACCTGGTAATTTGCTTTAAATGTTGTGGATTCGGCTATGTATCAAAATATTGTGATAACAAACTATGTTGCCAGAAGTGTGGAGGTGAACACCATGGAACAGACTGTGGGGAAAAATACCTGAGGTGCCCAAATTGCATTAAAATGAAATATTCCCCCTACGATAGCCAACATTCTGCACGAGATATTCATTGTCCAGTGTATCAAAGAAAATTAATGGAGCGTCAAAAACAAACAAATTACCATTCAGAAAACTTCCCAGATCCGTCTTTTTTACGCCAGTAGCAAAAAAAGTGTCACCCTTCTGTGAAAGTATCATTCACCAAAATAGATAATCCAATAACCGCTTCAATAAGACACAAAATTCAAATGCAGAACATAAACATCCAGAGGTCATCTCAATCATCCATCAAAACGTGCAATCACTGGGAAATTCCCTAGACTTGGTCAATGAATTGGTGGGAGCTCATAATGATTGCAGAGTGATATGTATCACGGAACATTGGAGGTCAAAGGAGGAGCTAAACTATATGGGTATCACGAACTTCAAACTAGGAGCAGCTTTCTGTCGTCCCAGTGGGCAGCATGGAGGAAGTGCTATTTACATCCATCAGAGTGTTAAACGAGTGCGCGAAATAAATCAAGTGAATAATCTATCTGTGCACTGTGCAGGGTGAATATGAATACGCGGCAGTGGAATGTGACTTCGATAACATGCGAATAGCGATAGTGTGCGTCTATAGACCTCCAGCTGGTAATGTAAATAATTTTACTTGTAGCATAGATAGGATTTTGTCAATTATTGCATCAGGTGGAAAGAATATTAATATTGTGATTTTGGGAGACTTAAATATTGAACTTTTGAATCATAATGTGCATAAATTAGATTTAGTATGTGTCCTAGAATCATATATTCTCAAACAAACGATTTTTGAGAATACTCGAGTCACATCTAATTCATCGTCGTGTATTGATAACATTTTCACAAATTCTATTTTTATGAAAAGTCAAGTTTTGTATACAGTCATATCTGATCATACGGCACAAAAAGTGACTTTTCAAAGCAAACCACTGAATCAAAGGCCCTTTAGTTATAGAAGGATCTTCTTTGAAGAAAATAAAAGTCACTTTTTGGAGTCTTTAGGAAGCGAAAAGTGGGATCAAGTATATAAAATACATACAAGCAATGTAAATCAACAATGGAAATCCTTCATCGATATATTTAGTTCAGTCTTTGATCGTTGTTTTCCAGTAAAGAAAATCATATGTAATACGAAAAAAAAGTCTAGATATAATTGTTCGCCGAAAATAGGAATTTGTAAGAACAGGTTGGATAATCTACTGATACTGTCCAGGTATAATAATGTGTATAGGGACGAATACAAATCTGTTAAGCAAGACACTATGATGACATGCTTAAAGCTAGTAGGGCAAATAATTATGCAGAGCGAATACAAAACTCAGACAATAAGTCAAAATGCATGTGGGCAATTTGTAAAGAAATAACAGGTAAATGTCAAGTATCAGAAATTAGCAGTGACCGAGATCCAGAACTTCTATCAAATGAATATAATAATTATCTAACATCCATTATACCAAAGTTGACAAAATCAATGAAGTCAACTCATTCTAATGTTCCCAGTAATATACCCATGAATGATCAGTCAATGTTTCTGTCACCGATTACAACTACTGAACTGTGTCAGTTGGCCAACAGACTCAAAAACAAATATTCTAGTGGTATAGATGAGATACCAACAAGTATTCTCAAAATGGTAGTACCTGCGATTAAAATTATCCTTTGCTACCTAATCAATAATATATTCAAAGAAGGAGTTTTCCCAGATCAACTCAAGATAGCCATTATCAAGCCCCTATACAAAAAAGGTGATCCAAATAATATGGATAACTATCGACCGATTAGCCTGTTATCATCGTTCTCTAAACTGGTTGAGGTTGAGATGGCAATGTGCGATAGACTCATGCAGTTCATTTCAAAGTGTGGAGTCTTGCAAGAAAATCAACATGCATACTTGAAAAACAAATCAACCATGACTGCAATATTTGAATTCACAAAACAGATAATTGATTTTTTGGAAAAGGGTGAAATCGCATTAGGCATGTTTTTGGACCTATCGAAAGCATATATATGACTGTGTTGATCCAAAATTATTATTGCTGAAATTGGAACGTTATGGGATAAGAGGCAATGTCTTGGAACTATTTCGATCATACATGTCTTGCAGGAAACAAATTGTGAAAATAACACAAGATGGAAAAGACTATAATTCGAAAACGTTGGTTAACCAGATTGGAATTGCACAAGGAAGCATCGCAGGTCCGATAGTATTCGTTATCTTCCTGAATGACCTTCACTTCAGAACCAGTAACGAAAGCGACAAAATAACCTGTTATGCTGATGATACTAACTTGGTGACTGGTGACAAAACTCTGAATGGAGTCATGGATCGAGGGGATGTCTTTTTACAGAACACTTGCAGCTGGTTTCTGGAAAACCGACTTATACTAAATGAAAATAAAACGAACATTATTCTCTTCAAGACCAAACAATCAAAAATTCAAACTCCAGAAAACGCAACACTTAACGAGACAGCGATGGATTTCAGGAAAAATACACATTTCTTAGGAATTGTTTTGGACGAGTTTCTGGATTGGTCGGATCATGTCAGAGTGCTGACACAAAAATTGAACTCAATCTGCTATGGAATTAGAGTGACTGCTAATTATCTGGATCTGAAAAGTCTGATGATTCTGTATTATGCTTATTTTGTGTCTGTTCTCAAATATGGAATTATTTATTGGGGAAGTTGCTCATTGGCTACTAAAATATTTGTTACTCAAAAACGAGTTCTTAGAATAATCAGGAAAATGAATTCCAGAGAGACCTGTAGGGGTCTTTTCAAATCAAGTGGATTGTTGACTGTGTTTGGCATATATATAAATGAATGCCTGTTGTTTTTTTTCAAAAATAAAATCATGTTCAATTTAACGGAATTCCATACTTACAATACTAGAACCGCAAATGTTATATATCCCAGGCACAGACTCTCCTTAACTGAGAGAAGCCCCTATTACATGTGTGTCTAAAGCTATTTAATAATCTGCCAAGCTATATTAAGACCATCGACTCCTTTGTAATGTTCAAAACACATATCAAGAAATTTCTTGTGCAGATTGAACCATACTCTGTTAATGAATATTTTGTAGCTTGTAGGTATTAGTGTAAGAGCGGAAATCAGTGTCGACACTATTTCTGTTACCCTTATATGTATCAGGTCTACTGTAATGTATTTGTGGAACAAGAAATAAAGATTATTATTATTATTATTATTATTATTATCAAGATCTGGTTGTATGTTGGGAATACTCATAAATGTTTCAAAGTCTGCAAGCCCCAAAAAGTATTCTTTAGTAGAGTTCGAGTATTCGCTCTGAACACTCGGAGCGCCAAAAATTGTACGCGCTTAAATGGACAATTTCGCGCTCGGAGCGTTCAGAACGAATACTCGAACTCACCTTTTATTATCATCTAAAAATATTGGAGGATTAAAATCCGCCGATAAAACAGAATTATTCCTTTGTTATTGTAATTGTTGTAGTCATGACACAGTCAATTCTTATACTATCATATTTTTAACTAGATCATATTGTTATATAGGAAGGATATCGCCAATTGACCACAATTGTTTGTATTATATTTTTGTATAGCTTCATAAGAATACCAAATTTGTACTTTTCCGCTTCAGGTTTCAGGTTTCCATAACTATCAAAGTATAAAACTTTATTTTTTTTTTGATATATGCAGTCCAATGTGTTCCTCGATTTTTCATATATATACTCTGTCTAGATTTAATATACCACACTCTTTTTTAAACATTTTTTAGGAAGATTATCTCGCATAAATAAAACACCTCTGAATTGTGGAATTTTCAACACTAACAAATTTTATTATATCTAGATAAGAAAGAGCTCTTTGTGGCAGAGTTTTATTTCGACGTTTTTTTTTTCTCTTTATTTCACCACCTTTATATGGTTTTATGAATAATCCAGCTCCCTTGGTAAGCTTTTCCATCTCTTTATTGTGTCTATGTGATTCTTCAAGCTGTTCGATCCTTGGATACTTTAATGTCATCAACAGCTTTAGCTATACCAGCTGCACCACCGCCCAACGCTCCTAGTGCACCCAAAATTGGAAGCAATAAAGGTAAAAATCCACCAATCTTTTCAGATGTTTTGATTATTCGTTTCTTATTCTTTCTATCAGTTTGCTTAATTCCCATCCCAAGCTCACGTTTTCCTTCCATTAACCCTGTTACTGTTATTGCACTTATTGCAGCAATTTTTTCACCTATGGATGAATCCCTTGCTTTTACTCTTTGCCAAGCTTTATTTTCCAAAATACTATCAGCTACGTGTCGTTGAGGTAGATCGCTAGTTTTAGAATATGCTATGTCGTGTTTTTTACAAGCTGCATCTAATGGATTGATGCCGAGATCACCTCTATTTAACCTTTCTTTCAAATTTGTACCTGGGACCTGGACCACAAAACTGATCGCCTGCAGCTAAATGGAGCTCAACTGGAAGTCTCTATCAAAGACGATTGATCAATCCCTGACCTGCTTTCTTCTTGCAATATTCAGATGTAATACGCACTTTGGTGAAGAATGAACAAGCATTTTATACTCATGAAGGATCAGCTTTGATTAATAAATTTTGTGATTATACTTATACTCTATTTATTCAGTTTTATATCAAAGAAAAGTGGAACCAATAATTCAAAATTTTATTACAAGTACCTATTATTCAAAAATCAATTTCATCACTAAACTATACTTTGTTTAGTTTTTAACAAATACTCTTTTAATACAATCACGACCTTTCTTTCCTCTAACAAATTTAACAATTTCTGACAGTCACTCGAACCCCCTCTTCATGCTTCTTCAATTTTGATTTTACTCGATGAGAGGATAATTGATCAATTGTTTCAATACACATTTCTTTGTCCATGGCTGCATTCACTGCTTCTTCTGGTATTTCATCCTCCAATGATGATTCTGAAGGCTCTGGTTGAACGGAATCAAAAATGTTTGAGCAGGTTGAAATTCCGATTCGGATGATGAAGGTGATGGGAACACAAACAATGGACTCATTGTATCCATGATAGTATCTGCTTCTTTTTGGAAATGTAGAAAATCGTTTAATACATCTTTTATACCTTGAACATCAGCACTGGGATTTTCACTGACGTCACACATGTTCTACTGTAAATTTGTTCTACAATGATCATAAACCCATCCTTATATACGAATATACGCTTACGCTTACCAATCTGAAAACTAGTTAAATAAAAAAAAAGCAGTTTTGAGATCTCTTCGCTCTCTTCAGTATCTATAGACAGAGAACTAAATAACGACAAGAAGCGACAAAAACTTGTTTTTCCCATTGCTTAAATGAGAACACATTTATTTAGCCTTGACATTGAAATTTTTGACAGCTTGTATCGTATCCAAGTTATGATACGATGGGAGCTGTCAAACGCGGGGCAACGAATACTTATAGTCCGGGCGTCCGGGCCCAGAATAAAAATTGTGAGATATTCTGAAGTTTGATATAGGAGGATTTTTGATCCTGTTTTACAAAAATAAGACGTAGGCCAATCGTAGAAAAAAAGTCTGATATGTTTTTTTTTATACTAGGGACTCAAAAACATTCAACAAAAATAAACATAGAGCATGATTGAAAAATCAAACATTTATTTGACAATTAAAAGTATGAACTCATGTGTACGGGGTTTTTCATTATAATTTGCCACCACTTTAGAAACCCTATTAACAGAGATACAAAAAAAAGTGTGCACATGATTTTTCCTGAAAATTTTATAATAACTAAGAGAAAGAACATAATACATAATATCACTATTGGAAATCGGGCAAATGTGGAAAAGTTTAACTTTTTTAAATGGAATGCCCTATATTTTAATACAGATCCAAAATCTCCTCTTTTCAAAAATACATAGTTTGCCTATGTTTGGACCATTCCACTAATAAAAAAAACAGAAGATTTCTCAATATCAAAATTATTCATTACTGTTCTCGTAAACATAAATGCTCAACATCAGCACAAATGAAGAATCAAAATAATGATAGATATGTATAACTTACCGTTCGGGATCTTTGCGAAAACCAAAGAAGGTGATTCCTTCCCCTCCTTTCTTACGACACCCGCGAAAAGCACAACTTCGCCCGGGCATTAATAACACTTTTCAAAATAGATTCGATCAAGCTTTTAACAGAGCTTTTGATCTCTCAAACCACAAATAATGATTGATCCACTGATCGACCGTGGCTAACGATACTAGCAATAAACCAAGGTTTCTATATAAGAGGTTGCCTCACTTTTACGGTCATGACGTCATCTATGTCTACTGTCGCGCCACTGCGGCCATTTCTCGAACCATTCCATCATAAAATCAAGAATGTCGTTCACAATATCATAAACTCACTATTTATTTCCAGGTGGACGAGAGATTTTTTGCTGTCGATGGTTTTTTCTTTTGTGAAATCATCCATTTACGTTTTGAAAACTGTTTATTAGTGTCTTATCCTTGGATTTGTCTATCAAATATAGTGTTTTAAAGGTAGGTGTGTCTAGAAATGATCATAATAGAGTTTGTTTACATGTGTTCAACTGTTTATTCTATTCTACCTAAATTTAGCTTTCATTATATTTCAATAGTAGATTTTCTCAGTATATTTAGGCAGGACTAATATAAAATAATAGTTAAAAAGTTGTGGAAATCTGAGGGTTGATGTTTTGAATATACATATAGAAAATACTCACATTTGGAACAGTATTTTCGCTTCCTTGACCAATAATATACAATAATAATGTCCCAAAAGATAATTTTACACCTCTATTGATATTTTATTTCGATTTAAATGATAAAATTAGCAAGAAATTCAACGTTTTATCAATCATTGATCGAATGACAGTAATGACACATGACACGACATGATGCAGTCCGATTCAATTGCATGACAGGAATGACACTCAAATGTCAGAAAGCGGACTGTTTCAGACCGCTATCCACAAATGACGTCATATCTCCCCCCTTCCGTCCTTACCTCAGGCGAAGTGAGGCAACCTCTTGTATAATGATCTTGGCAATAAACTACAAATGGTAACCATGGTAACCGTTGAATTCGACAGTCGAAACTGATTAAACACTCGGACTAATAAACAGATCACAAATCTTTTGACAGAAAGTATCGGATCCCCCACCTGAATTTTTTGGCGGGAAATTTTTTGTCGCTTCAGACCATTTTTAAATGACGTCATGGCGGGCGGTGCCATGTTAGCTGGAGGTCAAACAAAACAAAATCATGTTATTACAATGTTGTTTTCTTGCATCCATGTTGTTTTCTTCGATTTTCATGATGGTTTCGGTACTTTTTCAAGATTGTTATGCGTTTTTAATGAAATGAGAGACTTCAGGGCTTCATAAATACGTCTTTTTGTGCTGTGGTTAACTGTGCAACTGCTATGAGGGGGAACAGAGTGTGAGATTTTTAAGAATACCTACCTCTGCTGTTTTAAAAAATACTGGTGATTATACATACCAATGGCCCAGCCAATGGCTTATTCAAGCAGAGGCAAGAGATGTGGATTAAAGCGTTAAAAAGAGGCCCATCAAGTGAATCCCAGATAAAATAGGGACGTATATGCTCTAGGCATTTTAAAACAGGTGAAATAATGTTAAAAATAGTAGGTACCCCTTTTGGGAAACATTTGACATAATACCGTCACCTGATAGTTGTATAATTTTACATGGGCTGCCAATTCTTAACATTATTTTGTAAAAAAAATGAAGGTTTTATTACTTCTGGCAGGGACGATAAATCGTGCATCTTGAAGTCTCCACCAATGACTTTTAGTTTATTATTACAACTGCCTTTGACAGTCTGTTCCAACTGTTCATAATAATCATTTCTCCCCATTATGAAATCCTTTTATTTTACAAGAAAAACTGTTTGTTTGATGCACTTGTACTATCCGAAAAACTACATCAAAGTTGATATGACACCAATCAACTCTGCACAGTTCATTGTTCAATAATATAGAAAAGAACCTGTTCTCCCTCCAAATCAAAAAAATCAAACGAAAACTCTGAAAATCCATAAATCGTGACCATGAACTCATATGAATGAGTTAGTTCATGGTCACGTCCTGTGCTTGTCCTCCACGACACGTCAAAATCAGCTGTTTGAAAATGATCAATCTTCTCTGTTCTCTGCTCTGCCTCTCATTGAATTTGACGTAAGCATGACTTTAAACACAGACTCATTGTAGATGTTAGCATACAATTCTTGTTTGCCAAGCGGAAATTTGACTGTTTCACTTCGAAATAAAATTCGATGTAAACCTTACACTAGGTCTGTTTGTTATGCTCCAGTTGTGCACACTTTTCTACACTACAACACTCAGTATGGCTTTGTTTGTGGAATGTTTGTCTGTTTTTTAGGATAGAATTATAGAATATCTTCACTAAACTAGTAAAGATATTCTAACCTGAAAAACAGACAAAACGAAAACTTCCACAAACAAAGCCACACTGAGTGTTGTAGTGTAGAAAAGTGTGCACTAGTGGAGCATAACAGACACACCTATTATTCGATTTGATGATTTGATGTTGATGTCATTTTGGTTTATTATTTTTTCATTTTTAGTTTCTTTTTATTCGTGCTAGACTTGATAAAATAAAATGTATTAAATTTCTACGGTTAAAAAAATGTTCGTTTTAAGAAGTCTGATAATTGTCTGGCTTGGATGTGTTATTGCTGATTCCAACGCTCCTTCAACAAAAAATAGCAAAGAAAAAGCCTCCAGTTTATCGCTATCGATGAATGTCTCTTCTGTGATTGTAACACAAAGCTCAACACCATCAAATTTTGAAAAGACTAACGAATCAGGATCAGGTAAAGCTGCTATTGTTGTTAATAATACGCATAAAGGAAGAGAACATGTCGTAAGTGAAGACACTCTAGAGGAAGTCATCAGTAAACCTCCAAATCAGGCTCCAAATTTTAATATTACTTCGGGTAAGTATAATTCATTTCATATTGATATATCCTGGGATATACCAGTGTCCGCTACTCGGTCCGCTATAAAGTAGGGTCCTAGTACCTGCATAGCAAGCTACATAGGTACCTATGGATTTTTGGGTCTTGTAAAGATTAGGCATCCACACATTAATGATTTTTTAAATTTTTGAGCATAGTTTTGGGTTTATTGAACAATTTCAACTAAAAAAAATGCTGGATGAACAGCTTCTCGAACAGCTTTTAACAAAAAAAATAATCCCATAACAAATTGAAACTTTATCAGGATTCAGTGAGAAAAACTCCCTCAACAAATGACAGCTTTGTCACATTGTTACAATCCATATCAGCTACATATTATAGAACAAACAGGCAATGTTGCCAAACTTACCCGAACTTTTTAAAAACAATGAATGCAATCGTTTTTGTTTGTATATTTTAATATATTATGACAAACATGATAAAACAGTAAAAAAAAACAACCATATGGGCAAGAGCGTTACTTTTTGAACGATATTCAAGAGAACATCCACCGGCTACGCTGGGCAGGAGCGTACCTTTTTACTCGGGCAGGAGCAGCCCGGGAAGCAGCCATACGTGCAGGAGAGTTACTTTTTAAACGATATTTAAGAGAACATCCACCGGCTACGCTGGGCAGGAGCGTAACTTCTTACTCGGGCAGGAGCAGCCATATGTGCAGGAGCGTTACTTTTTAAACGATATTTGAGAGAACATCCACCGGTAGGGCTGCCAGACCTCCCGATTTAGGCGGGAGTCTCCCGATTTCTTACTGTCCCTCCCGCTTCTTAAACAAAGTCATAATACTCCCGATTTTGATCAAGAACTCCCGAATAATCCCGAATCTATAGTTTTTTTCCTAAAATCGGCTTATTTTGGACTTTGGAAATATGTGGTGAGATTTTGTAAAAAACTTTTACAGACACCTTACCTGTACCTTGTAGAATAGGTACCTACCTGATTTGTTCAAGAATAGTGATTTTTGTATTTTATTTTCACATTTTATTCTTATTATCTTTTCGTAAAGTGTCCATCAAGTGACCATGAAAGTTCATGATATTTCCAGATCTATCTTCCTATAACAATGAAGCCAAGATTTTTTTTGTGACGAACTTCTCCTCAGCAATCAAACCCAGGGGCGTAGCCACGGGGGGGGGGGGTTTGAGGTCAGAACCCCCCCTTGATCAGAAAGTATAATTGAAACACATTCAAATTTAAATTATGAAATAGTAGCGGTCTTGCAATCTCTTGAAAAATTCATGCATTCCAGCAAAGAGAGGTCATTTGGGAGGCGTAAATTTCAAAACTAAGGACTAGGTACTAAGGAGGTAGGTACAATATGAGAATGCACATTTCGTGTATTGCTATGCTCACCAATTTAACAAGGAACAAGCAATGTCAAGTATAACGAGCGTATTTTTTTTTATAAATCTGAATGGGATTTCCATTTTTTTTTTTAAATTCCTCTGAGATAACAGCAGCCTCAAAAGATGTTTGTGACAAACGATTCAAACGAATACCATGATCAGTAGTTAGCACAAACGCTAAGTCGTACTTTAGCAGACGCTGGAAGTACCCATAAATGTTATGAGTCCTGGATTTGAGGGGAAATTGATAAAAAAGAAGGGGAAATTCCCCACAATTTTCCGCCTGCGACGCGCTGTTGGGGCACTGATTCGTACTTTAACAGACGCTAGAAGTACCCATAAATGTTATGAGTCCTGGATTTGAGGGAAAATTGATTAAAAAGGAGGGAAAATTCCTCATCGTTTTCCGCCTGCGGCGCGCTATTGGAGCACTAGTTCGTACTTTAGCAGACGCTGGAAGTACCCATAATGTTATGTGTCATGGATTTGAGGGGAAATTGATTAGAAAGGAGGGGAAATTCCTCACAATTTTCCGCCTGCGGTGCGCTTTGCCTGCGGCACTTTATCTGTCCGAACCCAAAACCTCCCACCTCCCGCTTTTTATTCTCATAAATCTGACAGCCCTATCCACCGGCTACGCTGGGCAGGAGCGTACCTTTTTACTCGGGCAGGAGCGTTACTTTTTAAACGATATTTTAGATATGGCGGCATGATGGACATCTGAATATACACCCCATTAAAAAGGAAAACTTGGCAACACCGCGCGTATTTTTCACTCTCGGTCGTTATTTAGTGGGTAGTGTCTTGACAATCTTGACAGTTATTGATAATATCGAGTTCGCCGCGATGTTCTGTGAATCAAATTTTTAAAATTTATTTTTCCTGCTTAACTATATGTTTTAACTTCTTTAGTGGTTACGTGAGGAACTGTAGTGCATGAGAACAACAGAAATTGTCCATTTCAATGACCCACAACTGAAACAAATCGAGATTTTTGGAAAATGTTCGTATGAAACAATGTGCCCAAAATAGTGTTTTTTCTACAAAAAAGTGATTCATCCAGCATTTTTTCTCTTTAGAATAGTTAAACGAAGGATAATTTTCCAAATTCGCCTTTGAAAAGTAAAAAATACGTGCCTAATGTTTACAAGAACTGGATCTTTTTTTTTAAATCTATATTTTTGCTCGTATTTTTGAAAAACTTTTTTCGAGGAAAGTTTGTGCATATTAATATTCAATGGAATGTAATACCATCATCTTATTCAGATATTTCTTATGGATTCTGAGTAAATTAAATCCTATACATTCAGGATACAAAGTAAAGTTCGCACTTTTACGTCGCTGTTTGTACATACAAGATACAAGACAAATGCAACATGGCGGCTGAAACCTGAAATTTGAGTATTTCCGGCCCCGGTGGCTCAGTGATTCGATCTTAGCCTGGCGTGCGGAAAGACCTGGGTTCAAATCCCAGCTCAGGCATGCTTTTTTTATAAAGTCCTGTACTTTTTTAACTGTTTGTCTGTGTCAGCAGAAAAATATTGTGTAGACTACGGCGATAAAGTGATTTTTCCAGGCTTCGAGAAGTGTCCGTTCTTCTTTCAGCTTCGAAAAATGTCACTTTACCGCCTAGGACGATTGATACATGTCATGCGTTCTTCGGTTTAGTGATAGTCTAAGATCCGGTATTAGAAATATCTACCCTCATCTGTTATTTGATAATGATAAAGATCATTATGTTAGATAATTTGTTCATCGATAAATCGCGCATCGGTTACCTAGCAAAATCACGGGCCTTCACTGTTGAATAATATTTACTTGGATTGATTTTTTTCATCAACTTCCCTCATTTGTTATTTATGAAAATCGATCATTGGTCGAAATAAAATTGCACAAGCAATTGGAAAAATATAGGTTGCCTACTTTCCTTTGGGTACAACTATAAGGTTGCCAGATACAAACAGGTAGACAGGCGTTGGAAATATACCCTCATCTGTTATTCGATTGTTTTTTTTTCAAAGAAAGCTTATTTAATTCCCTATCGAACAGTATAAGGCTGCCTGATCAAAAGTGTGTCCTATCCATGGTTGCCTAATGTCAAAAGTTAAATTTTAATTTTTGATTTCTTCTAATATCTTTTGAAATAATAAAGTTATTTGGTTGAGATTTGGTATATTATAAGGGTGGTTGGACACGCAAAATTCAAATCTTGCCTTGGTATGATTCTAACTAGTAGGGGGCGCCACTTATACACCTTTCCACTCATTCAAATAGTCATAACTTTTTACACCCCCGTACATTCTTTTTAAAATGAAAAACTGTTTTCTCTGTCCTTTTTACACAAAAAAAGGTAAACTTTGTAGAAGTGGCTGGGAGTAACCTTTTTCAAGATATTTACACTTGAAGTAAAGCATGCAATGTCGTTTTCAATGGCAAATTTTGAAAATAAACAGCCACCTATTAGTACGATATACGGTGTGCTACAAATTCGAGGTTAAGTATGGGGATCTCGAAAACCGTGGTAGATACAATAAATTCATACAAATGGGGACAAAGTTGCGTATTTTGATGCTCAACAAGTGCCGTTTTTGAAAGCCAAGAAATTCCGACTACGTCTGAAATAATCCGAAAAAGAACGAAATTTTTCAAAATCGTTTTCATTTTTTTTCTGAACATTTTCTTTTTCCCATGCAGATCATGGAGTAAGTGCAAACCCACGATTCCCTTTAATTTTAATTAATTGCCTTTGAGGTGATCCAAAAAATCCAGGGCCGTATTTGAAAAAACAATGTTGATGATAGCTGCTCATAGACGAAACGTCGGTTCTTTAATTTAATAACGCTATCTTGTTATGAGCAAGAAGTGGCAATGAAAAAGTTCAATTTATTAAAAAAAATCTTTTCAAATGAGGTTAGAAAAAAATGAAAACGATTTTGAAAAATTTCGGTTTTTTCGGATAATTTCGGACGTAGTCGGAATTTCTTGACTTTCAAACCAGCATTTTGTTGAGCATCAAAATACGCAACTCGGACCTCATTTGAATGAATTTGTATCTATTAAGGTTTTCGAGATCCTCATACTTAGCCTGGAATTTGTAGCACCCTGTATAATTCTAATAGCGTATCTCAAACTGATAGGTGGCTTTGAAGACGCCGTTGTAATGGTAATTTTGAGAAGTGACTCAATATTCAATGTTTCTTATTAAAAAAAATCAAGAAAAAATGGAAAAAAACAAAATAATACAAAAATGATAAAAAAAGTTAAATAAAATTAGATTGATTTTTTTTTATCAAGAAACATTAAATATTAAATCAAACTGTCAAAATTACCATGATAACGCGGTTTTCAAAGCCGCTCATGTTTATTCTCAAAATTTGCCATTGAAAACCACATTGCATGCTTTACTTTAAGTGTAAATATCTTGAAGAAGGTTACTCCCAGCCACTTCTACAAAGTATACCTTTTTTGTGTAAAACGGACGAAGAAAACACTTTTTCATTTTGAAAAGAATGTACGGTTGTGTACCAAAAAGTTATGACTATTGGAATGAGTGAAAAGGTGTATAAGTGGCGCCCCCTACTAGTTAGAATCATACCAACAACCAAATAACTTCATTATTTCAAAAGTTATTTGAAGAAATCAAAAATTGTAATTTAACTTTGACCTCAGGCAACCATGGATCGGATACACTTTTGATCAGGCAACCCTATAATGTTGGATAGGGAATTGAATAATCTTTTTTTGAAAAAAAAACAATCAAATAACAGATGAGGGTATATTTGAAACGCCTGTTCAACTGTTTGTACCTGGCAACCTTATAGTTGTACCCAAAGGAAAGTAGGCAAACTATATTTTTCCAATTCTTTGTGCAATTTTCTTTCGACCAATGATCGATTTCCATCAATAACAAATGAGGGCAGTTGATCAAACAAAATCAATCCAAGTAAATATTATTCAACAGTAGAGGCCCATGATTTTGCTAGGCAACCGATGCGCGATTTATCGATGAACAAATTATCTAACATAATAATCTTTATCATTATCAAATAACAGATGAGGGTAGATATTTCTAATACCAGATCTCGTACTATGAGAATTTTTAGAAAAGTTCATTTTGGTGTCAAAAAATGGGTTAATTCGACAAGATATCGAAACATTTTATTGAAAAAAGTTGTTTAGAATTTACAAGTGACTTGACGTGCCGTTTTCGGAGCAAGTCAGATGAAAAAAAAAATAAAATAATAAAACTCATATTTCACCAGTTCCATTAAGAGGAAAATCGAATATATTTATTTTATTTTTATTTCACTAGACTACATCGGTTTTACATTGAATCAGTCGAATTTCTTGTCAAATAAAACATTCAAGGGATACATTGAAAAATACCGTCTGATCGTGTCCTTAACAGTACTCATGTCCTTTTTTCCACAGTAGATACGATTATATCAAATCATTATTTTCGTGATTCAACTATAGTTTAACTATGATGAACATTCGTCAATCAATAATTTTTCTGATCGCCAGAAAATGAGAGAAAATGGACTTAGGTTCAGTTGGGTTGGGAACACGACCAGACGGTAATTTTCAACTTTTTCAAAAATTCTCCCTAAATCGAAGAACTCATGACATGTATCAAAATTGATTTTTTGGTTATCGGACATGCACAAACCATCCCCGAAAAAATTTTTTCAAAAATATAAAGAATAAAAAAAAATCCCATGTGTATGTACATAATATGGATTTTTTTTAATTACGGAGGACACTGTACAGGGTGTTCACAGAGAAATGGACCCCCCATTAACTTTTCAATTTGATGTTTGGGAAAAAAAAAATTTCAAATGAAGGTTTAATGGTGCAAAATGAATTTTGTATAAACAAGGTTTTCACATATACAGGGTGTTTCAGAACTTCTGGGCGAGGTCCAACTTCCTTATTTCAAATTACAATCCTATATTTTTGTTTGATTTTTGCATTCTCCAAAAAATTTTAAACATTTTTCATATAGCATACTCCATATCCAAATTCAACCATTCAGAAGATATTAACGTCAAAAATCTGCTTTTTTTTGAGCATGTTTCAAATGTATGGTATTATTGCGAAACCTTGGAAACGAAGTACCTAGTTGTTAATAGATGTCAACTTGTCAAGAAAGATTTGAACATGTTATATTGCGAAGAGGAAAAAATTGAAATATTCTCTGTATACATACAGGGTGACACAGTTTTATCCTACAATATTTCAAATTAAGATTCTACCCCGGATTCTACAATTTTTATTTTATGAAAACCTCTAAAATATTTAGTACTTGAGTGTATTGAGTGGATTTTGTTATAGTTCGAGGGGCTATTGTCCATAGAATAAAGATTGTTCATTTTAATTAGTAGAATCTAGATTTCAAATATTAATAATAATATATCTTTATTAAGCATCAAGCTTCAAGGAGTACAATAAATAATAATATAATATGATAAACCTTAAAAAATATAAAAAGTATAAACATATAGTTAAATGAATAAAAAAGGACAGAGAGAAAAAAAATACCTACATGGATAAAAATACATAAGTGATTAAAAGTGAAACATGTTAGGTTGGCAGGACGTTGTTTAAAATATAGTCTTTGGTAATTTTTTTAAAATTTGGTAGATTATCACAGTTTTTTGGAAATGCAGGCAGGTTGTTGAACTCCTGCAGACCTTTACACAAGATCGAGTTTGCGAGTTGGTTGGTTCTGCTTCTGGTGTTGAGGATGAAGTCGCAACGATTTCTGGTATTGTACCTGTGAATATCTTGGAATGTGCTTGTTCTGTTACAGATATAGGGTGGTAACAACTTATTCTTGATCTTGAAGATAAAGACGAATACATTGAACATGACTTTTTGTTTAACAGAGAAGATATTTACAGTACTCAACATATATTTGATTGGTGTATACCGGTTACATTTGAGGATTGCCCGCATCGCTCGATTCTGCACAACTTGAAATTCGTCTAATATATATTTTGGCTGGTTGTAGAATAATGTGGTGCAAAATTCTAAGTGTGGAGCAGCTATAGAATTATATAGCAGTAGTTTGGTGTACATTGACAGATGCTTTCCTACCCTCCTAATGAAGTTTACTTTGGTGGAAAATTTCCTCATTACATATCTAATATGCGTTCGAAAAGTCAGATTTGGGTCAAATATCACTCCGAGATATTTAATTTCCATGCTATATAAAATTTTGACATTATTTATAACCAGATTGATACCATTAACATCAACTTCAGAGAGTCTACACTTTTTTCCGAACACACAAAATTTTGATTTTGACACATTTACATTTAAACAATTGTTGTACAACCAGTCTCTAATAGATACAAGCTCACAGTTCATGGTGTCCTGTAATTCACTCAAGTCACTGCCCGCTATATACAGCATTGTGTCGTCTGCAAAAAGTTCGATTTTCGCCACTTTCACCACGTTTACAATGTCATTAATATAAATCAGAAACAGCAACGGACCCAACACAGTGCCCTGCGGTACCCCATGTTCAACATTAATAGATTGTGACAACACATCCCGGAACTTTACAACTTGAGTTCTGTTAGTCAAATAGGAGGTGAACCACGCTAAAACAATGTCAGATATACCAATCTTTTCCAGTTTTTTGAGCAGTATGTTTCTGTTTATGGTTTCAAAAGCCCTACGGAAATCCAAAAACACTGCAAGCACATACTTGTCCCTGTCGATTTCCTTCACAAACTCGTCACATACATTGACAACAACGGACTCACAAGAATGATGATGTCTGAAGCCGGACTGATTGGACACTAATATATCATGCCGCTCACAGTATTCCTGGAGCTGCACCTTCACTACCACCTCCAAAAACTTCTCATACAAGGGCACAGTATTTATAGGTCTGAACTCTTCCCCGAGCTTCGTGTTGGTAACTTTGGGAACTGGTGTGACCACTGAACACTTCCATTGATCTGGAAATACTCCATAACCCATAGATGTATTTATTATGTCGAGAATTCTGTTCCCTGCCACATAAAACACGTCCCTGAAAACCATCGTAGAAATCCCTGATGTGCCACCGCCTACATTTTTCATCCCCTTCACATGTTCTTTCAGTTCTGCCATTGAGATTTTCTTGAATTGCTTCCACGAGCTTTTCTGTTCTGTGACCGTCTGGACAACCTGCTCTGGTGTTGCATAAGTTTGAATAGACGAAACGATGCTGTTGACACTACTCAGAAAAAACTCGTTAAATTTGTTTGCAATGCACAAGCTGTCCATCGTTGAGCCATCATCAAAAAATATCTCTACTGAGTCCGGACCCTTTTTATCAGGAAGTAACTTTTTTAGGTTTTTCCACAGCTCTGAAGGGTTGAATCGATTATCATCAATTTTTTCCTTGAAATATTGATCCTTCTCTATGCGGATTTTATTCGTGATATGATTTCTGATTGATTTGTAGTCGTTCCATATATTGTTGCTGTTTGTATTGACGGCTTGCACATAGAGCTTGTCTCTTCTTCTCATCATCTCCTTTATTTCATCGGTGATCCAATACTTGTGAAGGTATTTTTGTTGGACATCAAATTTTACCAACGGACACATTTTATCCAGTATGGTTGTCACACTATCAACAAAATTATTGGCCAGAATGTTAACGTCAGTAATACCACTGTCCCATGCTGTTCTTATTACGGCATTCTGCAAAGTATCTACGTTATAGTTCTTCATTGACCGCCTCAAAATAGTTGTTGGTTCAAGTTGTGTAGCTTTGTCATTGATATTGATTGATATTAAATTATGATCACTAACCTTAGGGGTAAGATGGACTTTATGTGAGACTTTCTTACTGTTTGTTATGACATAGTCGATTAACGTTTGACTTGTATTTGTAATTCTTGTTGGCTCCTGTATTATTTGAGCGAATCCATTTTCGTACACCTTATCTAAGATTTTTGCCCCATAAAAAGACGGTTTAGACAGATCAAAATTGAAGTCACCAACAATTATGTTCAGCCCCTCAAAATCACACAATTGATCAAGATATGTCCCAAAATACTGGACAAACGATGCATTCTCTGTATTGGGTGGATGGTAGAGAACAGTATAAAGATACGATGAACCGGAAGTAGACATCTCGATGGTCAAGCACCATACATAATTATCAGTACATTGATTGTAATGAACTTTGTACTTACAGTCATTTCTAATGAGAGCCATAACTCCACCAGTCCTCCTGTTCGAGGTAACACACTGCTCGATCCGATATCCGGTCACACGAAGTTCACTAAGAGTCACATCAGACGACACATGGGTTTCAGACAATAACATAAGACAGGGCTTCCAATCACATAAAACTATCTGAATATTGTCCTTATTGTGCAAAAATCCCTGACAGTTGAAACAAATAACATCACATCTTGGCACATATTGTCGGATAAGATTGGGTCACCCTGTAAGTGGTTCACCCTGTAAGTTGTTCACACTTTCTTGACAAGTTGACATCTATTAACAACTACCTCGTTTCAAAGGATTCCAAATAATAGGTAGGTACCATACATTTCGAAACATGCTCGAAAAAATTGCAAAATTCTGATGTTATTATCTTTTTATTGGTTGAGTTTGGGTATAGGGTATGCTATATGAAAGATGTTTAGAATTTTCCAGAGAATGCAAAAATTAACTAAAAAAAAGGGTTGCGATTTGAAATAAGAAAGTTGGACTACGCTCAGAAGATCTGAAATACCCTGTATATGTGAAAACCTTGTTTTCACAAAATTCACTTTGAACCATTAAACTTTCATTTGAAACAATTTTTTCTCAATCATGAAATTAAAAAGTTAATGGGGGGTCCATTAATTTGTGAATACACCCTGTACATATCTATGAAAACTTGTAGGGTCACCTAGTGTTATTAGTGTATAAAGCGGGGTATAAAGAAACTAAAAGTCTATCACAGAAATAATAAATATAAGTACTATAATACTCTTTACAGGATGAGCTTCCCTGTTGAAAAATAAGAAGAGAAGTTCTTATAAACCCGAGTATAATCCATTCAAAAATGCTTCATTATAGAGATACCTCACTCGAGAGGTACAGGTTACCGTTTTATTTTTATTATTTTTTTTTATTATTATGTTTTTTTCATATAATAATTGAATTTACTGAAAAATATGGAGCAATGATAAAAAGTTTATGACTTCCAGCACATCGATTAGTTCAAATCTAAACATCGCTATTCAAGGAGATTAAATCCATTATTGTGAAAAAATGTCAAAATGTTCCGAAAAAAGTTGACAGTTGACGTTACCTTCTATCCAAATGACAGAAGAGCTCTTGAAAAGTTAAGATAGGAAAGTGCAAACCATTTTCCTCTAACTTGAATAGTTTGATTTTTATAGCATGTCAAAGTTGCAAAAATGCCATTTTTAAAACGCGATATCTCGATAACGGTTGAATTAAGGAACATTAGTTGTATCACAATTTTTGTTCCAAATTGAAGAAAGAATTGAAATATCAATTAATATACAGGGGGTTCCATGTAAAAAAATCATACTTTTTCGTGCCATACTTTTGTGACGCACCCTGTATGTTTCCAAATATTTTCAGAATGTGCGCTATTTACACCCCTAACCTGTGACGCATATTGATATTGATATTTTTCATATCCTATATGATAAAACCTTCTTTACTCTATCGTTGGGACACCCTGTACTTATATTTTTTCATAAACTCGAAAACTGTTAACAATATTAATTATTACATCTATTCATTTCCACACATTTCATTTCAAATTATAAACTTACATAAATAAATGTTTCTTCATCTTTTATCTCATCATCAAAGTATCATGTCAATTATATTTTGGTTAAAATATTGCTTACATTGAGAAAACTATTTATTCAAATATTTTGATGATCATTCCAGTACCCCCATCACAAGAAAAAGAAAAGCAAATCGTGCGAAAAGATGGTGTCCAGTTCCCTGAAGAACTCAAGAATATCAATGCCAGTAATACACTAAAACCTCAGATGATCAGCACGCAACGCGTCGAGCAGAACTTCAACAATACTAAGAATTCTTCCGAGCCAACAAAACCCACAATAACTGAAACTGACAGCGAACATTTTAATGAGACTGTCGATGATTCAATCAAAAGTCTTAAAAAGTCAGATTCAAAAAGAGTCAACCAACCAGTAGTAGGTCAGAAAAGTCGTACGGACTATATTGTACCCATAGTTGCTGTGATTATGTCTGTGCCTCTGGTCGCTATACTTATATCACTTGCTTATAAAAGAGGCACTGATTGGTGGCAGCATAGAAATTACAAAAGAATGGATTTTCTGATTGAAGGCATGTATAATAATTGAAATAGTATTTGCCACTTCGATATTTACTTTCGACATAATATAACGTTATCACATAACTGATCTATGTTAATTTGTATCATGAATTGTCAATGTTATGTCCTGATATAATCAGTTGTTATTGTTATTGCTATTTTATTTGGACCTGGATCATTTGTTGATTCGATAAATTTGATTTTTGATATGATCTTGTATAAATATAATGTTCGATTATTTTACCAATTTACAGACAAATTGGTTGTGAAGGCTAGTTTGAATTGATGATAATGTATGTATTCTAGTGCCTTGTGCAAGTCGACCATTGTGATACCTAATGTATAATGTGTATTTTTATACAATAAAGCTTTTATCTCTTGATGACTTATTATACAAATTATATTGAAACGTACTTTTATTTATATTAAACAATAAGCGAATCGACGATGCCCCCTCCGTCGCTTCGTCGTCGAAGCGACGCAGTACATCCTCAAAAGGTTGATGAGATTATTGCAACGAAAAGTGACTAGGCGATTTGGGAGACATTTTTCAGATATTCAGATTGACACAGCGGCGGATTCAGGATTTCTTCTATGGGGGGGCGCTTAGATTAAAGATCAAATTGATCAAAACCATGTGTACACATAATGAAGACCAATTTTTTCAAAACTAATAAAAAAATCATAAGCTAAAGACTCACTCATCAAGACAACAAGCTTTCTTGATTTTAACAAATAAAATGAGAATTATGAACAAAGGACAACAAATGAAACGGAACAGACAAAAAGTATAATTCCAAATTGCAAAATCGAATCTTCTTTTTCTTAGAAGAAAAAAAATTAATACCTTGATCTATATCAACATTGATGTCACGATGGACATATAATAAAGCCAGACTATCAATACGAACTGGTTTCATTGTGGACCTTGCAGATGATTTTATACTTCCAAGTGGGAAGAAACTTCTTTCTGCAGTGGTCAACGTAGGTACACATAATCTTAAACAAATTGTACATATTTGGATAAGAACTTTTGTCACATTTTTTGAGAGCTTCTAGAGCATTATGGGTGGCAGATGAACTTTGTTAATATAACTGCACCCTGCACCTCGCCCATAAACTACATCATTGAAGAACTTCCCAATATGGAGCCAAAATTATTTGTTTATCTATCTCAATCTAAATTATGAAATTTTGTTAAATAATGCTTGAATAAAGCAAAATATGGTTTTGTGTTTCATCTAGGGGGAGGGGCGCGCCCCCTGCACCACCCCTCCAAATCCGCCGCTGGATTGACAATCTGTCGATGCTACATGATAGCAATATATTTCCATATATCTTTTATAACTCTATATGGGAACCGTCCCATTTGAACAACAAGTGACAGTAGAAGTTGACATGAGATGGCTATATAAATTTTGCATGTAACACCCCCATAAGTCTCATCTCGAGGGTCTACTGCGCCTGCTCAGAACGTGCAGTTCTTATTGGATATGTTGACACGATCCAAACATGGCGTCCATTGTCCATTGTATTTGTTTACAATAGCGTTTTGGAGTTTTGAATGATTGCTTGCCGTTTGAGTTTTTAATTTTGAAGTAGTTGAAGCGGTGTTTGTGTTTGTGCTTCAATTATTATGACTTTTGGTTATTTGGCGGTGGTATTTTGTCTATTGACTAGTGACTATGCAGATTATCACTTTTTGCGTGATAATTTGATTATTATGGGTGCCACGACCATTGTTTCTTGTATGCTGGAGAAAGAGAAGAGGGAATATCATTTCACAGGTATTATTATACTATTTGATACCATATTTCATCAATGAACTGCCAGACAATTCGTAAGCAGGAAAACAATACACATCAGTGAAAAAGTTCAAATTAATGATTATTTAAATGGTACTACTTACCACGATATTATTAGATATTTGAAAAGTGATTTTTCCTGATTATGTGAATATATCGGATACCCAGGCTAATATCTCTATATTGGAAAATTGCCGAGCAAATCGAAGAAAACCGTCTCTCATTCTTATATTCTTGGTTACTATGGTTACAGAGTTACAACAAATATGTAGGCGGCCAATAGAAAAATAGTATTCCAAACGCAAGCGCATTACCAGCTGGGCCCCAGGCAATAAAAAAGGATAGACTCATCCGAAAAATATGAGTTCAGAAACGTCACACCCGGTGTGAGTGTGATCCAAGCATTGACTTTAAATACTAAAAACGCAATGGATCCAAGTGTCAAACACTAACCCTTCAGATACGGCAAGTCGCTTTACTTTTTATTCATCTGTGCTTATAAAGTGTCATACAAACAGTTTTTATGATACTTTATGAGCAGGGTTGAATTAAAAGCAAAACGGCTTGCCATATCTGAACGGTTGGGGTTTGACATTTGGTTCACACCCGCACCGAGTGTGACGTTTCTGAACTCGCCCCAGTACCGCGGGATCTTCTATCTTGTTCTGGTGTAAAGCAGGTGAAATTGTTTCTCATATAGTTATTAGCCTAGTTTACATCGATAACTCGTTTAGTTCGGTCCGATAGGACCAAGCTGGTGGGGATAGTACGGTAGGACCAATGCTTGCTTCCTGCCCGTTTACACCGTCTTGCAACGCGTGACCTAAATGTGTACGCCCGCAATTCGTCAAATGTCAAAAACAAGTCGAAATTATTCATCAACACAATTCGTAACCAAAAAAAACATGGGTAAGTTCGCTCAGATTGCCTTAGAAACTCAAAACCAACACAATTCACAATAATAACAATCAATATAACCTCAAAATTTTGATCCAGATCGAACCAAATTTAGTTCGGTACACTTGCTGGCAAGTACCGAACCAAGAGCGGATCAGCTTAGTCCGCAACTGTTTACACCATTCGAACCAAATATTTGGTTCGGATATAGTCCGAACTTGGTACTTGGTCCGCGGACCAAGTTGTCGGTATAAACTAGGCTATATTAATAGACATATGTATTTTTCTATCGTTTATTTTGGAGTTGTAACTGCAGAGTGTTTTAATTGAAGATATGTTCTCAATTCAATGGCGTATTCCTAGACCAATTTTAAGTTGAGTAGAAAAGTTCATACTAGATGTCTGGTTCTCAAAATATGGGTGTCAAAATAAAAAAAATAAGAGCATTTTCAATAGAGTTTCAAAATCTCCCTGATTATCTTGAAAATACTTTTATGATTTGGTTGAAATTCAGAGATGTTGATGATAATGTTATTCTTATTAGTTCCAGTCAGGTTCCGAGGGGCAGTCTCACGGAATGAGTTGAGAAAAAAAATACACCACTGACTTTTTTGAACATTTCATATCTTTTCCGGATTGAGCAGCTCAAATACAACTTGTTTCTTCCTTGAAATATTTTCGTATCTCATTTCATTTTCCCAAAAAAAAAAGACAACACCACTTCGATCATTGGATGTCGAAAAATTGTTAAAATAAAATCGCTCTAACCTTTGATTGTCATTCCAGTTGAAAACAAAAATAATGATATAATATAACAAACACGAAAACAACAATTACAACATGAACATCAGGATTAAACAAACTCTATTACTAGAAAAAATCAACGTTCTAAATGTTTAAAGTGTCCACCGTTATTATTGGGCACGCATAAATTGAGTCTTTAAGATGTGGATAATATGATATTATACACTAACTTTTTTCGTACAAGGTAAAGGATACGTGATATGATCTTAAAAAGAATACATTAGAAACAAAATTTTAAACTTCACAGAAAAATGAAATTTGGAATACTGAGTTTAATTTTTAGAATAAGTCTTTGGATATGATTCAAAATCTTTCTTTCATTTGCCACTTTGCTCCAAAACGATACATAAAGGTATTTCAATGATTTTGACAATTTTTTTTTCATTTATTTATCCAACAGTAAAATAAGTAATATGCTCAGGGGATTTCAACATCGATCTCTTTAAAGCTGATAATCGTTTGGTGCCATTGCGAGTGCCATTGTTTCAAAACTATAGCTGAACTCAGTTGATTAATCAGTCTACCAGAGTATCTAGAACAGCCAGTACTTATCTTGATCCAATTTTTAGTACAAACATCGATTTAGTGTGTGAATCGGAGACTGTGTCTGCAGAGGGAGTTTCTGACCATCACTTATTGTACTGTTCTTAATGAGCGAAATATTGACAACAAAATAATCTTATTAACCAATTTTCTTTCAACTTTATTTGATATGAACATGCACCTATGAAGAAAGCTAGAATCACAAAACCTTAGGCACCCTGGCTGGCTCACTTTTAATTTGAAAGTTTTTATGAGGCAAAGGGATCGAGCTTTGCAGGAGTTTAAAAGGACTCGGGACTGATAGGGAAAAATTCAAGCGGCTCCGAAATTTTACTGTTTCTAATAAGGTTCGTAGAGCGAGGAAGAAATATCTAAGCTCAATATCGGCAGAAAATAATGCTCGCAAATTGTGGAGGTCTTTAAAATCGTTTAACGTTTGTTCGAGTGGGAACTACTCTCTCCCAGATGCTTTGGCAGTGATCCAAAAACGTTATTTATATCATCATACCCACATGTACTGACTGAAGTTGGCGAAATTAATAATAATTAATAAAATACATTCTATTCGTACAAACGCATCTGGCGTTGATGAGATTTCTTCTACCATGTTAAAATATTGCAGTCCTACTACAGGGTGTTTCAGAATAACATGCTAATAATAAAGGAGGTGATTCTTGGGCTCATTTTAAGAAAAAAAATTCATATGAACGTATGTCCTAAACGCCTTAACTTTTGAGATACAGGGTGTCAAAGTTTTAAAAAATAGATACTTTTTTTACAATAACTTTGTCATTACTGTAGATATCTTTATGAAATTTGGTTCATGTATTTTAGGCATTAATACTCATTTTTTGATGCACCAACAATTTAATTATTCTGACCAGTGACGTCCATGCGGGTTTTGGTTTGCATATTTTTTGGGAAATAGAAAAATTTTTTAGGACATACGTTCATATGAATTTTTTTTCTTAAAATGAGCCCCCTTTATTATTAGCATGTTATTCTGAAACACCCTGTATATTGACTTGTATATCACCCACTTATCCACTGCTGCATTGAGTCCAATTATTTTCCGGATCAGTGGAAGATTTCCATTGGCAAAAGTTAGTAACCCATCAGGTTTTAATGCGACCTTAGAATTATAAGTATTTTACCGACCATTTTCAAAATTTTCGAAAACGTTTCATATACAGTGTGACCCATTTGTTTTGGGAACACCCTGATAAAAAGTTTATTTCTTAACCGATTTGGTTCGTTTTTTTTTGGATTGTACAAATAAAAATGACATAAAACTAAAAATTTGTAACTTCTACCAAACCACCATCAACTTCAATGCATTTATCATTTCTTTTGATAGAATCAAAGATTGTTAAAGTGCGAATTTTTAATTTTTTTCAACTTGATATTTTCGGTTGAAAATTTGTTAGACCCGTTTTAAAGGATGCTAAATCCAGTGGCGCACACAGATTTTTTCTAAAAAAATCGCTAATATGGTTTTCTGAAATTTTGCTCTTAAAAACTAACATAGTAGGCCTTGAAGTCAAAATGGCGAAGGTCACTTTTTGCCAAGAATATACAATTTTTCGAGCTCTACAATCCAAAAAAAAACGAACCAAATCGGTTAAGAAATAAACTTTTTATCAGAGTGTTCCCAAAACAAATGGGTCACACTGTAGGTAAGCAATTTTTGAGTACTCTGTAGCCAATAAAATAATACCCAGATAGTCAGTGCGGTTTTAGAAAACACTATAGTACATCAGTTGCTCTGATGGGTATCACTGATGAGGTGATAGAGGCGATGGACAAGGGAATGAGTAGCACCTTGGTTTTTCTTAATTTTTCTAAGGTTTTCGATACTCTGAATCATGATTTCTTGATGTCCAAATTAGGTTTCTTCGGATTTCTAGAACCATCCCTTGATGAAGTCATACTTTCTCTGGCCGCTCCCAAAATACACAAAATATCAACTAGGTATGGTAATAACGTTTCAGACCAAATTACAATTAGGTCAGGTGTTTCGCAGGGGTCGATTCTCGGCCTTCTGTTCTTCATTATACAGTGCGGCTCTAAAAGTCCCCCCCTCCTTTTTTTTTAATGTGTGCACCAAAAATGTTTAAACTTGGCATACTTTGATTGCTGTCGAAATACTACTTTTTGATGTTACTGACGTACTTTTAGTATTCAAGATGGCGGCTGGGCGCCATTTTGAAACCTTTTTTTTAATGGAAAGGGGGGTCGTGTGACACATCAATCGGAAGGTTTTATCGAGTAGATTATTGTATGAAAATTTCATAGGATTAAACGCATATCCGTGCGGATATGACAGACTGTCAAACTAACAAGATAAAGAAATTCGTGAAATAAGAACAAAGAAAGCATACTTCAATTTTTATTGTAAAAAATTCTGAAAATGTCCTCCGTTGACCCCCAAACAATGAAATAATCTGTCTTAGAACTCCTGACGGACTTTTTCGAAAGTATCGACATTAATATTTTGACAAAAAGCAGTAATTCTTTGCTGTAAATCTAAAA
Organism: Orchestes rusci; assembly: GCA_958502075.1. Classification (NCBI taxonomy): domain Eukaryota; kingdom Metazoa; phylum Arthropoda; class Insecta; order Coleoptera; family Curculionidae; genus Orchestes; species Orchestes rusci. The sequence goes on along the minus strand of OY293312.1, from coordinate 19,636,262 downwards.
GAGAGTCTGTCTGTGTTGCATAAACTTTCTGTTTTATATATCCCCATAAAAAAAGTCCTATGGTGTTAAATCGGGCGACCTGGCAGGCCATTCGGTAGGACCCCGACGACCAATCCAATGATTGGGGAAAGTTAATTATGTCCAAATACTGCCTTACATTTCTGCTGAAATGAGGAGGCGCACCATCCTGTTGAAAAATTGGTGACATGCCAAATTCGTTGGGATTATTCTGACGTATCTGTACAATCAATAAAGCTCTATTGTAGTTTCTAACAAGTTCAAATACAGGTCCCCTGTTAAATTTTCATGAATGAAAACAGGACCAACAATATGGTTCCCCAATATGCCAGCCGATACGTTAACCTTTTCGGGATATTGCGTGTGAGTTTTCCTAAAAACATGCGAATTTACGTCACTCCAATAACGAACATTTTGTCTGTGTGCACGGCCATTTAAAAAGAAAGTACACTCGTCACTAAAATAAATATTTTGAAGGTATCTCGGTTCTCGGCCTATTCTATCGGACATGATTTCGCAAAATTCCACACGTCTATCAGGATCATCTTCACACTGGTGCACCATTTGAAATTTATAAGGATAAAATTTCTGTTTTTTCAGCAATCGTTTTACAGAAGCAGACGAAGTATCACAGATGTCTGCAACCTGAGAAGTCAACTGTTCAGGATTTAGCACCATCTCACCAATGATTGCAATTTGTTTATCTTTCGAAATAGATTGTCGCCCTTGATTCTTCAAGCTATGAACACTACCAGTCTCGATAAATTTCCGCACTAATTCGCGAAGATATTTCCTGCATATCGGACGGTCCGGGAAGCGCTCATTGAAGATTCTTTCCGTGTCATGGAAATTACGATTTCCGCCATAAATAAAAATTGCTTCAATTTTTTCTGCGAGGGGACGCGAATTAGGTATTTTTGTAACACTTCCTAATCAACACAATAATCAAACAACTGGCTCTTATCGTTTCAAGATTTTCACATTTGGTTAAACTTTAGTACTGTGGCGAGGTAGTGTGGAAACTGTATCTCCATCTTAATTTAGATTTTAGTATTATAATGCTGATAAATGCTTTCCAAAATTTTTTTATCATCTTGAAATTCTTTATCCGCTTTGTATCAGCATTCCTATTTGTTAACCTGTACTGTTTGGCTCAGGTTCACCATCATTTTTCCGGAATTTTATGTGTCAGCTCGTTAAAAAATTGAAACTTAATGTATACGACATTTTAAAAAACTAAAAGTTTGGCAGGCTGTCATATCCGCACGGATGCGTTTAAAATGAAATTTTCACACAATAATCTACTCGATAAGACCTTTCGAATGATGTGTCACACGACCCCTCTTTCCATTTAAAAAAATGTTTCAAAATGGCGCCCAGCCGCCATCTTGAATACTAAAAGTACGTCAGTAACATCAAAAAGTAGTATTTCGACAGCAATTAAAGTATGCCAAGTTTCAAAATTTTTGATGCACACATTAAAAAAAAGGAGGGGACCTTTTAGAGCCGCACTGTATACACAGCCCTAAAATATTGTGGAGCTAAAGTCTACGCAGATGACACGCAAATATATTATAATTTCAATCACCAAGACCATTTACTGGCAACTAATTTGATTAATGAGGTTCTGGATACATTAAAACAACTTTCCTTGAAACAAATAACTTGAAGCTCAACCCATCAAAATCAATGGTCATGCATTTTGGCAACAAGTCTCATATATAGCTTTTTCAAGCGATAACGTCAATATAATATTGGATGGTGCTATGTTGCCTGTAGTAAAGTTCGCAAAGGATCTTGGTGTTATTTTAGACTCAAGATTTAAGAAGCATTCGCTCTGCTTTATGCTTATTCATGAATCGTCTTTTCATAATATACCCTTCCTTGGCAGCCTTTATAACCCGCCTGTATATTTTTCGGTACGTACGAACGTACTCATGAAACTTCGGGCTAGTGCGTACTTACGCAAGCTGTGTAAGCGTCTTAAATGATTGGAAGGCGTTTTGATTCCAGATTTTATCAGTTGTTTTGTCCTTTTCTTTTTGATTTTAGGAAGTGGAAAACAAGCGTTGAAGCAATCAATGAGGATTCTTTGGAATGACGTGAAATTTGGATCTCTATGAATAGTCTTCCAGTTGGCTGTCTGTGGCGCTTCTCTGAACTTTTGTAAATTTTGGTGTGAGAAAATTCTACCAGTTTTCACTTGTCTTGAGAACGAAGGAACCAGCCAAAGTTATAGAAAGGTTACAAAAAATATCATCAACAAAATTAATACAAAAGGTACCTAATCGATTGTACCACATTGAAATAACAGACGTGTGATCCGTGGGGGCTTGTCAACCAACATACGGATATTAAATGATTGTAACAATAATTTGCGTCACAATAATTGTCATCGATGAATTTAATATCAATCTCCAGCCAATATCAACTCACAGTTATGTGGTGAAGAGTCCAGTAACATTTCGAGTATCTAAAAAAATTTTTCCAAATTAGCAACTGGAGACCTATAAACACAAACAATAATATATAAATATTGGAAACCTTAATTGATATGCACGATACAAAACCCGAAGACGCCCTCGGCCAATAAAGAGTCGTGAGTAGCAGACACACAATCTTCTCAATCCAGTTGTCGTTAATAAATATATTGGTTCCACCATGCTGCAACATTTTTCTACTAAAATGAAAGTATGGAATAGCTAGGAACATCAACAATCTCATCAGACTTCAACCAAAGCTCTGTAAGCAAAATAATATGGAAAAAAAAACATAGTTCATCCGCTTCTCGGCGAAAGGATTGAAGATTTAAAAGCACTAATTCCAGAGTCGGGGAAAACATCTATTTTCACCTTGCTGACGATGATCGGGTACGAAAAAGCTTATATTTTTGCTGGTTGTTAGAGGTTTTAAGTTTTCAGATGAAATTGGATCATCTTCAGATTTGTCCTCCAAAGCTGCACAACTGGTATGATTTTATTCCAGCGCAGCCTCACTGGCAGTGTTCACACTTGAGTCGTCGACATATTGTTCTTGAAATTTTGTTTCTTCGTTTTCCAAGGATATATTTTTCTTGGTCTGTCTTTGTCTGTGTAAACAGCAAATTCTTCACACCAGTACGAGGTCCGTTTTTAACAAATTTGTTTCATCGTAGTCCTTATTAAATTTACTGAACTTATATGTCCCACTAATAATATCCATTCAATTTAACCCAGCTATCCAGCAGAGAATTTATGAGAAAATCATCACGATTAAGCTTCATAGCAGGTTGATCGGCTTTTCCTATCACATTATCAAAATGCACACCAGGTTTGATGGTAGACTCTCCACCTTGTAAGTTAATTCCTAAGGTTCCTAATTAATGTTTTGCTGAGTTGTCCACCTGATCCATTACTCCATATCACAAGCTTCTTCTTTGTTCCTTAGTCTTGGTCCTGGTCACCTGATGAAGTTCATCATCATTGGAGGATTTACCCTCTTACTTTTGGCCAATACAAATTTTGACTCTACAAAACATAATTGAACCAATAGAAGACCCTACAGAAAATATTTTGATAAACGTTAAAAAAGATGATCAAGAGAACAAGAGATCTCTTACTATTCTCCACCAGGTGTCAGGAATTTTTCAAGACTCTGAAAACTATGTTTTGAAATTATAGAGATTTTTTGGAAACGAAGCAAATAGACCAACATTTTGTCATGCGATTCAGGAACTGCTTCAAAATTATGGTATCTAGACGTACAAGAAGAATGTTTCGGAGAAGAGTATAAAGAACTTATGAATGGACAATACCTATGTATCGAAAAAAAACGAAGATAATATAAAGGGTGTTTCATTAATATTGCGAAAAAATTCAGGGTGAGTTTCCCCACTTAAAAATAATAAGAAAACTTCATATAAAGGTGTGTCCGGAAATGCTTCGTTACAGATCTACAGGGTGTTGAAGTTTTATTTTTATTTTTGTTTTTTCTAAATAATATTTGAACCAATGTCTATATTTTCATAAAAATCGGTATTTGAGGGTTTCTTTTTATGCGGAATTCGAACTTTATCTCAGTTTGGCTCTGACTTGTAGAGGGCGCCACCTACACTCATTTGTCCTGACATGTACAGCCATAACTTTTTGGACGTAACCGTATGACATATTTGAGTGAAAAAACATATTTCTCCTTAATTTTTATGCAAAAAAGGCATACTTCTTAGAAGTCGCTACGTGGAACCATTTTCGAGATATTTGAATTTGCAATAATTAATACATGGGATTTTGAAATTATGGCGAAGGTAACCTGCTAGAAGTTATCACATATTACGCATTAATGCTTCATATTTTCAGTGAAAAAGATAAAAGTCGACCTCTGTGTAATATTATCGACAACGCTTATTCAAATATTATTTAAACAAAAACAAATAAAAAAACTGAAAAAAAATAAAATAAATAATAACTTTAACACCCTGTAGCTCTGTAACGAAGCATTTCCGGACACATCTTTATATGAAATTTTCTTTTTATTTTTTAGTGAGGAAACTTATCCTGGCACTATCAATGAAACACAATGCTCGGCCATGATTTCATTACCATATGTATTCATTATTTCAAATCTAAATATCTCGAAAATAGTGGCACGTAGCGACTTCTATCAAGTATGCCTTTTTTGCATAAAAATAAAGTTATATGTTTTTTCACTCAAATATGTCATACGGTATAACTCACCCTAAATTTTTTCGCAATATTAATGAAACACCCTGTATAATTTGTCGCCTTGTATCTACAATGGATTGACCTGTTTGAAAGGAAGACTCTGGAGAATTGTACAGAAATCAAAGAAGAAACAAAACGACCAATCATTTTAATCAACAAACATATACCTTCACTTATACCTACTTATCGATGATTACCATACGAAATTTACCCACGCAGGAGTTGAGTTGGTATTAAACGAAATTGGATAGACAAACTGGATCATTCATGGAAGAAATAGTATGATTACTAACGTCATAAATATTTGCTATATTTGTAAAATGAGAAAAGCAAAACCCATAATTCCTGAAGTGGGACAACTGCCGATGGAACGACTGCGAAAACCCCGAAGATCATTTTCTTTTGTATAGACTATTTTGGACCCCTATAAAAATAAGGCTATAAGTGAGTCGGCAGAAGTCATGAAGAAGGATACGGAGTACTTTTCACATGCTTGTCAATAAAAGTCGTGCACCACAAAACATATTTGTGCCGTGCACTTCGAATAAGCTGATACCTTGAATACGGACTCAGCCATACTAGCGATTAAGACGATTTATCTCAAGAAGAAGTCAACCTCGATGCATTCGAAGCGACAACGGGACAAATCCTTGTTCAACAGAGAACTTCGTGAGGCGTTGGCAAAAGTGAATAATACTGAAATCAGATATCACTGTCTAGCCAAGAACATTGATAGGAAAAGAATTTCTCCAGCCAGTGCACATATGGGAGGTTGATGGTAGCAAATGGTTCGCAGTGTCAAAACCTCTTAGAAAATTGTATTGAAAGTTCTCCAGAATCAGATGTATAACGAACTCTATTGGTTAAAGTCAAACAGTAGACCATTAACGTATATCAATCTTTTTGGCGAGGATCTATTTCACCCCAACTTTTTTTTTTGGTATTTTGGTCGACGTAATTTTCCTTGGACTTGGACTTCAGAAGTCAGATGCCGACGTTGATAGGACCGGGCCCCTATCCTCATTCTCACTTTATATTCACTTCACCTGATTCGAGGATAAGGGCTCAGGATTTGAACACCACGTTCAGGCATCGAAAATGAACTAAAGACTAGAAGGTTCACTCGTCGTGAAAAGTGGCTCCGGCTCGCCGCATTCCCATTCCGCTCTGGTCCTAGTATTATACCAGTCGCCGATCGAGATTCCGGATTCGTCGTTGGTGTTCCGTAGACCGCTTGGAAATCTATCGCCTTTTTCACACTTGTCTCCCTCGTAAAACTTGTTCTGGGCCGGTTTTTGTTTTTGATCCTATGAATTACGGCAGATCTCTTTGAAGATACGATTTTCAAAGATTCCGACATGGAGTGAGCCAGTGAAATAAAAGCAATAAGTTGTTTGCAACATATGTATTAATATGTTTTATAATTTACACTGCTCAGACATTTATACATCAATCGAAAAACGATCAAGTCTTTTCTTGAAAACCAGTATAAGTGGACTTATACGTATTTGATTGATTTGTCCGATAATGAAATGGACACTCACTTGATATTGATGCAGCTCTACATTTTATATTATGTTGATTTTGAAAAACTAGGATTCTACACAGAGAAAATGTTCAGGTCAGGGTCCATTTTATTCATTTATATTCATGTTGACTTTTTCATCTAGACCACAAATATCTCCTACGTACATCTTTACGGTTATCCCGGTCTCGTACAGGATTTCATAGATTTATAATTATTCTTAAATTTTATATTGGTTAACATGTTTATCAATTTACATTGCCCCATCAAGATTGGGGCATAGGAAAAGTGGAATCACGGTTATTTAAAAAATATTTCTTAAATTAATGAGAATTCAAGCATATTGTTTTGTTTTCCAGCTTTTGTACAATTTTGTATATTGATTGTCCATTTGAACTAAGAAATGCATTGTGTTAATTGACAAAAACTGATTCTGTTCCAGGATATCTAGTTTGTTAAACTCAATCATTGTTTATCAAAATAAATCTAGTCCTAGTGGAAAATGCTACGAACTTAAATTTTGCTTATGGTGCACCTACCATGATAGTTCTGATATAACACTTATAAATTACAGTGAATAAACAGGGCAATTTGTAAAGCTGTGCAATTGTATGTCGATAACTTAATTATTGGTACAGTCTAATTAAATAGAAAAATAAAAGCATACGATGGCACACCTTTGTCACATGCCCCGTAAAGTATGAGTAGAAAATTCCCCAGGCTGTCGTGAAAACCCTGTATAATATTTTTACAAATGTACAACCCTCTCTTACCACCCAGTCTTTTCTTTCTATCACACTCGTTTTACTCTCCATTCCTTAAAATATTGATATTTTCACAAATTTGGACATTGACTCGCTACATTTGTGAAAACTCATTTTTGGTTCATTTTCTTATGATGAGAGTACAGCATTGGAAATTCGAAAATAAATTAATGACATAGATACTAGAAATACTGGTTGAACATTATTATCATACATTATTACATAAGATTAAAGTTAACATAAATTGTTTACCATATTCAAATGCTTTATTTTAAAATCTACATCAAATAAACTACTGAGAACTTAATGTTGCATACATGGTGTCTCACGCTCTATGGGTACCTTGTACGTTTACGGAAAACTAGTCATAGTATCGATCTGAAAATTTGACTGAGCCCATAATCGAGTATGATCTATATTTTAAAAATATTTTCAGTTTAGCAGTGTTGCCGCTTTCTCCCAAAAGTTATAGCAACTTTCTCATTTTAACTGGACCACCCTGTATATCATTATTTTTCGAAAGTCCTTGACTGATTTGAATCACTCTTGCTTGATATACTCCTATACCTATCGGCAGCGGTTTTCGAGATATGAATTAATTTATAATATTTTTGACGCAAAACACAATAATGGATTGACTTCAATAATTTCGTACTTGGAAACGGTGGAGAGTTGAAATTGCTATGCCGACTAAAGAGAGGTGAGTTTATATGGTCACAATGGAGAAACCGATCTGATAATATACAGGGTGCTTCAAATTTATTCATCTTTTTCCTACACAAAAAAAAATGATAAAACACATGTGGAACCCCCTATATATATTACTTGAAAAATGAAAAAGCCAATGAATTTCCCTTCAAATGGTATCCCATGTTCCTATACCTTAACTTTCAGGATCTACAAGAGAAATGCATTTTACTAAAAAATAAATTAGATTGACTCACCTAAATGTTGTGAGACATAATGTAGCTTCCATGGCAGCCTTATCTGAGTTAGTTTACAAAGTTTGAAATTTTAAAACAAAACATCTTATCACTATTACCAAAAAACAAAACCAAATTCGCATCAATGTGAAAGAAAAGTGTTCAAAATGTTGACCGTTTGTCTCCTAACACTTCAAAATTCTCCGTTTCACAGGTCGTATTCATTTCAATGGTTTCACACCACGAAACTAAAACAAACAAGATATGATCTCGCGCAGGTTTAGCTCAAGTCATTGCGTGTCCAAACCTCAAAATTCATGGGTTTCCTAGGTAACTTATTGCTTACCATGATATACTGAAACAAACAAGACTCTCGCACATCCCGCTTCAGAAGTCATCACGTGACCTACCTCAAATCTGAACAATCAATGTCATGCGTGAGCCAGTTAAAATTTTGACCAGCAAATGGTAACTAGGTAACGTTAGGGATGTTTTGAATCCAACCTCACTTTTGGCTCGCAGTGACGACATGCGCGGCTTGGTTCTAATTTCGTCCAGCAATTGATCATATCTTGTGTGATTTAGTATCATGGTTTCACACCATCGGCTGTGTAACTTGGCAACTATGGGTTGCCCTAGAAACTACATTATGTTTCAGTGTCATATCATTTATATCAATATATTTTTATTTTTAGTTAAATGCATTTTTCTTGTAGATCTTGAAGGTTTAGGTAAAGGATATACCATTTGAAAAGAGATTTGTTTACCTTTTAATTATTCAATGAAAATACAAGAGGTTCCATTTGAAAAAAAATAATGTTTTTTTATCATTTTTGAGTGTAGGAAAAAGATTAATAAATTTGAAGCACCCTGTATATTATCAAATCGGTTTCTCCATTGGGACCATTTAAACCTACCTTCCTCTAGTCGGCATAGCAATTTCAACTCTCCACCGTTTCCAAGTACGAAATCATTGAAGTCCGCTGCCGATAAGTATAGGAGTATATCAAGCAAGTGATTTAAATCAGTCAAGGATTCCAAAAAAATAATAATATACAGGGTGGTCCATATAAAATGAGAAAGTTGCCACAACTTTTGAGAGGAAGCGGCAACACTGCAAAACTGAAAATATTTTTAAAATATAGATCATATTCGATTATAAGCTCAGCCAAATTTTCAGATCGATCCTACGTCTGGTTTTCCGTAAAGGTCTAGGGTATCATATACCGTGCGACACCCTGTATTTTTATAATAAAATAATGTCAGACCAAAGATAAACTGACGTTTTGTTTTAATAATTCTGAGAAACGTTCAGAAATTGATTGGAAAACCATCCCTCAAACTTGTTATCACAGCTATCTATTACAGAAGTGCCCTAACTTATGTAAATGATAATTGTTATTAAATTTTTCATAAAATACATACAGGGTGTTTTCTATTGAATGCCGATACTCAAGGGTGATAACCCTCAAAAGACGCAAAGTGTTTATGAACAAGGGTTTTGAAATACCAGTAGGGCACCTCTGTGTTTTGTTTTTAAGAAATTAAATGAAATATCAAAGAAATCTTGAAAATATTGGGTAGAAACCAACTTGAATAACTTGTATTTTAGAAACTATGCGGTTGCGAACTCTTTGTCTTGGGATCATCCAATGATTATCATTCTTTTGAGTATCGGCATTCTTTGAAAAAAAAAAACCTGTATAGGTTGATTATTAATTACTCCAGTAATCCAAGGTTTAGAAAAGGCGTTTCCAGGACAAAAATGTTGAAGTATTTTTCTCACTGGTTCTTTATGTATTTTGGTCTGCTAAATCCGAATCTGAAGTTAGCCACCTCCAAAGTCAATTATTTCATGACAACCTATTACGTCCTGGTTACATCTAAGGAGTTGGCAAACGTGAGTTAGGTCCATATACACTCATGGTCAGATAAAAAGCGAATGTCAAAAATTTTATGGTGCATCTGAGAACTTCAATCCATTTGTCAGTTTACATGTCGTGGCGATTTTTTTCAAAAAATTGTTTAGGGTCCTTTTGTCACGTTTAAAAAAAGGATTGAAAATTAATTTTTTTTTCATGTAATCTCATAGGTAGACTATCCTTTATTCAATTATTGTGAAATTTTCAGGAAGTACATATATTAAGCCCCCCTTTCGCTATCCATTTTGATAAAAAGGTACGCCAAAGAAAAAGTTTAATTTGTAGCCATTTTTTAAACGTGACAAAAGGGACTTGAACACATTTTTGAAAAAAATCGCCAAGACACGTAAACTGACAAATGTATTGTAGTTCTCAGATTCACTATTATCTCCTTGATCACTGATACAGAATCAAAGTTTCATAAAAATTTTTACATTCGCTATTTATCTGACCATGAGTGTATACCTCACTCACGTTTGCCAACTCCTTAGATGTAACCAAGACATACCAGGTAGTCATGAGTTATTCTTATTGGAAAACTGAAAAAAGTGTCAAAATTTTGAGGTTTTCTGCAATTCTCTTTATGAAGCTGAAACCTGGCGAGGTGGCAAACCTCAGATTTGGATTCAGCAGACCAAAAAAAATATAGAACCAAATGGCACAAAAGAAAAATGTTCATTAGAGATAACAAATAACTCCAACGAGCAAAAGCGTTCAACATTGCGAAAAACCAAAGCCCCATGAATATGTTCGTGCTGTCCTTCTCAATTACATAGGTATATCTATTTCACCTAATCGCATAGACACGCTTGACGATTATTATTCTTTTAATAGAATTCTTTTCTTAGAATTATAAAACTTGTTATTATTGCATTACAAGAAAAAGGTTTCAACAAAAGTAGTGAACGAAATATTGAAGGCCCAAAATAATTTCCACAAAGTGAAAAAAGGAATTTGTTAAAACGATGAATTGCCCACAAAGTTGACGAAAAGACAAAAATGGCCAAGAAGAACGAACAATTCCATTGGATATGGGGATACTGGGAAAATGATATTGACAACAATCCAGCGTGAATAGAAATCTTATTAAATTGAAGCTTATAGACTGGATTAAAGTCCTAAAATGTAAAACAAATAATATGGAGTAGTCCAAAACGTAAAGAAGTTAAACAATAATGTGGAAAATACTAAATATGTCAAGAATTTTGAAACCCAAAATCCGTTTTTTTTGCCATTTTGATTATTTGTACCGGGTGGCCAACTAAGAATGCGAGGTACCTTTTCTCGGAAACTATTCATCGTAGAGGCTTGCGGTAAAAAAATTTATGACTAAAACGGCCAAGAGAAAAACCTGGAAAATATTCTCAAGTTTCTGAAATGGTCGCTAGGGGGCGTAAAAACCAACACCAAGTAGAAAAATACGATTTTTTTGAAATTTTGTCCAATGAAAATATAACGATGAGCTCATTTTCGGATTAACTGACTATTTACCTACACTTTTTGTCGCAAACGTTTTTTTCAATCTATCATAATAGAGTGGTGGGGGAAGTTCAATTGTTTTTTTAAACAAACGGAGATTTCTCCCGTTTTGCTTGACCGATTAAAACGAGCTTGGGCTCATATGAAAGAGCATGATCTGCACTTCAACAAACTTTTTTGGTTTTGAATTTTTGACCTTCGCCGTCGCCGCTAGATGCCGTTAACTGAAATGGTAGCATGTTTTTGAGTTTTTTCCAAAAAAATCAAATGTAATGGTATATTCATTTTTATATATTTTAAAAGGAGATACATTTTCCTGTAAAAAAAAACAAAAAAATTATTGTTCTTTTTTGTATTTTTTTTTGTTTTTTTTTTTTGAATTTTTTTATAGGAAAATGTGTCCCCTATTAAAATATATGAAAATGGATACACCATAACGTTTGATTTTTTCGGAAAAACTCAAAGTATGCTACCATTTCAGTTAACGCCATCTAGCGGCGACGGCGAATGTTACAAATTAAAAAGCAAATGAGCATATTATAGCGCAGACTATTCTCTTTCATATGAGCCCAAGTTCGTTGAAATCCGTCAAGCGAAACGGGAGAAATCTCCGTTTGTTTAATAAAACAATTGAACTTCCCCCACCACTTTATTATGATAGATAGAAAAAAACGTTCCAGACAAAAAGTGTAGGTAAATAGTCAGTTGATCCGAAAATGAGCTCATCGATATATTTTCATTGGACAAAATTCCATAAAAATCATATTTTTCTACTTGGTGTTGGTTGTTACGCCCCCTAGCGACCATTTCAGAAACTTGAAAATATTTTCCAGGTTTTTCTCTTGGCCGTTTTAGTAATAAAATTTTTTGCCGCAAGCCTCTACGATGTATAGTTTCCGAGATACAGTACCTCGAATTCTTAGTTGGCCACCCTGTACTATGATACTTCATTGAGAAAACTAATATGGAAAAATGTTTTGAAAAATTGTTTTCCTACAGCCGTGCGGAAAATTCAATTTTCCGCACCAATATCCGTGTGGAAAATCAGATTTCCCGCACCAGTGCGGAAAAATTTTTCCGCACGGATATGTCAAAATTAACAATATCATAAGCAAACAGCAACCAGGTTTCCAGGTAACTATGGTCGCTTAGTTACACATTTCGACATTCATTATTATTTATTTGTCATTAGTTGCATCAGAAACTTTCAAATTACGAATTATATCCTTATTTCCGCACGTCTGTAGAAAAACTATTGTACCTAACACTTGCGGAAAATGTTTTTCCGCCCTCGGCTGCTTCACCGAACTCCGCTACGCGTCGGTCGGTGAACGGCAGACTTGTGCGGAAAAACTAATTTTCCGCACTTGTTAGGTAAATAGCTATTTCCTACAGCCGTGCGGAGAATTCAATTTTCCGCACCGATATCCGTGTGGAAAATCAGATTTCCCGCACCAGTGCGGAAAAATTTCTCCGCACAGATATGTCAAAATTAACAATATCATAAGCAAACAGCAACCAGGTTTCCAGGTAACTATGGTCGCCTAGTTACACATTTCGACATTCATTATTATTTATTTGTCATTAGTTGCATCAGAAACTTTTAAATTACGAATTATATCCTTATTTCCGCACGTCTGTAGAAAACTATTGTACCTAACACTTGCGGAAAATTAGTTTTTCCGCACGAGTCTGCCGTTCACCGACCGACGCGTAGCGGAGTTCGGTGAAGCAGCCGAGCAGCTTGCGGAAAAAGTTTTTCCGCCCTCGGCTGCTTCACCGAACTCCGCTACGCGTCTTTCGGTGAACGGCAGACTCGTGCAGAAAAACCAACTTTCCGCACTTGTTAGGTAAATAGCTAATCCATATCGATAAAAAGAAAGTTCCAATTTTCTAATCCATCATTCTAGTTCTTATGGTCATTTGTCACTTATTTTATTAATGTAAAATAAGTGTTGTTCAATGATCGGCTTTGGTTGCGATTCAAGTCATCCTGGTGGTACCTCAAATTAGAAATACAGAGTCTTTCAAATTTGGAAAAAGATGCTCCAACAATGTGCCGTATTCACTTTTTGAGATATTGTTGGAAAAACAACATTGTCTTTCGTTTGTTTGTTATGGTTTTGATTGATGATTAGTCACAGACTAAAGAAGTGATGGGAAAAAATAAGAACATACACCAGATTTTTTTTTATGGTAGCCCCGACAAAAAAAACATCGCATGAAAATCTGAACTTCTTCAAACTTCAAATGATGGTAACAGAATTATATTATTCTTATGGTCAATAAGGGTGGTTCTTGAAGTTGGGACACCCTATACACCTAAATACCAAATAAAGATAAGAAATATGTTTTATTTTGTTTTCACCAGTCCGGATTTGTCAAATAAAATAACTCGCTTATGTTTTACTGTTTTTTCAGATCATGCTGCATTTTCCAATACTTCATCTTGGTCAGTTGTGTATCTGGGATAGCTACTCTTGGTGGAATGAAACTGAGCATCATAATATGTCTCAAATACGCTCTGGTCTGTCTGAAGGCCGCATCTGTTCCGTGGATTCGATCCAGTACTCCTAGCACTCCAAAACAGTTGTTGAATCTGACAAAGGAAAATAAATTTACCGTTGTTAGACACGATAAAAGGTAAAATATCTCATTCATTATTTATTCTTTTAGAAAACCAGACGTTTGAAGATCTGAGTGTGTTGAATTTTTCTTAAATTGCAATAACTGCAGATAAGAAGATGAGGATCTTCATCAAGAAAACTTGTTCATCTTGTACCTACATGATAACGCAACAGAAAATAATTTAGCTGGAGGTATGCAGAATCCAGATTATTGATAATGATGATTATTGGCGACGATTTTTACATATTATCATGAATTTGAGTGGAATATCCAGTAATAAACAATGTAACAGATTTTTGTAATACAGTACCTATGCAATAATTCTCGGATCCATCAAGACTAAAAATTAAAGGGTATTGATGAGTTATATACGAGAGTATAATATCATAGACGCATTATACCAATTTTTACAAGATGTTCGACTGTGTGGTGACTGGTAAGTCATGAGTTACTGTTGAGAATAATATGATATCGTTACGGCTTCAGAAGAATGATAAATTTTTGTCGTATATGCAGCAGGTGGTTAGAACCTGAGGTGAGAAACATGGGGAGCATCCATTACCTAATAATAATATAATTATTGTATATCGTGCCAGAGACCTTTGACTGGGACATCTTGAATGTGTCTCAAGATCAGTTAGAAGAATCTACTGGGCTTCAAGTGCAACTGCGGTCCTGTGGATATCGACAATAATAGTTTATGATAAAATCCCGTAATTTCATCGATGTAGGGTCCCACCTCATTGCATGACAGACTCAAATGAGCAATTTACATGAAAAAATCAAAACAAGAAACTAGCCAATGATCAGATATTAGTATGCATTGAAAATGAGTTGAATAAAAAGGTTGGCTTTCCCCTTTTCGGAAATTCTGCAATAAAACCTAATTCAGATCGGAATTTGTGCATCAAAAAGAGAGTTTTTCTACGAGCGTGCGCAAAGTAAATACTCATTTGCGTGTGCAAAGTGAACTTTTTCCGCACTACTGTCAAATGTTCAATCAGGGACGGTTTATCAATAATTGAGAGTTATCCCTGGACTATCATTAACCTTAGGATAGCCTCAATTTGTTTGACATCATTTGTCAATTTGGCAGGGGCAAAGTGGACCCAGGGTCAGCTAACCCAGAGATTTAGCTCGCTTTTGATAAATCGGCACTCAAATTCCTACCTACCAGTTTATTGAAGAGACATTGTTTTACGGTTATCCGATGTTAAACGGAAAGGTTGGTACAGAACCGTAATAAATGTCCAGAGTTACATCCATGTAAGGAGGGCACTACTCACATGGATGTAACTCTGGGCATTTATTACGGTTTTGTTTCAATCTTTCCGTTTAATACCAGTTTATAGTTCGAACTTTGTTTGTATACCAACATTGCATTGCTAACAAAATGCACGAAAGAGTGCTTGTTACTGAAGGACATGAAATTGTTTTGCGTTTAAAAACACCATTTGCCACGATAGTCGTATTATTCGCGGAATCGATAATTTTGATTTTGACTAAAAATAGCAAAAATTCAAACGACTGAATGCAGAGTAGCTCCGGACAACTATAACAGTTTAATCGTTTCAACTGTGAGCATCGTTGGCGATTTTTTTAAAGAGGTCTTTGTTGTTTAAGCTGAAAAATACTATTAAGTCTTTCATTTCTAATTTTTGAATGCTCGTAGAAAAAAATATTGTCCCTTAAACACGGGCGAAGTATCTTTTCCGGCCTTAAAGCATATCCGAACTCCGCCAACTGCTTTTGCGTGCGAGAAAGTATCACTTTGCACAATTGTTAGGAAAATAACAATTTCTAAAATGATATGATCTTATAATACGCCTCTATAGAAATTTATATGATAAAACAAAATTTCATTTGGCTTTTTCTTTTTATCCAGGAGTGTTTTTAGTAATTACTAAGAGCTTTAAAAAACTTCCTAAAAACCTGAATTCTTTTTGTCCAAGTGAAGTAGGTACGAGAGTTAACACATTTTAAAAGCTATATTGAATATAAGTATATTGTAAGTATTTGAATAATTTGAGTATTCATGAGTTCCTATCCTGAAACACTTCTTAGAAAATTATACGCCTTATTATAAAAAAGAATATTATACATTATTCTTCATAATATTACTGAAATAATACTCACTTGAGATGATGAAAGTCATGAGCTTCTGGGCTGGGAAAGAACGGCAGGTGGTATCCAGAGTGAGCATTCAGAGTACTTAAAATGGCCAAAGTGAACCATAACCAAGCGGTTGCAACATGTGAACCCATCACGAATACTCCCAAAAATGGAGGAAACAAGTTTGAAAAGATATGTTCTATCGGATGACAGTAGATTGCAGTTACAGCGATCGGAGCAGTCCATTCGTGGTGTTGCTTATGGATGTATTTATAGATGTGTTTGCTATGAAGAAATCTGCAATATGCAAAAACGTGATTTTCAACAGGATTTTTGAACTTCATGTTATTGGAATCGTTAAGTTATCATCCAGCAGGGGGTCAATTTTTGACCCTTCGCACATTTAAAACGTATTCGCAGAAGTGCGACCAGGCGGTCAATTCTTGAGCATTCGCAAATTTAAAACGTATACGCAATTGTGCGATCAGCATTTGAAATAACATGGTGATCGCATTTTTGCGAAGGCTCAAAAATTGACCTCCGGATCGCATTCTTGCGAAAACGTTTCAAATTTGCGAAGGCTCAAGAACTGAGCCCCAGCTCCACTTAATTGTCAAGCTTTCTTAGCATTTCTCGACGCCCTGTTACGATTAGGTAAAATTTATACAGGGTGTCCCAGCAAGGGTGGCCACCGGCCATATCTCAGAAACTACTGGACCTAAAAGTTCAGGAAAAAAAAAATTATGACTAAAGTGGCCACGAGAAAATGCTGGCAAATATTTATAACTTCGAAATTTTTCCGCTAGGGGGCGCAATCAAAGCTTAAATATAAATATTCGAAATTTCTCCGGAAATTCTCAGATTGAGGTATATCTTTATCAACATGGTTAGAAAACCTAGACAATTTCACGTCTTTTTGGTACAGTGCTCATTGGCGTACCGATCTTCGTGTGAGTAGGGGAAGGTAGTGAAAGTGTAATTGTTCAAGTAGCTGTAACCTATTAACGACTTGTCCGATTTTGTTGCGTATAGGCTTGTTTAGGAGATAAATGTGAGTACTTTCGAACATCGGATCGTATCCAGTAGTGCGTGATTGTCTCCAGCAAAATTGCTAGAAGGGGTAACTTGAATTAAAAACAGTGTTTTTCATTTTACCGCAAAAATTTAAATGGTATGGTATAATTCTGATAAGAGCATCGAAAGGTACATTAAATTTACAAGAAAAAACCTTTGAAACGCAGGTGGATATCTTTTTTCGTTTTCGAGTTATTGCCGAGAAAAGAGTTTTTGACACTCGAAAAGTTGTTTGTTGTGTAGTTCTATTGCAACCTGCTCTTTTTTTGGCTTCAATAATAATAACTAGTCCAAATTATGTAAAATTTAATGTTTTCATTTGTTATTTCAATAGAACAAAACTCATAATAAATGAAAAACATTTTGATGAGCATAAATCCCAATCTAATTATGTATTAAATATTGCAATGATGGGTTGAAAAAAAATCTAGGTAGCTGTGGAAAAACATCGGCGGGTTTTCATGGAGATAATTGAAACAGATATTGCAATCATAACAATCTCCTAATTATCATTTTAACATTCTCTGTTAAAATGTCTTACACCAATGCCGAGGCTTTTGATATGATCACCGTATATTTTCAATGTTTTGGAAATGCTCCGATTGCGGCACGTGAATACGCTGCAAGGTATCCTGAACGAAGGCACTACAGCAGAAAGGTATTTCGGCGAATGGCAATACGTTTAAGAACAACGGGAAGTGTACAGCTCAATCCAGTTCCAATCAGAAGACGTCCGGTAAGAAACCATGAAGACAATATTATAAACGTTCTCGCTTACGTGGAAGCTTCACCGCATTTGAGCACAAGAGAAATTTCCCACCATCCAGGACTAAGTCGTTCTTCAGTGCTCCGAATTTTAAGAGACTTCAAACTTCGTCCATACCATCTTTCCTTACACCAAGCTCTATCAGAAGATGATTTCAACAGGCGACTAGACCATTGCTATTGGCTTCGAGAAATGTGCAACGAACATCCTCAATTCCTCTCCCAAATTTTATGGACCGATGAAGACCGTTTCTCTAGTTTTGGAAATGTTGATTTGCATAACATGTAATTTTGGTCGCGGGAAAACCCACACTGTATGCGGGAAGTGGATCATCAAAACAGGTGGAGTGTAAACGTCTGGTGCGGAGTGTTAGGAAACAAAATTATTGGGCCGTATATTATTGATGAATCATATTTAAACTTTTTGGAAAATGACTTGCAAATACTTTTCCCATTGTTCCCATTGGTCTTAGGATGTCCATGTGGTACCAACATGACGGTTGCCCAGCTCATTATGCACGGAGAGTTCGTGATTTTTTAAACAACCGTTATCCAGATCGCTGGATTGGAAGGGGCAGTTTGTTCCCATGGCCACCGAGATCCCCCGATTTAACTGTGTTGGACTATTGCTTGTGGGAACGAATCAAGGACATCGTTTACAAAACTCGTCCCACCACAAGAGAAAATATGATTGAGCGGATTGAGAATGCTATACATTCCATTGAACCAATTGAAATAGAAACAGCTGTTTCTATTTGTAGGCACAGAATTGAGAAATGTATTTTACAAGATGGAGGACAATTCGAACATTTATAAAGTTAAATAAAACTACACAACAAACAACTTTTCGAGTGTCAAAAATTATTTTCTCGGCCATAACTCGAAAACGAGAAAAGATATCAACCTGCGGTTTGGAGGTTTTTTCTTGTAAATTTAATCTTCATTTCGATTCTGTTATCAGAATTATACCGTACCATTTAAATTTTTGAGGTGAAACGAAAATAACAGTTTTTAATTCAAATTACGCCTTCTAGCAACTTTTCTGGAGACAATCACGCATCACTGGATACGATGTTCGAAAGTACTCACATTTATCTTCCAAACAAGCCTATACGCAAAAAAATCGGACAAGTCGTTTATAAGTTACAGCCACTTGAACAATTACACTTTCACTACCTTCCCCTACTCACACGAAGATCGGTACGCCAATGAGCCCTGTACCAAAAAGACGTGAAATTGTCTAGGTTTTCTAACCATGTTGATAAAGATATACCTCAATCTGAGAATTTCCGGAGAAATTTCGAATTTTAATATTTAACCTTTGATTGCGCCCCCTAGCGGAAAAATTTCGAAGTTATAAATATTTCCCAGCATTTTCTCGTGGCCACTTTAGTGATAATTTTTTTTTTCCTGAACTTTTAGGTCCAGTAGTTTCTGAGATATGGCCGGTGGCCACCCTTGCTGGGACACCCTGTATAGACAGTGTAGGTATAAAATATTTTACTCTTAATTAGTGATTAACTTGAGTGCATTGAGTTCTGAGCCTTCACCGTGTTGGAAACTGATAAGAAACAACACTCTCGGAGGTAAGAACTTCAGAACCATCAGACCCAATCAATCCCTTTGAAAAAAATGCGATCCCCAATAAGTTATCAACCAAATCATAACTAGGTCAAACATATCAACTAAAAAAAAATCGTAATAACGCTAAAAAAAATGTATGACCTGAGCATATCATGAGCAAGTACAGATATTATTGGTATTACTATAACAATGAAAGACAGAAACTAGGTGATGTTCTCAATCAGCACCTCAGTTAGTACGGGAGAGATATTGGATGAGGAGTGAAAGGGATCGCCTTTGACGACGATGGTCCAGGAGAGCAACCTCTCTCCTCTTGGAGATGCTATTGGTCAGACTGCGCTGTGTGGACTCGGTGCTGCGGTATTTAACACGGAACAGATAAGGGATTTACTGATTTTAGTTGAGGTGTGTGGAGGAACTGGAGAAGGAAACATCTGGGGAGCTTATTTCAAGATGTGTTTTATACTTGAAACTCGAGTATTTCGATGATGAAACTGCGGTGATGGAAAACCCATTGCGGTCTCAAATCTTAAAAAAACTGAAGTATCGAAATGGAAGAAACATCGCTACAACCGTCAAGATGTACAAATCGCCTTCATCAAATTATCATTGCTGGGAGCCATGATGCATATACCTATAAATTATCTTTTGTGAGCTTGATGCATGATATGACATGATGTATTGAATACAATAAAAGAAACCCATTTTTTTTAGTTATCGCTTTTCTCTAGAAAGCCCTTCAAAACTGTTCTGCCGCATACAATAATATCATGTAATTCGTCTCTTTGTTATGGTAATTTTGCTTGCTTAACATTATGGTGATTTCTTGATGAGGATAATAATAAGCATTAATGCTTTTACGGTCATCAAGATAATTTTTGCAAAAAAGTTTTTTTGTAACTACTACTCCATGAGTTTTGGTAAGTACATGGAATATTTTATTCTGGAATAGAAAGTATTCTGACAACTGAAACTTCATTTTTGCTGTAGGTGTATGCTAATGTGTATGTATAATCTATACTGTATTATGTAGATATGTATTATGATTATTATTGTGTAGAGTGACATTGATTTACGGCTATCCGATGTGAAACGGAAGGTTGGTACAGAGCCGTAATAAATAATGTTGAGAGTTACATTAATGTGAGCGGCCGCCCGCGCCCTCCGGATACAGAAATGCAACTCTCATTATCAAAAAGTTATCCACTGTACAGGGTGTCCCATTTTGGTTGTTACTTGAGATAGATCCTTAGATACTTTTTTGTCAAACGAAAGATGCCATAAACAAAAATTTCATAGGCCTTTCAGTTTTTGAGCTACAGGGTGATTTTGAAAAAGTTGCATTTTTGGACACCCCTGAGGTGCTTTATCGGAAATGTGAAAACGGGTTCTGATAGAACTTTTTACGTCAAATCCAGTGGCATAATTTTCAATATTTTATCGTTTTCGAGATATTGACCAATGTTGGGTCTTTTTCAAATGGGACAGCTTATTATCGGGAAATTGATTTGTCTTTTTACTGGCTTTTCAAAAATATATTAAAGTATGGGTCTATTTTGATAAACCACGACAATATTCCCAATTTTTAAAATTTGCAATCAAAATTGCAGTAGGTCATGAAAACCAACGATGTTTGTTATTGTTTACTTGGTAACAGTAACAGAGATCTCAACTTTTGTATGCATGATGTAAATTTGCAATTATGACAGGAAATCAGACCATAAAAAATCTTGATATGAAGAGTGGCAGGGAAAAACGATTAGAGTCAATTTTTAAATGATACGTGACATCATGTTGCCTGATTCAAACATAATACTGTGAAAAGACATCATTCTGTCGCCGATATTCGCCCTGCAACGCCACTGTGTTGCTGCGCGAACGTGATGGAAGCTTATAGACAGTTCTGGAAAGATCTTGGGTATTCTTGCATTTTCGGCGAAGGAACCTGGAATATATAAGACTTCGGAAGCGCAGCTGCCAGTTTTAGTTCAGTTCAGTTATTGATTGGCCGCGAAATATTAAGGCTCAGAGTCCCGCGAGCTTTTGAGCGGCCTAAAAGTGGTTCGGAAATACACGGTTTTCTAACACATCTGTTGACATTTCCAAAAAGTTTTTTTTTCTAGTTATAGACGAAGCCTTGATTAATGTCCTATACTTAATAAAAAGTTTTAAAATTGATCAGAAATATAAAAGATTTTTTGCTCAAAGTTGATCAACTTTAACCACCATTTTCTTAACTTTGTACTTATTTTATCTGGTCGAAATAAAGTATAGGACGTGTATTGAACATTTGGTGAAAGTCTTAAACAAAAATCATAGAGAAATGTTTTGCCGTTTACAAATAAAGTTCGTGTTTCAAAACCTTCACATTACCAATTATCACTCATTTTGACACCATTCAGTGGCGACATCACAGATTATTATTCGAACTCGACATTGGGGCGTAGTTTAAGTATCAGCTGTTTAGCTTGGATTTTGTCTTACGATATCAGGACCAGTTTGTGTTTTTTAATGGTCTTGGAAAATGGATGCTCTTGGGATGGCCAATATAAGGGAATATGATTAATATTCAGTTTCGTCCACATAAATGAGCCGTTTTGAATCCGGAGTAGTTTGTGGTGGAAATGCTCCGATATTTAATTTTCGGAAAGTATACCTACTTAAAATGAGAAAAAATGTTGTGATCAAAGTACGAGATAATAGAATATAATGAGGATTTTTTGTTGATAGGCATTGATTATCAGGATTGATTTCCCTAACTGATGTTGATAATGTTGTTCACCTACCTCAGAAATATTTTCTATTATTAGAAGACGTACTTTTGTTTTTTTTTGCCAAAGAATTTTAGAGAGTTTGAACAATATTTCTATACTGGGCGTTGCTAAAAAGACTATGCATGTCTTATATTTCATTCTAAAATGGGATGCCATTTCTTATACGTCCAAAGAATGTTTTAACAAACGTTTCGGTGATTTTTGGGGTAAGTAAATTTTGAAAAAATTGATTCAATGAGTTTACTTTCGCATTGTTTTATTATTTTTGCTTAGATCATGTTTGTATATAGGTTCTATTTGAAATTCAATTTGGAAAGTGAAAAAAAACTAATGTGGTGAAGTTATGTTTCCATAGTTTCGTTATGTTTCAATGGATTTGTTGTGATTAAGTATATTATTATGTAGGTTCTATGAAGGAGGGGAATATAGTTGATGAATTTTCAATTTAGTGAAGTTATGTCCGCATAATTTTGTTATTTCTCAATGAATTTGATTCAAATTCGGTATATAGGTAAATTAGGTATGTAGGTTCTATGGGGGATATAGCGGAGAATTGATGCTCTTGGGATGGTCAATATAAGATTTTATGAATAATATTTAGTTTCGTTCACATGACTCAGCCGTTTTGGTTCCGAAGTAGTTTTTGGTTCAAAATACTCGGGTATTTTATTTTCAGGAAGTACTTAGTTCAATGAAGAAAATCTTTTGTGTTTAAAGTAAGAGATAACAAATACATATAATAATGTAATAAACATTTTTTTGCTATTTCGTAATACAATAATTATCAGCATTTCTTTCCTTAACTGATGTTAATAATTTTGTTTGCCTACCTCAGAAATATTTCCTATCATTGGAAGACTTACTTTTGTTTTTTTTTCCGAATAATTTTAAACATTTAAAAACAAATCTTGGTGTAGACATGGCTAAGAAAGCTATGCATGTCTGATACTCTATTTTAAAATGAAATAAGTGTTATAAGTACTTATACCTACAGGATGTGTTAACAAGGATAAATAGATCATGAAAATAGTATTACCACAAGTCTATAATCTCGTCTATAATAATAATAAATCTATTAATCCAGAGGATAGTAACTGCGAGTAGTAGGTTTACCCTTCTAATTTATTTACGACTAAATTATCTATTTCATATTTCAATTTTCCATCCATCTCAATACAAATACATTAACACTTTATACGCGTTAATCACTGACACCATAGAAAAGTGAATATAACTCGGAATATAATATAATGATAATCTTAGCCACTTTTCGGAAACTTTTGAGTTGTTGATATCGTTTCCATGGTATTACCATCAACTTCATTTGTTCAAATGGAATCCTCCATTTTTTATTTCACTTTCGAATTCTACATCAAATTCCCAATAATATGATGATGATATTTTCATGTGTTACAGGATGGACGAAAAACAAGCTACGACCATTAACTTCATGATTTCAACTGGAAACCCCCTTTTTTTATTTCTTCTACATCAAATTCCAAGTAAGTTTCATGTACCATGTACCACCAACAATTCACGATTAATCAAATTTAAATAATTACTGAACAATCGTAAAATTCTCGATAACTGTTATTGGGGTTAGGTTAAGGACATGGTACATGAAACTTACTTAGAATTTGATGCAGAATTCGTAAATGAAATAAAGAAAGGGTTTCCATTTGAAAAAAATGAAGTTTATGGTCGTAACTTATTTTTTGTTCACTTTGTACACATAAAATCATCATCACTAAATAAACCGCAATCAAAAATAAAAACCGATGTGTCCAAACGTTTTCTCACAAAACAAACCCCTGAAATTTAAATGAACGAGAAACATTCAATTTAGTCTATGATTAAAAAAATCTGTGCTACATAATAAATTTTTAGTTTATTTGGCTTGAAAAGATTAGGTATTCCACAGTTTATAACAAACCAACAAATTATTTAAATAAAAAGATAAAATATTACTTACATTATTTGATACTGTGGTGAGTAGGTTGAAGCAAAAAAAATAATGTAAATAAGTATTTTTTGTGTTGGTACTAATATACTCGCGAATGTATTTATTCATTTCAATTGTAGGCTTAATTTTGATATAAGCATTACACACACAAATCACTGTTTAACAGCAATAGAAAAATAAACCAAAAACACTTAACATGAAAACCTTCAAATTGGCGTTTTTAATTTGAGAATTACTAATGAAATCACGCGGAAACCCTTAATGGGAAAAACATCGTCCAACCCAGTAAATAAAATAACGCAAGACTGGCCCTGGAATTCACGCCACCTTCAAACCACGGAACTCTGAATTTATTCAGATTGGTGCAGCGGAGGAGATGCGAGAGACGAAGGTAGACACTCCTTTTGAAGCCCGCTAGGCTACCTCCCGTCTTACCGCCGGACCCCTGTTATGATCGAAAGACCGGAACTCTGAGCCTTAATCGTAAAAATAAATAGGCTGCGATTGTGTACATAAATATTTGTAGTGCGACAAAAAGTTTTTTTTTTATGAAAAGCCCCAATTATTTCTATCCAGAATGAAAGATCTTACTTTTCTGAGTTTGAAAATACCATATTTGTTGACATTCTGCTCAGCCGTTTTCGAGATATTTAGTTTCGAATTTCCACAAAATAGGCCGTTAGGTTCCATGTTGTAATGTTGTTAATTTTGTTTCGCCGCCACGATAATCGCTCTATGGGAACTAAGGACTTTCCAAAAAGTTGGCCATGGATACAATGAAAACAAATGTTTCTGATGATCATCTTCACTCAATAATAATTGGTTCATTTTTGATACTTTCAAAAAAAATGTTTGAAAATGGAGTTCTCTGTGGCAGAAAATAGAAAACGTAGTGGATTTTTTTTTTGAAATCAGTGTATAGAGAGTGAATGAGGCAAATTGGAGAAAATATTCATTCTGATTAGTTTAATGTTTTGTTATAGCTCTCTATTTTCTGTTCTTTTGTAATTTTTATAATAATACAGCTTTCGTTTCATTAAAATTTTGGAAGAAATTAATATTTTTTGTTTCGCTAACAATGGCCAACTTTTCAAAAAATCGTTTGTTTCCATAGAGCTATTATTGTGGCAGCGAAACAAAATTACCAAAATAGAACTTAACGGCCTATTTGGTGGAGATTCGAAACAAAATTTCTCGAAAACGGCTGAGGTAAATGTCACCAAGTATGGTATTTTTGAGATCAGAAAAATAAGATCTTTCATTCTGGCTAGAAATAATTAATTGAGGCTTTCCATTCAAAAGAGAATTTTTGTATTTTTGATTTTGCTGTACGATAAAAAATAAAAAAAGTTGGGCGGGGTGTCAGTAAAGTTAGGCGGGGTGTCAGTTTCACCCGGTACATCATTAAAAACCATCCTCCTTTCCTTTTCCTTTGGAAAAAAAAGCTGATGGTTGCTGGTTGCCCGGATACGAATCGTTGATGTTTTAGAGCGAAAAAAATATGAAACTTCAAAATTTGAACCAAGTAATGACTCTAAAGTCAACAGTAAATTTTATGCAATCAAGATTCTCAAGGAATAAACAACAGTTTGGTAGTATATTAGGGCTGTTGAAATTATTCATAAAACTCGAAGTTCAGGTGGACTTTACACTAAATGGACTTCTCTAAGACCTTTGATAGAGTTGACTTGATGGTATTCCGTTTTCAAAGTTTTCTACAATAATTTGTGTTGATCTACTGTGTGCAGTAGTTTGAAGGACCATTCCCAGTATGTATGTAAAAATTTGTAACTATGGGCGTGTTTTTTTCCACCAGACATTCACCAAGTGAAAACATGATGCCACCAAAGCGTTTTTTTTATTAGTGGTGGAAGTGTGATGACCCACAACACCACGTTTTCAAATCACTAGTGGATTTCATTTGGTGAAAATCTGATGCTTCCAAGTCCCACCAAAGATTTTATGTGATTTCTTTGGTTGATTTATGTTGATTGAGCACATACAGTGTGACCCATTTGTTTTGGGAACACCCTAATAAAAAGTTTATTTCTTAACAGATTTGGTTCGTTTTTTTTTTGGATTGTAGAGCTCAAAAAATTGTATATTCTTGGCAAAAAGTGAACTTCGCCATTTTGACTTCAAGGCCTACTATGTTAGTTTTTAAGAGCAAAATTTCAGGAAACCATATTAGCGATTTTTTTAGAAAAAATCTGTGTGCGCCACTGGATTCAGCATCCTTTAAAACAGGTCTATACAAATTTTCAACCAAAAATATCAAGTTGAAAAAAATTAAAAATTCGCACTTTAACAATCTTTGATTCTATCAAAAGAAATGATAAATGCATTGAAGTTAATGGTGGTTTGGAAGAAGTTACAAGTTTTTAGTTTTATGTCATTTTTATTTGTTTTGATAGAATCAAAGATTGTTAAAGTGCGAATTTTTAATTTTTTTCAACTTGATATTTTCAGTTGAAAATTTGTATAGACCCGTTTTAAAGGATGCTGAATCCAGTGGCGCACACAGATTTTTTCTAAAAAAATCGCTAATATGGTTTCCTGAAATTTTGCTCTTAAAAACTAACATAGTAGGCCTTGAAGTCAAAATGGCGAAGGTCACTTTTTGCCAAGAATATACAATTTTTCAAACTCTACAATCCAAAAAAAAACGAACCAAATCGGTTAAGAAAGAACTTTTTATCAGGGTGTTCCCAAAACAAATGGGTCACACTGTATAACCTGAAAAAAATTCTATTGTCAATAGTTGACACAATAATAATAAACAAAGATAATAATTTACTTTGAGACGCAGAGTTGTAGGGTTTTCAAGTTCTTAAGAAAGTTCGTCTTTGTTATCGATATTTATAAGGTATTATTTGGTGTCGTGAAATTGTGCGTCTGTGATTCATTCACGATTTTAGGGAAAGTTTTGTTTTTTCATAGGAGTTGGTTTTTGTGAAGTTGGTGAGAGTTGTGTATTTGAGAAAAATCAAAAGGAATTCCGGTTGATTTGTGTTGGAGGATGTGCAGGTTTATCAGAATACACTCGTATCAGAAATAAGTCAGAGGTTATAGGTATGTCAGCAGTTTAACTTGATCCACCAAAGCGTTTTTTTATGCTGAGTGAGGTGTATATGTGATGTTTCCACCAAAAGTCACATGACATAATCAGCTGAGAGCAACAGTGAATTTTTGGTGAAAATCAATATAAAATTTTGGTGGAAATAAAAACACGCCCAATGCATCAAAAAGTCAACAACTGTTATCTGAGCTGAACTTCTCAGACCATTCACTGTGCTCTTCTATACAGTGGAGGACATAAAGTCCGTCGACCCCAACTTTAACTTTTGAACCACTAGGTATATCACAACGAAATTTGGAGTGACAATAGCCGTGAACATTTTCCATTTTTTGATAAGGAAATGACGCGGTTTTGAAACTTTTTTTTTAATTGTAAGTGGGGTCGAGTGATACATGGTTTTAAAGATCTTTTTATTCTTAATTCAACCCTCACATCTAAAAACAATAATTTGGTTTAGCGGCTTTAAAATTATATTATTTCAAATTTGATTATTTGATGAAGGGTTTTCCCCCCATGCAACAATTACTTACCTTGGTTTTCTGACATTTGACATTTCGGAACGTTGTTTTGGAGTTTTTTTTTAAAATGATTGTTTTTTCAGTTTTTTGTTCATTGTTGTTAAATCTTCGTTTGTTAATGTTTTATCAGTTCTAATTCATTATAATTGAATCTGTCTCCATGATTAATAATGATTTAATGACATTCGTAACTTAAAAAAACAGAATAGGTATTGATAAAGATTCAACCACGAAAAACAAACCATGCCTTACCTAACGAATAATAAAGATAAACAAACAAAAAGGAAAATTTGTAGTCAAGAATTAATGTGGATCTTATCAAATAAATTAAAATTTAAAATGGGTGATGAAAATAGTGAAAGTGAATGTATACAGTTATACGATATAGGCTCCGATCAAACATATGAAATCTTTTTATCCACTCAAGATGCAAAAAGATGCGGAACTAGTATGCTTTGTATTGATTTATATTTTCTAGTAGTATCCAATTTCTTTTCCTTAGTTTTGGAATTCGCAACACTTCTCATAAACTCTCAAAAATCAACATTAGCAGCAATTACGATAACGATCCCAAGCCAAGCTGCAGTGGCTTATCAGGTAGAGCATGCTGGCCTAAATCCAATCAACTGTTGATAGAGTATCAACTAAATTGTTGATGTCGTTGAATAGATCTTCGCCAATGTGGAAATGTCTTTTGTATGCATTTCGCCTGCCTACAGTATCCGTGTAGGCAGGCACCAAGCACTATAGTCTCAAAAAACTCTCTTTATACATTTTTGCTTCTTTTGCGGTCATGTGCATTTGAAATTATTACGGTCAAGCTGTCTTCAGAATCATAACTTGAAGATAAGGAATCATCATCATCGTCAAAAGCTCCAGACAATATAATCCCTAATACTTTAACATTACTATCCGAATCACCCATCGTTGTTTTGTTTTCGTTTGTTTATTTTAAGGTAAGAAATATCTGCAGAATCTGCACAGACGCGTTTGTTGAATCTTGAATCTGCTTTACACTGACAGCTATGACTTACACCGGCAGTCTGCACTACCCTACCCTTCACCGAAATAACAAACACACCTAGTCATTTTTCGAAGCTCACTATCTGAGAGATAGTTATAAAAGACTCTATGAAAAATGAAAAATCAAATGATTTTATAACAACTGCTCAAAGTTTGCTAAAATCGCTTGAGACGTTTCGAATTTACAGAAAAAAAATCAAAATTATTATTCTGATTATTATTATAACTTTTTTGCGGACACATGTTCATTTACAAAAAGTGATTGTCCTAACATACTCTATTCACCATGTCAAAATGCGCATGTTTTTCAGACTTACCCTGCATACTGTGAATACCAATCATCGAATCTATCGATATAATAACTTATTATTTTGACGCAAAGGCTTCCTTCGAGTTCATAAGAAAAAGCCACATCTTCTTTTCATTCGCTCTCAATGGAAATTAGCAAAGTGGAAATAAATTCGAGTCGTCAAGCACTTTGGAAAGAAGCCAACTCCATAACTGAATGGAAATTATCCGTATTTTATTTTAAAGGAAGTATAAATGAAACGATGGTGATTGAAAACCGAGTAGAATAGAAGGGTGGCACATCTAAAACAAAATAGAGGTATTTACGAGCAGCTCATTATTTTTTTCTTGAAAACGCTTGGACTCGTCGATTTTGCTTTGAAGATTGATACTGCAGCCTCCTAGACGCGGTATAAATGCACCATCCTTAAAATCTCAGTTGAAAAGTGATGATATCTCATTTAAAGCAGCTGTCCCTTAGGCCTTATTATTCTCTCTCCTCTAGTAAACTTCGAGCCCTTTGAAGTACGATATAACAGATCATGCATCACAATTTCTCTTCGTAAAACTGAATTGCCTTTAAAAAATGGCCTTATGTACTCTTATTTGTGATAGAGCTTCACAATCTATCAAGGTATGGTATACAGATTCTTTTTCAGGTGTTTTTCAACTGGGTGATGACCTTGAAGTGATTCCAACCAACTGTTGAGGTCTTCTCTATCTAGTGGAAAAAGGTTGTTTGGTCACAGTAGTTCTTAGCCGGTTTGGCCTCTACTATACCTTTTCAACTCCAAATTGGTACTTAACAACTAGTCTAGGCAATAAAAACTAAATAAAGGGTTCACCTGGAAAAAATGGTAGGATTTTGTTTTTTGATCTTACCTTATGTTTTTTGGGCCGCTGATTCCGAATTTTTCTCTTCCCAC
This sequence comes from Orchestes rusci, assembly GCA_958502075.1. Taxonomy (NCBI): domain Eukaryota; kingdom Metazoa; phylum Arthropoda; class Insecta; order Coleoptera; family Curculionidae; genus Orchestes; species Orchestes rusci. The sequence continues at coordinate 19,606,197 of OY293312.1, read as the reverse complement.
CAAAAATTTTCACCGGAAATACATTTTTTTCAAAAAATATCGTGTTTTTTTGAAAATATCTGATTTTTTACAGGGTGTCCAGATATTCAACCGACAACGCCTGATAGGTGATAGATCTCGCATGAAACTTGAGATGGGGACATGCCCCAAAGTGCTTTGTCATCAAGATACAGGGTGTTAAACTTTTATTTCTGATTTCGATTTTTGTCAATTATTCTTCACCAAGACGACACAGCGATACGAAATTACGTTCAGGGGGGTTTTTTATGGCGAGAAATCCAAATTCATTAACGGTATTGGTATAACAAGTAGAGGGCGCCACTTACGGCACATTGAGCTTATCTAAATTATCAAAACTTTTTTCCAGTGCATCGATGTGAATATTGAAAAAATCGATTCTTCAACCTTTTTCACGTGATAAAGGTGTATTTTGTTGAAGTCTCCAGAGGTGACCGTTTTCGAGATAGCCTTCATTGAGATTTCCAATGCAACGGAAATTGGAAGAAATTGAATGAAAGAATAATTGGTATTCCCCTAAGAAATATTGTCAGGACCAAATAATGGATCTTGAACATAGCCAATTTTGAAAATATCACGCATGAAAGTTTACAATTACATAGATTTGGAATGCTCACAAAAACTGTTTCCAAACTGATAAGCAAAATACTTTCTCCTGGAAGACTTGAGGACAATTTTAAGCTTTCATGCCTAATATTCTGAAAATTGGCTATGTGAAGATCTATTTTTGGTTCTGACAATAATTCTTACGGGAATACCGATCATTCTTTCATTCAATTTTCTCCAATTTCCGTTGCATTGGAAATTTCAATGAAGGCTATCACGAAAACGGTTACCTCTGGAGACTTCAACAAAGTACACCTTTTTCACGTAAAAAAGGTTGAAGAATCGATTTTTTTAATATTCACATCGATGCACCAAACTGGAAAAAGTTTTGATTATTTAGATAAGCTCAATGAGCCGTAAGTGGCTCCCTCTACTAGTTATATCAATACCGTTAATGAATTTGGATTTCTCGGCAAAAAAAAAACCCTATGCGTAATTTCGTATCGCTGTGTCGCCTTGATGACGAATAATTGACAAAAATCAAAAGGAGAAATAAAAGTTTGACACCCTGTATCTTGAAAACAAAGCACTCTAGGGCTGTATGTCCCCATCTCAAATTTCATTAAAATGCATGATCAATCATCTCCCAGGCGTTGTCGGTTGAATATCCGAACACCCTGTTAATAATCAGATATTTTCAAAAAACACGATATTTTGAAAAAAAATATATTTCCGGTAAGATTTTTTGGTGGGAAGTGAAAAATTCGGAATCAGCGACCCAAAAAACATAAGGTGAGCTCAAAAAACAAGATCCTACTATTTTTTTCAGGTAATATTCTTTATTTTTGGTTTTTCAATTTCTTCTCCAGGGTGAAGTTTCATATTCTCTCTATTGCCTGGAGTAAACTTCAAGTTGGGAATTAACAAATTCAAATTGGGAATAATCACATTCAATGAGGAACTAATCAATTTCAAATTGGGACTAGTCAACTTTTATTTGGAAATAAACAAATTGGGAATAGACTTATTCAATATAATATATTAATGAAAAAAGGAACATAAACAGTAATAAAAGAGATCTATGTATGTTTTTATACCGAATATCATTTTATCATTTTATTATTTCGATAGTAATATGATATGATAATGATGATAATAATTGAAACCAACTTTTATGTAGGCCCGGTTGTACAAGACCAGCTCAACGAGGGTTCAACGTTGATCTTGTCTTGTCAAAGGTCGGTTGTGCAATATTAGCGATGGTTTAACGTTGAACTGAGTTCAAATACAGAGTATACTCTGTGCATGTTTCAACCAAGTTCAACGTTCAACAATCCTTGAGCTATAATAGTTTTGTACAACTGGCCCTTAACAAGACAAGATCAAAAGAAAAACTGATTTAAAGCCATGTTTTGGGGATCAGGGATCAAGCATTCGTGATGATAGTTAAATTCTCGTGATGCTTGCATAGCTATGAGAGGCAAATCAGGATCAACGACAACAACTAAGATACGTGCAGAACACTCATAATGGGGACTATTATGAGTATTATGTCATTGTCACGTAGAGAGAACCTACTTATTCAGTGGAATCCCCACATTTTCTCGCTTGATCCTTGCAGTACGACGGTACTGTGCAAGGGGATCATGAGTATCTGAAGGGATTTTTCCTCTTGGGCCTTGGGCAAACAAAAAAAAAGGGATAAGCGTTGAATATGAGCTACATTTTTCTGGCAGAGGTATTCACGTTATTATTATTGTCGGGTTGAAAATTTCAATTTTCTTTATGTAATTATTTTGATATAAAATATCAAAAACTGATATTAATCAACTATTTCATTATCGTTTATCTCCCCTTGCTCACTATAGTAACTAGCAGTCTTTCATTAATGTTAGAGACTTATATTGAATTGGTCAATTTCCAATTTGATTATCCCCAAATCAAAGTTGACTAGTCCCAATTTGGAATTGATTAGTTCCAAATTGAATGTGATTATCCCCAATTTGATTTTGTTAATTTCCAACTTGAAGTTGTTTAGTCCCGATTTGAAGTTGAAAAGAAAGCTCCAGTATAAGGATTTCAACCTTTGCCACAATTTTTTTGTGTCTGCTTTGATGTATCCGTAGAAAGGTTCTCTACCTACTGCGGTAGTTCCCTTGAACTTTTTTTTGCCAACACCAGCTTTTTAGCTGCCTTGAATGCTCGAGTCCTGGTGCCCAATTGACGCACACTGTCTTGGCATTTGCCAGTTGTTCCAGACTTTTCTAAAACTTTTCGACAAATGTTGGTTTCTTTGTAAAAGTTGCTACAGCCTTTATTGCGGCTTCGCTTGCACTGGCTTGGTTTTTTCTTTCGTATACAACGCGGTCACAATCTACACTGGCGAACAAAAAATTCAGGTCACTTGAAAAATTCATGAAAAAAACATAGAAATAAATTCAATTTCGAAATAACTGGTCTAGTAGGTAGGCGGTGAATCCATTATCCTGCTGTATCATGTAAGGTAAATTCAACATTCAATAATGAAGCAAAAGTCTTCTTTTGGTTTTCATGGTCTATTAAGAAAAGAACAATAATTCCACATTTTGAACGAAGTGCTATTTGGAATCAAAAAAATGTGTATAGGTATGTATAACCTTCCCTGGCATTGATGACTGCTTGAAGTCGACAAGGTATACTCTGAATCAAGTTAAAAATTACATTCTGGTCAATGTGATGCCACTCTTTCAATAACAACAGTGACAGTTTGATGAAAAATAACACAATATAACTAATAACATTAGTTGGGAAACAAAAGATTGGCAACCTATAGTGCCATTATTTCGAAATTCAATTGTTTATAATTTTTCTTTCAAATTTCCTAAATTTTTTGTGACAAGTGATCCGAATGTTTGGCTCGTTAAGTTTTTAAATCAAAATAATAGCGATAATTCACTGTCGCTATTATTTTGATTAAAAAACTTAACAGTTTTCTCACAGCTATCTGTAGACCTCCGCAGATCTCTAGGCCGGATCCAACGTCGACGGTAGAGGGGACTTGAGCCATTTATCACTTCCAGACACTTTTACAACAAGGTTTTCATCAAAAAGAAATTTGGTGTCTATATCGTCCAGAGGTACACCTCTTTCAAATAATATGGCACTTGTTATAGGATACTGAGATGTCCTGTCCACATAGATCAGTCAGGATAGTTAACTGAGTGCACTCATTCACTGTGATTTGTTTCAAATTTTCTAATGAAGTCGACTGAGTCTCCTGAATTTTGCTCTTTACGTTGAAAAAAATCTAGATGTGATGAATCTGGCGAGTTTGGAGCAACTTTTTTGTCAATTTATCGACCTGGGAACGTCTGATCTGGATATTGTCAAAACAATAATGCATTCTGTTGGAATATCAACCTATCTACAAGGTATCCCCGAATCTTCGATTATCTGTTTTTTGTGATGTGACGTTGGTAGCCCCCAGACTTGGGATCTGTGCCTGCGTGTCTAGTCAGTTCAACTATCAATTCTTGAGGCTGACCATTGATGCCAATGATGGCCAACTTAAATTTTAGGAGCACACGAAGCTTGGTCAGCGAGTCATGAGAAAGCATATTGGGGGAACCCTAACACCTGTCTAACGAATCCAAAATACACTATTTAACATTCAAAAGAGGACAGTACGTTGTATCTATGGCCTCGGGTCAAGGGATAGGAAGCTACTATAACTCTTAAAGCTCTCTTCATCTTTCAGTCAGCTTGTCTTCTGTTTAAAGTAAGGCATAAAGCCCACCCACTGATTCGCAGCTCTATTCTGTTTGAAGGTCGTATATTGTTGAACGACCATCTTTCTGCTTAACTGAAAGGATGCCCTGATCTCGCCAGGACCATAATTCTTGAATTTCAGGAGAATGAATGTTCTCTTGACAGAAGTGATGATTGCGCGGTATCGAAATGCAGTTTTTGATACTTACTTAAACTGTCACTTGTTCCCCGCTCAAGAATTAGGCTCCAAGTAGAAACAGAGATTATTGAAGAAGATACTTTCTGGAAGGTACCTTCTATAATCTTGGGATGTTCTATGCCAGCGCATTTTGAAGCATTTTGTCAGCTATGACCGTTACTTACAATTTCTGTTTCAGCATGTGTTTGTATTTCAACTTGATTCTTTGCCATCTGCATGCGTCTTTTTTTATTTTTTTTTGTATGATCTGTTAATTTTGATGAGTAGCCTGTATTATGGTGTTTGTTTATGTAATTTCTATTCAAATATTATCATTTTTCACTTTTATCTATTTTATTTGGTTTGTTTTATTTAGTTATATCATATTTTTGTTCTGTTTTTCTGTTTATTATTGTGATGATTGCGTATATTTACTATGACTTTATCCACGAGATTTTTCACCTCTGACAATAAAGCATATTTGATCTGATATTGCGTCTTGTGAGAATAATCAATATATTTCACCTGTGAATTTGCAGGTAAAAAAAAAGATGAACCTTTTCTACCAATCGTCAAAAATCTCAGCATTGAAGAAAAAATAACTTTCATTAGAGAACCAAATATTTAATAGGAGGTTTTCATTGTTCACAATTCGTTCACTCATCACTCCACAAAATAGTGATTGCCGATAAAAACTTGGTGTAAAGAATCTTTTAGAAATTAGGTTCGTAGTGAACAAGGCTATTCTACGCTTGGTTTCAGGGGCTCATTTTTGCCAGTGCATTCGTCGCGTCGGTAAGATTTTTTTTTCTTATTTTCCTCGTAGACTAACTCATCTCACCTATAAAAGTGCGCCAATCAACATCCAATACTCATGCTGGCGTCACATGAACCATTATTTTTATCTCTGTCTAGCTTATATGATTGTAATGAGACAGAGAGAGTGGGAGACGATTGTTTTAGCTCCGCTCCGTTTTTGGTGATATGGTGAAATTTGCGTTTTCTTTTTCATTTATTGAGTATATTTTTTGATATTTTGAAAAAAATTGTTTGCTGATTACTTTCAAATATCGAGCAAAATACTTATAACAAAAATTTCGAGTCATTTGAAAATGTATGCAGATTGTCCATTGGGTATTTCCGCTTTTCTATTAGTGCTCTGATCATTAAAAAAATATATTTTGATCATTTTAATCCTTTCCTCAGTTGTGTTGAAACAAAAACGTCAAAAGATATTTTAATACAGGTATGAACTTGATTTAATGATAATTTAGTGTCTCGACGGGTCCAAGTATTTTTCAAAGAAATTATAATGAGCTGCCTGCGAATGCTTCTGTTTTGTTCTCGAATCTGTTGCATCTTGCATCATTGTAACATTTCTATAATATGACATGAGGCTTGCAAAACTTACCTGTGTGAATAATAAAAGGCGGCTTCTTCAACTAAAATATGTATTGCCAACTCATACAACACCCAATGGAAAGTTGGCAACTCTCTTATGCCAGGAAACCCCCTCCACTTCATCGAGTAGTACATAAAGTATGTTGAAGGAATACCTACTGCTATTTGATTAAAGAGAACACTCGAAATGACCTGGAAAATTAATCGTAGATGATTTTCCAGGAACATTTTACACACCTTCATAAGCCTTGCAGTATCTACCGGCTCGTTGGTACCAGGCTGAATCTTGTATCGTCTGATAACTGCTGGCATGTTAGTCACGTCCATAATCGTGTAAATCCCACCGACAAGCCAATACACTCCAAATGTTATGGCTGTTGTGCCAAAAACCCATAAGAACATAGGATCTTCACCAGCTATGTCTAGAAACTTATCCCACTGAGCTTGCCAGAAATCGCCTGATGCTCCCCAGAATTTCTGGGCATGCCTGAAATTCAAAGATATTTATTATGAACAAGGTGATTCACTATATTTTGACCCCTCCCCTAACTCATTCTATACAAAGTGTACAGAAAAAAGTTATAGACAAAAGTTGTTTGGTTTATACTAAATTTTGTTGATTTAGCAGTATCATTTATACAGGGTCTTCCCAAAGCTGTCCGCAGCACCCAACTTTGAAATTTTAAATAAGACACCCTGTATTTTATTTCATTTTTGAATTCTACGTTAAATTCTAAGTCAAATGTGTATGAGGTATATATCTCTTGTGGCTTTCTAGATAAAGGCTGTTAAATTTTGTGGAAAATCCAATATTTTGACCCACTCTAACTCATTTTACACAAGATGTAGAAAAAAAAGTGTGATACAAAAGTTGTTTGGTTTATGATGATTTTTTTAAATCGGGCTATATCATTAATACAGGGTGTCACAGAAGCTGTTAACAACACCCAACTTTATAATTTTAGAAAAGACACCCTGTATTTTATTTTATTTTCAGATCATACGTTAAATTTTAAGTTAAATCGATATAAAATAAATTTATCGTAACTTTTGCCACTTTCTAAAATGCTGTTCAATTTTGTGTAAAATTCTAAATTCTGGATTTGTATCTTGACAACCATATTGAATAAAGATTGCTTTGAAGCTTAAGTCTGCCTCATAAAAGATGAAAAACAATTCTAGATTAGTTCAAAAACAGCTGCTTTCCATTTTAAAGGCTCACGCTTTATCATGAATTGTAGCTCTAAAAATAAGGCAAAATCCAACAGCATTTAACTCAAAAACGGCCGAAGATAAAATAGATATATCTTTTACAGATTTAACTTGGAATTTATCGTAGAATCTAAAAATGAAATAGAATACATGATGTTCCATGTAAATTTTTAAAGTTGAATGCTGTGGTCAGTTTTGGGACACCCTGTATAAACGATACTACCAGATTTTAAAGATTTAGTATAAACCAAACAACTTTTTTAAAAAACTTTTTTTTGTTCACCTTGTATAAAATGTGTTAGAGGGGGGACAAAATATGGTAAATTTTGTATTTTTCACAAAATTCAACAGCCTTTATCTCGAAAACGGCAAAAGATAAGATATATATCTTACACAGATTTGACTTAGAATTCAATGAGGAATCCAAAAACAAAATAAAATAAAGGGCGTCCCATTTGAAATTTCAAAGCTGGGTGCTGTGGAAAGCTTCTGGGACACCCTGTATAAATGATACTGCCAGATTTAAAAAATTCAGTACAATCCCAACAACTTTTGTATCAAACTTTTTTCTGAAGACTTAAAAATGAGTTTGTCCATATAAAAGGTGTTACTTTATGGTATGTCATAATTTCAAGGGAGTTCCTGGATAAATTTTAAGTCGAAAAGGTCATATAAACTTAGGTCTTAAAATGCTTGGTTTTTAAGATACAGGGTTTTAAAGATTTATTTTATTTTCAGTTTTCAATAAATTTTCCAAAGATGGTTTGAGATATTGAACTGAATTTTGCCACAGGCTATTATGGTATAGGAACACACTTTTTTATTTTTATTTTTATTTCATTTTATTTGATTTTTTTTTTATTTTTTTTTAATTTTTCTTTTTAGACCCAAGTTTATATGACCTTTTTGTCTCAAAATGTATCCAGGAACTCCCCCTTAAAATTATGACATATCAATAAGTAACACTCTGTATAGTGAATTACCCTGTACATGTTCAATGGGGATTTTTTTTCGGCATTATTTTTTTATTTAAAAATTGTACTTTTCCGCACAATTTTCACATTCACGCACGATTTCTGTATTGCCAAAAATCAAGATATTTGGGAATGATTTATGTAACTATTTTCTCTTATGTGTGTCATATTGTAGAATTATTATGAAATGTCCTCGTATTCAAAACATTTTTTCGTAAATAAGAAGGACAAATACACTTGAATGAAAAACATTGTACTCAACTCTTTCTCTTTCATACCTTTAGCTCTTTCCGCCCTTGACGGCTTGCAACTGCCGTCGCGTGTGGGAGAGTAGGTACCACTTTCCGCGCTTGTTCGGTAAAAAACTATTTTCTACAGTACCTAACCACCAATGATTCCAGATACCACAGGTAACCTTGGAAATCTAAATCGCAATTCTTTGGTGGTTACTATGATGACAAACCAGATTTTTAAATGGAAGTATGGGCATCGTGAAATGGATTCAGGAAACGGCGAATTGAAATGGGCGGTCAACGGTGTATCAGCAGTCAGCAGTGTCGGTACGGTTGACATTGTGCCAGCGTTTGATCCTGATAATGATAGTACCACAGAGTTACCCAGTGGTTACAGAAAATTGATTGATGGGGTGCGATTCATGGATAGATTGCAAAGTGAGTGCCACTATACTACAGGCCAGTCCATGTGCTTTCCAGTTTTCGACAACTTATCAACTGTATGCTGGTTTTATTGCACCTATGGAGCATCATTAGAACCCTAGAGATGAGACCAGTGCAAAGAGCTAGACGATGATGCACCATCCCAAAGTGGTTTCAGAAGAGAATTAGTGTACGAAGGCTATAGATGTGGGAAACTTTCCATCTAAAATGTTTCTTCAAGGATCGTTTTGGACACGAAGGAAAATTGACATCTCTGTTATCCGGCTTCATTATCATCGACATCACAGACATCTGGCCCTTCTTACAATAAAAACGACCCTAAGACAATTTAATTAGTGTTCACTGAGTACAATAAAATGTATACAAAAAGCTGTGTGTGTGTGGATAAATGCACTCCAAGTCTTGGCCTATACAGGGAGGGGTTTTTCATTAAACATGAAACATGACTTCATAAAGAAACCAGATTTCTGGAAAACTTAAAAATAAAAGAGATGTGTGAGCTGTCCCGGACCAGAAGATGGGATGGATCAGAACACACCAGCCAAATACGAAAAGGGTCGTTATGGTTTACTGATGGCTCTCAACATCGGAGAGGCACAGGAGCAGGATTTTGCAAGGGCGGGAGGGACAAAAAATGATCTTCTCGCTCGGGATGCACGCTTCGATCCTCCAGGCCAAAATCTATGCCATATAACGCAATGTGCATATAGCATTTTTGAGAGCGGCACAAATCACAGAACTTTGAACAGTTGTCCAGATAGCACTTCAGCATTAAAGACTGTTGTGAGAAAGGCAGTGGACTCCAAAGCGGTCCTAATAGAATGCAGATAGGTTCTTCATAAGATAATGCAAAACAACAACAGAGTTAGGCTAATTTGAGCTCCGGGCCATAGCGGTAAAGGGTGACACTGAGGCTGACAGACGTGCCAAAATTGAATCGCCTCACAGGCCGACAGGACCCGAACCAATGATTGGTATTCATGAGGCAACATGAATGGGCGAGACGAAAAATCTTCTACTCGAAAAAGCCACTCTATGCTGCATTGATAACAAGGCCTGATACGACCAGCTCGAATTTGAGCAGGAAACTAGTCACATGAACCTGAAGGGTCACCTTCACAGAATCGGGATTGAGGAAGATTCACATTGCAGTTGATGCCTTGAAAACCTAGAGAACGTAGGCCACATCGTGACGAAATGTTCAGCTCTTGGCAGCACTAGGATGGAATACTTTGGAGCTGAATTCACCACACTCCGGGAACTAAAAGGAATCAATTCGAGGGACCCGCTGAGCTTCGCGGAAGGGTCGTGCCTTCAATAATCTCACTTCAATCAATTGTTGGTTGCGACGGGCCCAGGAGGCCTAAGCAGATTTTGGCGTAAGTCATCCACTTAAACATGCACATCATCTACATCTACAGTGTGTCCACGCATTGAGTTTTCGTGAGGTGTAACTGACAAAAAAACTATCTCGAGAATGTTTTGTCATTTACACCTTACGAAAACTCAATCCGTGGACATACTGTATATCATCTTTTAAACTACGGTTTTCAAATATGGTTTATGGTTTTGCTGTGCACCATTAATTGTACCCTATATTGTAACCGTACTTAAGTGTTAAGTTCATTGAATAGCTATCGTGATGTGGGATGTGATAGAAGATTTGCGTCCTTCTGGTCAGCGTCAACTAGAAATCCGAGTCAACATCGCTTAAGTAATCTTTCCATATGTCTCGTGAATCAATAACAAGGTAGCCATTTCGAATGAATATTTGGACATGAAACGTATTGCCGTTCGTCTAGAGCCGAAAAACTAGAAGTTTTCTCAAAAAGTCAAAGGACGCTGACTGAATAATAGAATGAGTCCACGGCATTGATAGAGCATATTGTAACTGGTGATGTGTTTACGAGTTTGATTTACAAACCAGTGAACAAGTAAGAAGCTTCGGAGGGGCGCCTTCGAGTGGAAACCGAAAAAGCCACGTCAAAGTCGAACAAAAGTCGAGGTAACATTAACTGTTTTCTGTGAGTATCGCGGTGTTGTTAACATGGAATTCCTGCCAGACGGTAAATAAAGATCAGCTGAGCGTTATGCACAGTTTGGGAGAGATTTCCTTTCGTCGAAAAAGACCAGGTTTGTGAAAAGAAAACTCTTGATTTTGCATAGTAACAAGCCATCACACAAGGCTATTATAAACTCATCAGAATTGAAAATATTTAAATAAATAAAACGGCGTTTTTGTCGTTTTGTTATTGAAATTCTGCAAATAACCCAAACAAACTACTTTGTGATATTCAGGAGTTTGTTGCAAAAATGAAATCAATTCAGAATGCTTTCCAAAAAAATAATGATACCATCAAAATCTCTACCCCTTGGCAACTAGTTCTACGCAATTACATATTTCCCACGCGGAAAATTCAATTTCTAAATTAATCAGTTTTGCTCAACCATACAGCGTGGAAAGTTTTTTCCCCAGTTCATACTCGTCAAGCATCCCATTTCCTACGGCGAAAAAGAGTTTACATTTTAAAATCCGACAAACTAGCTTGGAGGCTGATGGTCGGTTTTCATTATAACGCTAATTCGTACTCGTCCATCGTATTTCATATTCAGCCGCATGACGACATATTGATCCAAATATCTGCAGAATATTATACAGTTACATTTCTAATTAAGTGTTCCCTAATTTAAGCGGAAATAATTCGTAAAAAACAGGATGAGATTTGGATTTAAGTTTTCATAACTATGCTTGATGGGGCTGGAAAATTATATTTTCCCACAACTCCACTCCCTGTATTTGTGTGGTAGAGCCTATTGGGTAGTTTTCTCAGTGGTGAAAGTATTCCAGGCGTTCTGTGATGCTTCCGCGGCGTTCTTAATGAACTTTGGTCCTTGAATAATGCCAATGAATGCGGGCTTCAGAAAAATCAATTTATTAATTGGAAAAAGTAGTAAAATACGGCACGAAAAGCGGTTAATGACGACGTAAAAATGGTTTCGATATGCGGAAATTGAAGGCTTGCAAATGAAACAGTGTGCTATAATGGAAAACCGGTGCAACTCCAGGAAACACTTTTTTAGTAAGGTTTCGGAACAATCTCAAGTAAGGTGATTGAAATGTATTTTCAAATTCACCATCAGAAAACGCATTATTGAGAACTAACGGAAACCATTCCTCCTTCAGAGCACCCCTGAAACAAGGAAAAAGGGATCAGAGAAAACTCCAGCCACCCTATTCCGAGATACGGTTGGAGAAAACAGGTCTCAGGAAAAGTTACTGAAATCAGGAAAAGGAGGAAAGAGTTTTCCTACAACAGGCTTGTCCTACCCAACGACATACGCCACCGGGAATACAGAACCTTTCTCGAGAAACTTACTGGGAAAACTCACTGGGATACAGGAAATCAGTATGATGCGAATTGGATAAAAGAATCACTTGATTGAGAAGGTAGAAAAGTGATTACTGTGGTTCTGGAAAATATTTAAACGGTAGTTTAAGGTGCTGTAAATAATAAAACGGTTTACAAAAGAACGCTGGATATTTTACGATACAAACTGTTGTATACTTATTTGATTCAGATTCTGCATATTTTTAGTCTCATCAATAACTTTTTTTTCTACTTAATTTGGATCAATTCTTTCTTAATCGAATCATGATGGTATGGATCTAACTCTGAATAATACGAAAGGTCCATAAGGTACCTAAATATTATTTGTTGGGTCCTTGATCAGTCCCTTGAAAATGAGTAGAGTTATCGATTTACAATTAACCCCACTTAATCTTGCACAGCTCTCAGTTGTCTGATCACGTGTAGTTTGTAGGTACATCGTCGGGAGCTTGAATGTTAGAAAGAAAACATTTCACCCACTCCTTGCAATCCCTTCGCCAAAATTTATTGTTCTACTTTCACAATTCTGTTTTAGTGGGATGTGGGATGTGAAAAAGTTGATATTGGTCGAGCGAAACTTCGAAGGATTTCATGTCTTTCAATAGTCTTTTTGTATATTGATTAAAACTGGGATATCTTGTTAGAATCTAGAATACATTCTTTTATCTTTGTTGATGTTTGGCTAAACGAATGATAAAAAGTTTTATTGTGAATTCGCCAGATAAAAATGTGCATCGACGGTGTGATATCCCAGTTTATCTCAGTGTGTAGTACACAAATTATATTATCAATAGTACTGACAATAGTCTTTGAATCGCAGAACGATATCGGAGTCTGATCGTGCAAATGGCTTTTGTACAAAAATGACACACGCAGAGATTTATAGCTGAGAGAATAATTGTTAGCCAGAGGGATGATTCGAGAATCTGGTATCGCTATTTCTAGAAACTTGGTACCGAATAATAATAATAATAATAATAATAATAATAATAATAATAATAATAATGATAATCTTTATTTCTTGTTCCACAAATACATTACAGTAGACCTGATACATATAAGGGTAACAGAAATAGTGTCGACACTGATTTCCGCTCTTACACTAATACCTACAAGCTACAAAATATTCATTAACAGAGTATGGTTCAATCTGCACAAGAAATTTCTTGATATGTGTTTTGAACATTACAAAGGAGTCGATGGTCTTAATATAGCTTGGCAGATTATTAAATAGCTTTAGACACATGTAATAGGGGCTTCTCTCAGTTAAGGAGAGTCTGTGCCTGGGATATAACATTTGCGGTTCTAGTATTGTAAGTATGGAATTCCGTTACACCGAATACACTTAAGAGTGGGTGGAAGAAGGCCAATAGCTGTCCGAGCATAATTCGTGTACAAAAGTGGTATAAAAAAGGGTGAAATTTGCAAAAAAAAAACAATTTTTGAGAGATTTCAACCCACTTTGGCATACGAATCATCTTCGAATGGTTTCGAAAATGCTAGGTATCACAGAAAAATGTTTACGGTACAAATGAATGTCAATATCAGTGACATTTCGAAGGATGAAGCCAATGGCGTGAACAGATTTTTTCTAAAAAAATCACTAATGTGGTTTGTCACAATTTTCCTCCTGACAACTATCAAAGTTTAGATTTTGTCTGAGGGAGGTCATTTTTGGTAAAAAGATCCATTTTGTAAAGCTCCACAATAGTTATTAAAACAAACGAGCCAAATCGGCTGAATAGGAGGTAGTCATATCTACCAACATTTTCTTTGGTAAACGGACGTTTTTCAACGCAAAATGTAAGAGTTATTCGACTCAAGTTCTGCGGGAAGGTTTTATCCTTTCCTGATAAATTGATCAGAATCATCTCTCTACCCTTGCACTGGGAAGATAAAGAACAAATTTGTCTTGGCATTACAGATTTTTTAATACCTAAGTACCTACTTTCTTGATGTTTTTGGAAAACAAGGATACTATACAGTGTGTCCAGAATAAAATGATGTACGTGGGGATATCGGAAACTACAGGAGATACAGTATCGGTTAAATGGAAGAAAAGTTGCGTATTTGCGTGCCCAAGAATAATCTCACTTTGGTTTGTTTTGATTCGATACCGTAATGGAGATACAGGGTGAAAAAGAAAAATGGCCATTTTTTAAATAGCACAATATTTCGGTTATTATAAAAGATGAGGTATTGAAAATTTCTGGATCTGGGTAAGAAGATACGGTGATTTTGAAAATTGTGTCGAAAAAATTGTAGGCCCACTATGTTGCTTCCGGCCGAAGTCAACTTTTGTTTTTCTTATGGGCGCCATATTGGTTTTTCTAATTTCCATAATCCTTATCAAAAATGCTTTCCAATAACATGACTTTCATAAAAAAAACAGACTTGACTTTGACTGGGCGCAACATAGGAGGCCTAAACTTTTTTGATGCCGTTTTTAGAATCGTCGTATCCTCTTATCCATTATCCTGAAAATTTAAAAGTTTTAGCTTTTATAATAAGCAAAATATTGTGGTTTTTTGAAAATGTGCCTTTGCTTTTTCACCCTGTATTTACATTACGGTATCGATTCCAAATAAGACAAAGGTGGAATATTTTTGGGCATACAAAGACGCTACTTTTCTCTTATTTAAGCAACGTCGTATCTCTTACCGTTTCCAATATCCCCATATAGTGCCGTGTACATCATTTTATTCTGGACACACTGTATAAGTTTGTGTTTGAGTATTGTAGCGTCCTTCCTTGCACCGACGCTCTTGTAGTTGGTCCACTATTATGTAGGGTTAACATTGAATTTCACTTCGAAGTGAAACTGTCAAATTTCCGCTTGGCGAACGGGAATCACATGTTACCAGCCACATTGAATTTGTGTTCAAAGTCATGCTTAATGTCAAGTTCAATGTAGCATAAGATTCTCATCTGGAAGGCGGAAATCTGTCACTTCCACTTCGAAGTGAAATTTAATATAAATCAGGCATTTTTGTATGTATGCATACTTGGTTATGAAAAAATTATTATTTATTTGATATGACATCATTACATCCTGGGATTGAGAATTAACTACTCAATTATACAAGATGTCATTGAAATGGTGTGAAAAAGTCTGGGCGAGAAATGCATATTACGCCATAACTTTCATAAGTTTATGTTGATTAGTTAGCAACCCATCAGAGCAAACTCTTTGCCTTCAATTTTCTTGAAAACCATCGCTCTGGGCGATGTGCAACCATTATTTGAATAACCAGATATTTAAATCAATGTGTGCAACAGGAGTACCTTTTTTTAGGAAAAAGAATGTAGTTTTCAAAAATTGAGCCCACGTTGCAAAAAAAATAACCTCAAAAAAGTAATTCACGAAACAACTCCCTACCTTGCAAAAACCACCCTTACCGATTTTTTTTTTCATTTATTCAATCCACTGATCCTGGAAAAGTCGAGCTTTGTTCTAGAACGCGCATATCCTCAAATCATTCATACGACTTCTCGATCTCGGACAACCCCCTTCAATTTCATTTTTTGTAAATACGGACACTGATGGCAATTTTGAAGACTAAATACATGATATATGGGTTTAACACTTCATATTATGGTCATTTCAATATGTCTTCCTTTTTTTCAGCGTGCTTTACCAGTGACTCAAAGGTCAGCTACTGTATCTTCGAATTCTGCAGAGGATTATTTTCGAGCCGCTATTTTTATGCCATTTCTAGACTGTCTAATTTCAAATTTGAACGACAGGTTCTTAAATCATAGAGACACTATTACAATTTTCACAGTTTCATCTTCATCATTTGAAATTGAAATTAGTTTTTTGAATTGCATGAGTTCTATGAATTTTTTTTTAACCTTCAGCAATGAAGCTATTTTGAAAGCAGAATATATTTTATGGAACAGAAACTGAAAGGATATTCTGTTCCCTTAAGTGCAATAATTCAGCTTTATTCTGAGTGCAATAGTACAATATTTCCAAATATTAAAGACTTACTATTCATGTACACTCACTATTTTAAAGAACAAACGACTTACCTGTAGGAAGTTCGTTCTGTATTATATGAGATACCCTTGTCCAATTAGATTACACACGTAGTCACACTATTTCGGCTGAGTCGAGCAAAGTTCAAAGTAGGCAAAAAAGAAAGAATCTTATCACCGTCCCGCTACCTGACCCTGCATTCGTCATTACACTGTTGCGGCATTTGACGTAGAGAGCAAAAAAGAAAAAAAAAATGCTTTCTCTAGGGTGGGTTCAGGGCGGGACTCTAATTGGACAAGGGTATCTCATATAATACAGAACGAACTTCCTACAGGTAAGTCGTTTGTTCTTTAAATTATATTTCGATACCCTTGTCCAATTAGATTACACACGTAGTTATTTAAAGTAAAAGGATTTTTTTTTTTTTTTTTTTTACGATACGGGATAGAGAAAAAAAACTGCAAATAATGCCAAAAGTTATAATAGTATCCTATTGCCAATATAATTACCATTTGTATAAACCTAACGAGGTACTTAAGAAACTAGAAATTCTACAAAATTCGTTGTAGCTTGAAGCGGTCTATTGTAAAATTTTGCAAAAACTTGAGATTTTTTAGACCAACCTGCAGCTTCCTTTATAACATCTAAACTCAAACCTGCACGGAAGACCGCAGAAGTGGAAGCGTGTCTGGTACTATGTGTTTTAAATTGAGTTACATCCAAACCACTATCCTTCATCACTTCTTTAACCCAACGACTTATTGATTGTGTTGATGCCCTATGAAAGGGTTTACGATTGGTCAAAAATAAATATTTTTCGGTATTTCTTATAGGCATTGTCTTTTCTAAATATGCCTTTAATGTAGTGAAAACACATAAGTCTAAATGATCATTAAACACTGAAAATCTTAATACAGGCTGTTCACGACCATGGCTTGAACTCTTCAGTATATCTGTGAAAGAAATCTCCACACTTTCTGGGTTGAGAATTATGTTTTCGATATTTATTTTTGAAAGAGTATTTACTCGTTGACCTGAAGCTAATACTAATAACATTGCCAATTTCCTTGTTAACTTTTCCAAAGAAAGAGTCTCTAAAGGATACCAATGTTTAATGTGTTCTAATACAATGAAAGGGTCCCAAGTCGCTGAGTACTTAGGAAAACTGGGTCTATCGCGAAACACACCCTTCAAAAACCGTTTAATCAGCAAGTTGTCTCCATTGGAAATATTCAATATCAAGGCTAGTGCTGACTTGTGGGAATTAAGGCAAGCATACGATAACTTTTTCCCAAATAAAGTATTTAAAAAGGATATTATATCAGCAACACTAACGGTGTAGATATTAAGCTCCCGCGCTTTACAAAATTGCCACCATTTCTTATATGTGGCAGAATACTGGCGTAAAGTAGAATTACTAAGAGAATTAATCATTACTGGTATAGCATCTGGAGAAATACCCTTTCCTAGAAAAGCTCCCCGGATAATGTCGATGCCGCTAGGCGGATGGTCCTCCAAAATGGATGAGGTTCTCTGAAAGGTGAATAAAGCAAATCCTTGGACGGCTCAAAAATTAACGGTTCTTGGCAACACAATCGTAGAAATAACGAAAACCATGAATGATTCGGCCCGTGAGGGACTACTAAAATGCCCTTGGATCTATCTTCAATAACCTTTTTTAGAACTCTCCCTATCAAAGGAAATGGAGGGAATGCGTAAAAAAATAATGATTTTTCCCATCTCATAGTGAAAGCATCTGATGAAACTGCACCAGGATCTTTAAACCAAGAGACGTAAATATTGCATTTTTTATTTAACCTTGAAGCAAACAGATCTATATGAGGTTCACCAAAAGAGCAGACAATCTCTGAGTATATGGTATTATTTAAAGAATACTCCGACTCTACATGGCGGACTCTTGATTCCTTATCAGCTATTGTATTTTCTTTAGATGGTATATATGACGCATACAAAAAAATATTTCGACATTCGCACCATGCCCATATTTCCATACTCAGTTTATTCAAATTTTGGTACAAAATCCCTCCCATTTTATTAATGAAGGAAATAGCAGTTTTATTGTCTACTCTCAACAAAATATTACAGTTACTCTAATCTGAAGCAAAACAACGTAATGCATAATAAATCGCTAATAATTCCAAGTAATTAATATGAAACTGACTTTCTTTTTCACTCCAAAACCCTCGGGTAGTCTCCTTTCGGCAGGATGCTCCCCACCCTGTTTTTGAAGCGTCAGTAAACAATTCAAAATCATAATTTTGACAGGTAAGGAAGTTAAAGGAGTGTTCAATAGAACATATCCACCACCGCAGTTCCTCACAGATGAGTGTTGTGATAGATATTACTTCACCATAATTTCCAGAAAATTTTCGAAGGGCTAAATATTTTTGTCGCTCTAAGATTTTTGTATGGAGCCAACCATATCGTACCGCTGGACATGAAGCTATCAATTGACCAATAATCTTCGCTAATTCTCGAATTGTGCATGTTTTCCGAGTCGAAAATTTTATTAACGTTAGTAAAAGTGACTGCTTTTTATCAGCCGGTAGATACATGGTCATAGTGACACTATTATAGGTGAACCCCAAATATCGACATGATTGTAAAGGGTCCAATTGTGATTTTTCTCGATTAATTAAAAACCCCAAATCTTGAAAAATAGATACCATACAATCAACATTAATCTGTACCTCTGTCCTCGTGCGCCCCACTATTAAAATATCATCTAAATAAATAATACATATGATGCCCTTTCGCCTAAAGTAATTAAATACTGGTTTTAGTAGTTTTGTGAACATAAACGGCGCAGTCGAAAGTCCCATGGGTAGACACTTAAACTCATAAATTCTTCCTAAAAATTCAAACCGAAGGTAACGCCTGTGGCCTTGAAATATCGGCACCATATAATATGCGTCTTTCAAATCAATAGTCGCCATAAATACATTTTTGGAAATCAAATCTTTAACAGATTTATAGTTATCCAATTTAAAATGAGGGGCAATAATTTAAGATTAAGGATAAACCGATAAGATTTGTCTGCTTTTGGAACCAAGAAGAAAGTAGACAAAAACTGATCTTCATCAGGGGCGCACTCACTAATTACGCCTTTTTGGAGTAAAGCCAGAATTGCAGCTGAATAATTTTTTATATCAGATTGCGCTATATTCCGAGGACAGAATGTATTCTGCTCTGGTCTTCTAATGAATGGAATTTTATAACCCCTTGTCCAAGACAAAAGAAGTTTGTCTTTTGTAAATGTACGCCAGACATCGTCAAATTCCTTCAATCTGCCACCGTACGCATTGGTACTCACCGCTAATTGCGTACATTGCGGTGGTTGTACCCCCCGCGCTTCTCTGACCTCTCTGGTGCCCTGTGCACCCTGCTCGCAAACTGTCGCCCTTTCATCTTGTTGGGGTGGTACCCTCGCTGGAAGTTTAAAGGACCATCCGTTTTGGATGTGCTAGCTGCTGAAGTGGGTTGATATGCGCCAAAACCAGGTTGATTCTTCTTTGGCGTCGTTGAAGATAGCTTTTTCATCTCTCTCCCAGCGCGCCACTGAGCTTTGACTTCTTTATACTTATCAGCAAACGCCTTTCCGCATAAGTATGCGTCAGGAGTACTTTCCTTCACCAGCTTCTTCACAGTGGGATTCAAATGCCCTTCGATATGGTATTTGCGATTTGTAGACAACATGGCGAAGGCTCCACAAAGGATCTTTCCCGCAGCTACCATGGGGGGCAAAATGTCCTTTTTCATATCGGAAATATCGGCGTCTGGTTGCAATATTTTATTGATGACCTCACTTAAGGCTGAAAGGCCAGTGCCTAAGTGGTTTTGCATAGTCACCATATACTTATCGGTCTTCTTGCTAAAATCCGGAATAGAAGACTCCAACTCGGGGTTCAGAAGGGGAGCCCGTAACAAGGGAATATTACTGGGTGGGGGGTATTTCCCCTCAATCTCCTCTTTATCAGCTTTAGAAAGGCCTAATGTGAGATATTTCTCCCACCGGTCCGCCAAAGCTGGAAAGACAGGTTTCCCGTATACCAGCTCATTTCCTGAAGGAATATCGCCCAGTAACAAAGCAATTTCAGGATCCACCTCTGGAAGTGATCGTGATTCGGGATTTGACTCTAGAGCCACCGTAGTAGGCGGCGCCTGACTCTCCTCATTATATTCAAGCAAAGACCCCTCGGAAAAATCGGAATTTAGGGAAGACTCACCTGGAAAAATTGATCTTCTTATTCCGAATCTCTATTATTAACTAGCCCACAATAACAAGGCTCGAATGGGTTTAACGGTTATACCCAAGAAATATCATCTAGCTTTAACGGTTATAGCTAGGCACTATTTATATGGGTTTTACGATAATACCCTTAAATAGACAGAAAAAACTCACTTAAAGGTGAAGGAGAACGTAGCTTAGCCTCCTTCTTATTCAAACGATCCAGCTCCATTAAAAGTCTCTTCTTCTTTCTTGCTAAACTTTCATTATCACTTTCACTCGTATTTGACTGTCGTTTCGGCATATTTATTCAAAATTTATCAAAATTCACGGCACACAACTTCGCCCGACAAAGCAAAACAGTGTAATGACGAATGCAGGGTCAGGTAGCGGGACGGTGATAAGATTCTTTCTTTTTTGCCTACTTTGAACTTTGCTCGACTCAGCCGAAATAGTGTGACTACGTGTGTAATCTAATTGGACAAGGGTATCGAAATATAATTCACTAATTTTGTTAACTCTTATATTTATGCGACTGTTCATTCACAATTTATAATACACGATCACTACTTAACTCAACTGAAATGATAAGCAAAAAAATCAGGGGAGGAAAATAAATGCTTCCTTTCCATATAACATTTTTTCGAAAATTAATTATTAACGGGGTTACAGGGTGTCGGAGATAAATTTTATCTGCAGTTCTTTTGCAATACCGTTTGCCACGCTCATGATATTTTGACGAAATCTTGTATCCGGCCCTTTATCGAGACGAGGAATATAAATTTGCTCATCGTCTTTTTGCATTTTGTAGAGGGTGCCACATGAGATGATTTGAATTGAATAGTCTCAACTTTTTTGTGCTACACTATACGCAAATTTAGAGTGGATATTTTTATTCTCACAACCTTTTGACATAAAAAAGTACACCACTCGAAATCCGTGATTTGAAGCGCTTTTCCCACAGTTGGAGTCCGAACCTCCGTTTAAAAGCAGTAGTTAGTCCACACCTCATGCCGATGTCTTCAGTGACCCAGTGAGCCAAGGAGTATTCAACCGGTTCTTTCAACAAATTCAGCTCTCTTTGTCTTCCTCGAAAAACGCCATTCTGGACTTTTTGGTCATTGGAAAGACACATGTACGTATCCAGTGACATGCCTTCCCCAGGTGATCTGATCTGCCTCACTTTAGCGTCCTGATCCTCATGGTTCCCAGCAAACCAAGCCAGACGGTTGAAACGAGCAACCCTCGGTTTTGACTTGAATCGCTCTTGGATCTCAAAAACTTTGCAGTTCTGTGGAGAAGCCACGTTGCCTCTGTGGGTTGTGCAGCAAAACCAGATCCTCAATCTGGAACCAGCCTTCCAAGGCATTCACGTCGTAGGCCCTTTTCATTCTATGGCTGACACTTTGAGTGTTCAAACCAATGATTCAAACAGACTCGTTGATGAATGTCGTCCATCTTTCATCGACATCCCCACCAGGTGGAGAGCCAAACTTCAGATCGCAGTGCATCCTTGCTGGGGTTTCGCCAGTCGATTCGTGAACTGCAGACCGACAAGCAAGGAGAAAGTTTGTTTGTCCCAGTCTATTTGATGGTCAGGGACAACTTTAGCCAAGTGTCGATTGATGGTCCGGTTCCACCATGCCATCCGACTGTGGGCGCAGTGCGGTCGCCCCCGTCTTCTTGATTTTTGAAACATTACACACATTCTGGAACAACGCCGATTCAAAGTTTCTGCCCTGGTCCGAATGCAGCTCCAATGGAACACCAGAACGGCAAATCCATTCTTCAACCAATACATCAGGTACAAGCATTTATTTCCTTAGTTCGACTCGGAAAGGTTCCAGCCAAATCTTTGACGATCTCCTCAAACGGGCTTCCAAAAAAATCTGCGATTCAAGTTTGAAAAAGCTCAAAACATTAGATCTAATGAGCAGATATGCAGGTCTACCGGATCTACTGATGTAAGCAAGTCACTAATTATTATGTTAGCAAAGCTCTGAGAGATTTTGAAGAAGTGCATAGATAAATCACTAGGATACTGTGAGCAGGCAAGAAACAAACCAAGGGAACAACTACCTATTAAAGTTAAAGGTTAGATGTGCCAAAGCGTCTCTATTATTTCACGTATTTGGCAATTAAACATTGAAACTCATCTGGCTCTATATTTTGGTCAACACGCAAATTGAGTTAACTTGATGTTCCAGATTATGAGCGGAAAGAAGTTTATAAATTAGCCACACCAGATGAGAATATGTCGTCTCAGAAGGGTGATTCCATTCGCGCCCTTCACGCATAATTATTAATAATCTCTGTGAAACTTGCACCAAGTTCAGATTGTGTTGAAAAGTAGATATAATTTTAATACTGATGTACCGTTTCGTCCTTTCTTCAAATGACAATTTGGAGTATTATTGTGGGGTGAGGGCAGGCAATGAAAAATTATTGATAGTTTTAACATTTGTGTATGTTTGCGTCCTTAATATGATCAAAGCTTATGCTTGAATTCATAACTGAGTTATTGGTCTCACACCGTCCTCCTCCCCACTATCCTGCATCAGCTTTGATAATCCTTTATAATCTTCGATCATATTATTATTTTAATGATTGACCATAATTCTACAATGTGGCTTCGATTGGAAGTTTTATGTAACTTGTAACTACAAAAATAGTTGCCAACTCGCTTTCAACTTTTCCTCAAATAAATCGATACAAAATTAGCAAAAGAGTACGAACGTCTAAGGAAAAAAACATTGCGTATTCACACAAACTTATACAGTGTTTTTCACTTAAAACTCCGCACGTCAATATTTCGGAAACGAATAGGAATATTCGATTTCTGTAAAAAGTAGTCAATGTATGGGGTCGAGTAGTTATTTTTCACAGTTAAAAAAATTCGATGCCTACCAAGAGTAAAGCGTCGCGACGCATCGAAAATATTAATCGATTGCAGGGACTTTGAAATTACGCGCATGCTGAAGTACATGTTATTTATAAACTTTTTTGTTATTCAGTCGAACTCATTTATTCTACTCAGTTTTGAGATATACAGTGTGTCCAAGATAAGGAATGTCTATCATGAGGATCTTGAAAACCGAGAGAGATACAAGGTCGGTTAAATGGAGACAAAGTTGCGTATTTTGATGCTTAACAAAATGCCGTTTCAAAAGCCAAGAAATTCCGACTAAGTCCGAAATTATCCGAAAAAAACCGAAATTTTTCAAAATTGTTTTCATGTTTTTCTGACCACAATTGAAGAGATATTTTGAAATGAATGGAACTTCTTCATTGCCACTTTTTGCCCTTCACAAGATAGCGTTATTAAATTGAAGAACCGACTTTTCGTCTATGAGCAGCCATCATCAACTTTGTTTTTTTAAATACGGTCCTGGATTTTTTATGACGGATTTTGAGGGCCTCTTATGTTCCGCGTATCGCAATTATTCAAAAAAATCATGTTGATGGATTTTTCCATAAGAACTCATGTGTTAGAGAGAGACAAAAAATACATTTTTAAAAGGATTAAAAACAACCACTTCTTTTTTAATTGGTGCGATACCTCGTTGGTTTGGGAACATAAGAGGCTCTTAAAATCCGTAACAAAAAATCCAGGACCGTATTTAAAAAAACAGAGTTGATGATGGCTGCTCATAGACAAAACGTCGGTGCTTCAATTTAATAACACTATCTTGTAAAGGGAAAAAAGTGGCAATGGAGAAGTTCCATTCATTTCAAAATATCTCTTCAAATGTGGTCAGAAAAAAATGAAAACAATTTTGAAAAATTTCGGTTTTTAAAAGGGCATTTTGTTAAGCATCAAAATACGCAACTTTGCCTCCATTTAACCAACCTTGTATCTCTCACGGTTTCCAAGATTCCCGTGATAGACATCCTTATCTTGGACACACTGTATATCTCAAAACTGAGTAGAATAAATGAATTCGACTGAATAACAAAAAAGTTTATAAATAACACGTACTTTAGCATGCGCGTAATTTCAAAGTCCCTGCAATCGATTAATATTTTCGATGCGTCGCGACGCTTTACTCTTGGTAGGCGTCGAATTTTTTTAACTGTGAAAAATAGCTACTCGACCCCATACATTGACTACTTTTTACAGAAATCAAATATTCCTATTCGTTTCCGAGTATTGACGTGCGGAGTTTTAAGTAAAAAGCCCTGTATATACTTGAAGTGTCCAAGAGAATTTTGAAAAACTCATCAATAGAGTTCTAAAAAGTAAAATATGTGATGAAAGCCCAACTCTTTCCTGGATAAACAAGTTAAGGTCACTTCCACAGGGTTACGAAAAAAGTAATGGCTGTGTTGTTAAGGGAAGTTGTGGTCCGGAAGATTGACCACGTGGCTATGTAGAAATTGTAAAGATGACTACTCAAATAATGAAGCCCCTGTCCCCCTGCTTAAGCGAGAGGTCAATCCCACTCCTGGCTTCTAGATTGCACCTGCGGCTGGCGTGTGAGTGCGCTTTAGCCTGATAATTATTGTATAACTACATCAACATTTCGATCATGAATAGGTTTGTTAATGTAATCAATGTAAGGAAGCTACTCGATTAATCTGCACAAGTTGTTATGCCACTATAATGCAAATTAATGGACACCGAAGACAGCTGATCGAATATGTATGGGAAGCATTTGAGAAAAATGAAAAATATCCTCTATTAGCAGTTAGCACCTGGAAGCCGCACAAGTGGCCCGTTGTGAAAATGGATGTAGTATGCTTAGTAGCGCGGCTCAAAAGCCCCCCTCTTCTAACTTCTCAACCGTCTAATATTTGCGAACGAAATTTGGACATACCAAATGAGAGGACGATCTGCATTTTTTGACATAGTACTTACAGCTGAAAATGTCAAAATGACAGCTGAGCGCCATTTTGAATAAAAAAAATCAAATGGAAAGGGGAGTCGAATGATACGTTATTTTGATGGCCCTTTGACCCTGATCACAACTGATACCGAGTTTCAAGTCTCTACTATCATTCCTGTTGATGTGACAGCGTGTCATTTTTTTTTTCATTTCTGTTAATTGATATTTTCCCGCAAAAATTGACTTCTTCAAACTAAGAGGATATGATGAGGTACAAAAGATCTTCTAGATGAGCTATCACTTAATCTGACGATGATTTTCTCACTCCATTTTTTTTTGTGAAATTCGTTCTCGTTAGAAAGATTGTGTAATAGCTCATTTTGAAGATCTTGTTCTTCTGTAGGTACTTCATCATATCCTTTTAGTTTGGAGAAGTCAACTCATGCGGGTGAGTATTGTAACGAATTTCGCTATAAAAAAAACTTGTCCAGTTTTAATTTATTTATTTTAAGTAACTACAGCACAGGGTTCACAACACCACAAATATTTATGTTCACAATCACAGCTTATCAAAATCTGGAATGCCCTGTTTTCGGAATGGCAGAACTTTTATATATACCCTCTCCAATGCCTCGAGCGAAAGTTCTCCAATATTCTAGACCTAGGCAACCGTACTGGCGCATTGGAGCTTTTGGGCGTTTCTGTGGTCCATTACTTGCAGAAGTCCACACGTGACGCCAACATGGACCTCCTTCATTACTTCTGCCTGTCTGTTATGGGAAGCGACTAACTGCCTCCGATCTTCCGTGCCATCCAGATTCTTCACCATCCTCTTCAGGATGCCGTCACTGAGAACCATCAAGTCCCATTGAGCCCAGTAGGACTTCACGGTGGTCGAGAATCGCGCGATATCTTGTCAAGTTGTTTGTTGGCCTGCCTGTTTTCATCCGATGACAAGCTTCAGATCTGGATCTTTCTCCTGGTCTTCACGAAGTGCGTCAGACTACCAGAAGTCGTCTACCACAGTTGTTCTGCACATACTGGCTTTCTTCTCCTCAGCTCTATGGCAGTGCTTACAGAGCTCTCGGCAAGGTCTTCTGGACAAGGCATCAGCATCCAGCTCAATGTTCAGGAGTCTCTCGATCCAACGAACTACTTGACCATCCGGGTTCTTGAATTGTAGACACTTGAGTGAAGCATGGTCGGTTCTCAACAGAAATTGTCTTCCGTAGAGATACTTGTAAAAGTGCTCTACCCCTTTGACTACTGCCAGAAGCTCTCTTCTTGTAACGCAGTAGTTCCTTTCAGACTTCGACAAAGTCTTGCTGAAGTAACCGATGACACTTTGATGTCCCTGCTGGATCTGGGACAGCACTGCACCAAGTCCTACGTTGCTGGCATCCGTGTCCAAAACAAAGTTCCCTCAGGTAGGGAATAGCCAAGGATGGGCGCGCTGGCAAGTGTCCTTTTTAACGTGACGAAAGCTTTCTGGCATTCTTCATCCGAGTGGAAACGCCTCTGTGCCTCCGTAAACCTATGAAGTGGTAGGGCGATGTTGGCAAACCCTTGGACATAACGCCGGTAGTACGTGCACAAACCCAGGAAAGTTCGTAATTCGTGAAGGTCCTTTGGTACTGGCGATTCCTCAACTGCCTTGCAGGTCGACACGATATGACCCAGGTATTGAACTTCACTCCGTTACAGTTGGCATTTCTCTGGGCTCAGCTTCAAACCAGAACTTCTTAGTCTCCGGAATGCCTCCTCCAAGTTTTTCAGGTGGTCTTCGAATGATTTGCCAACTACGATTATGTCGTCGAGGTACAGTGGAAAGCATATGAATTCGCACACACTGTTATTTTTTGACAACCCTCGTAATATGCATAGGTGAAATAAATCAGCACACATGTGATCAGCTAGATCGTTTCACTGTCTCTGATCACGTGTCCTTTGTTCACTTCGATGATTTTTTATTCTAAACCATATAGCAATAACAAAAACTATCAAGCCACTACAGTGAGTATTGTGTAGTATCTGCGCTGGGATTTGTTTGAGGTGCCATATATTTAGTAATCTGTCATAAAAGAGATGCAATTGATGTCTTTTTTATTACCTTCTTATATTTTGTTTCCTACTTTTTATATCCTCTTTATTGCCTCGATAGATGGCGAAAGTTCTCCAATATTCTACAGTGACTATATACAAGACAGTGACGACAATGGAGATCTTATTCTCTATTGGCTAGCGATGGATCCGCCATGTTGCAGCTAGCATTCATTGTTTATATTTGACGTCGTGTTCGCTGTCGGCCGCCTTGGAAGTTCGTACCACTGGGCATGTTTCGTCACAGTATTAATTAAGTACTTAACAAAAATGAAAAAGAATGAGTCGCCATCTTATCAACAGCAATGATAGCAGGCTTGAAACTCGGCAATTTTCATCAAAGGGCCTTCACAATTTAATATCACTCAACTCTTCCATTTGATTTATTCATTCAAAATGGTGTTCAGTCGTTATTACTTTCACATAACATTTACTTTTGCCACTTATCCTATGCAGCTGACATTTTTTTTTCCAATTCACACCTCATAACGAAATAACGAGACTATTCACAGATTTTCAGATGTACTGAAATGGCTTAAAAATGTTTACAACTTGAATAGCCTTCCACATCAAAACCACAAGTCTAAAAATCTCCCCTAATGACAAAATGTGATATTTAGCTTATCAATAAATGCTGTTTATGCAAGCTATTTTCCTGTATCATGAGAAATATATTATGAGATAAATTAAATGAGCAAAGATGATTTGTATTTTATTTTTGATAAATTGACGACATTTCAGACAGATGATGGTTCTTGTGTCAAATATTAAAATTTTGTAGTATTTCCTCCCTAATTATTTATATTTTGTTATGAGTTTGATTAACATCAGTGTTACCAAAATATCAAATATGTGACTTATTTATTTATTGAAAAGGCGGACTTTCATAGTACTTTCACTACTATTAATTATAGGATATTGTCGTTTTTTATATTTTATTATTTATATTTGCAAGAAAGGTAATAACATGAATCATATTCCAATAACTACTTTGTACAACATATCTTTGCAGTTTTGAGGGGTGACAGGCAGGTTAACATGATATTCATTTTGTTTTATCAACTTTAAACATCTATACATTCAACAGTTATGCCGCGGTAATTTACTCCGATTTAATTAGAATACATTTAATGCAGTATACATTTCATACGCCAATTAATGAAAAGTCTATGTCCGTTGAATAATTCAAATCGCTTTGAATAGTGTAAACTCAATTATACAACATCCATCTAAATATTGATATTGCTTACCTGTTGGCGATAGCCGCGAAGTCCATCAATATTTATAATTTTATACAATCACAATAATACACATTGGAGTGACACTCATATGCAGCAGAATACGCGCACGGTCCAATGATGATTAGAAGCAATTTTTCAATGATTGCGGCTGAATGTGGACTTTGTAAGTATAGCAGTCACACATAGACATTATCAAGACCTGATGCTTGTAAATTTTGATTTTTAATACGCATCTACGTCTGAAAACATTTCAACTATGTAGTTTACAAAATCATCAAATTTCAACTGTGGAATTTGATTGTGTGGACTTCAGGAATTTGGATAATAGTCCACCTATCTGTTGGCGCAACAATATAAATCACAACACAGAATAGCCCGCTGTGTAACTTCCTATAAAGAGAATTTTTGAGTGCATGGAATTTATGTGATGCCGCTCGGATATGGATTTAATATCTTGCTCAAAATAGGCGAATTGCTATACACAGGATATAATAATATGATATTATAGGAACGTGAGTTATTTCTTGGTTTAGCAATTTTGGTAACCTTAAAAATATTATTTACACAAATCAAGAAAGATAGCAAACTAAATCATATTCAGTTGAGTGATGCAGCGCATTACAGGAAAGGAAGAAGAAATAACACCATAATAGTTCAGTATGATGGTGAAAATAGGTTATTAGATGAGGATTCTATGCACACGCACCAATTTTGATGAACATTAGTACCTTTGCCTCATCTTAAGCGGCGCCAGACGATGCTACTAACCTCCTCAAACGTTTGACGCTTGATAGTTCGACCGTTTGACGTCTGAACAACAAGTAATGATGAAATAAAATCATTCGTGTGCATATTTTTTCTGCGGCTTCGGCATGTTCTTTCAATCACTTGAGGAGAATTATGTGATGAAATAATATTGATTTTGTTCTACCCATTCAAAGAAGTGCCAAAAATGTATTTTTTTGTCATCAGTATCAGTTGTTCCAATGTTGTTCGCACTATCGAGTTATGTTCGGAATAGCGAGGATGTACTGTATTATGGTTAATTTTTTGCTCTGTATATAAAATGTGTTGAAAAGACAGCGTTGACGAACAGAGTTATGAATTTTTCACATGTTATGAGAAATAAACGTCAGAATTTCAAGTAGCAGACGGGTGAGCGTATGCGAGTCTTTGGTGCTTTACTAGAACAACAACACAAAGTCTTCTGCAAACATTCAGTTGCTTTCTTCCATTCCGCAGATGAGGTCTTATTCTGCCTTCATTCGATAGGCTATTTTACAGCTTTCTGAATACCGTGGGATCGGGCTACTTTGATCAAATTAAAAATTAATTTTTCAGTATCTCCTTTAGTTTAGCGATTCGGTTCGTCAAAAAAATATTGAAATACCGGGTTTGCTTCTTCTTCCGAAAAACATTATGATATTGAAAAAACATTGAGTACTTTTTGAGTAAAAAAAAAAAGTTGTCAGTTATAAAGTTACACCTGAAGTGGGGTTACTTTGATCGAGTCATTATTTCACGTCATAATTTCAAAGAAACCCCATATTATAACGTCCAAATTTCTATTAAAAACAAAAAGAGAAGACATTTATTTACAAAAAATGTGTGAAAAAAAATTGTATTCTGGAACGTCGCTGTATTGGTATAAAAATACAAATAGCTTTCCACTTCTGAAGTTATTGCAGCCATAAAAAGTGTTCCAAAATAAGAATTTCTATTAAACACTGGCGTACCTCGTGCACGTTCCGGGTTGACTGAAGCTGCTTCTAGTGTGCCAAGTGTGCCCCCTTGTGCTTTATACAACTCGGGCGCGGCAGCGCGGTCGCAAAGGATTCAATTTTTTGGCGGTAATAAGTCGATGAGTGAAATGGCGAAGTTTCAATCAAAGTATCCCCCGGGTTCTAAAGTAGCCCCATCCCACGGTAGTAGGTAGACATAATAGTGGAGCGAAGAGATTCATTCATACTCTCGTTGCTCCACGCTCCACTGTGTATTTATCAAAAACACTGTGAAAAAACATTGCCTAAGATTAATCTTGTCATTTGCCGTTAGCCTCATCACTATCTCGAACCTCGTAACTGCAGTAGTTTTTACTATAAAGGGTGCGCCAAGGTAAATTTTCCGAATTTTTCATTTTGTATCACGAGATATTCTAATGGGCCACATATTAGGATATCTCGTGATACAAAATGAAAAATTCGGAAAATTTGGCTGGTGAGATTTCCAATGATGCTCTCTTCAAATGAGCTACTAGCGACGTTGCGCGACTTCCAGTTATACCGGAAGTGGGTGTCACCTTGCTCATTTTAAATTAAACACCCTATATTATTACATTTTTGGATTCTACGTAAAATTCTAGGCAGATTTGATGTATCGTCCTATTCCTAGGTACTAGCGTTTACGAAATATTTTAGTTTTCATGTCAAAAATGACGTTTGTGGGCTCCTATTTAATTGTAAATTTTCCGTAGTCTCTTCAAAGTCTCAGACTTCGAAGTGTATAATATGATTCGAGAATTTATGAAAAGGTAGAGAGAATGAGCACTCGAAGTTGACATGTTGAAGGCAGAATACATGCGTGCTTCGGTGGAACTTTGGAAGATGAACAAAAAATCAAATCCTGCCAAACATGAGATTTCAAATACCGGAACATTAGATGGCACCATCAGAGATACACAAGACAGAAAAGCAATTGCTAAGATTATCTGCTTTTTATGGTATTGAAAAAAAAAAATTATAGTTCAAAGCACATCTATAGGTAGTCATAAATATGTATAGCGGTGAAGTTTGGAAACTGAAAGCTATCACTTACTATACATGAATATTCAGCGCAACCGAGATGAATTTCTGGAGAAGAGTAGATGGCAAAAAAATCGAGATCCCAAAAAGTTTCAAGTGAGACACATGCTAACGTACCATACATGGTAGGAGAAAACAACTAACAGGTATGGGATGGGCATGTCCAAAGAAACGATTAGCAACGACGTCCTAAGCAACAAGAAAAAAGGAAATCCAGAAAATCAAGAGTAAGTTTGAGAGAAGGCACGATGATGAAAGTTGAAGTTTTGATTTTAAAATGTAATTTGACTTCTATTCACAAGCAGCATATCGATAAAATATGAATCATTACACTTCACAACTTTTTCAGATCAATTTTTATTTTTGCATAGGCAGGTTAAACTCGTGGTTGCCAAAATTATAATGGGTTATGTTCACAGAATTGCCAAAGTATGACAAGTATATGCTCACTCATATTCCGTCCGTTGCGTTGATATCGTTTTTTGATTCTCGAAATCATGGTTATCTTTAAGTTTGTGACACTGTATATAACGAGCTGGCAAATTGCCTAGCAGCAGCGCCAACCTTCCCTAACCACCACCATTACCAAGAATGCTCCCAAGAGGCGGTGTCCTGTCGCCGCTTTTTGAAATCTGGAGGTAGATGAACTGCTCAGGACAGGCTATCGATTTTGCTATCCTCGTTAGATAAGACCACCGTAACATCAGATCTGATGCAAACAGCTTTGAATGAAGTCCAGCGATGGTGTGACGATGGAAACCTCAAAGCCAACGCTGCTATAAATCTCCTTTACACAATGGAGAAGGGGACTTCACAACGAAGTTACCTTTCGGAAAAAGGCTAACAAGGTCTCAAATGTCAAATACCTATGACTGACATTGGACTCCAAACTAACGTGGAACACCTCATCCTCAACAAGGCAAAAATGTAGGTATCACGGCTTCGTTGGAAGTTCTACGGCTAACTTCCTGAAAATACACATCGAAGGAGTGATCATGGCTACAGAACAAGGAACAAGGATCATCATAGCATGGCTTGAGCTCACTGTAAGGTATAGGTAGGTAGGTAGGTAGGTAGTATTTCATGCCACAGTCACAAACCTACGCTAATCGGCGAGAGCCGGAACAGCTATACCGTTCAGAAGAGCTGAACCCTCAATGGAAGTGTCTACACAGACTGTTGAAGCAGAAGTACAGGGATGGTCATGTGAACATCTCAGGAACTGGCATGCGACACTCTTATATCTCAATTTGTTTCTTCTATAGATGTGCAATTTTGAAATCTAAGATCAATTTTTCAGAAAACCATGAGTGCTTTTTCGGGTTTATTGTTAGAGGTGTGCTTTCTTTTGTTCGCTTTTGAATTCTTGTTTGTTTTTTCCCTTTTTTGTTTTTGAGGCTTTGTTAAGTTCGTTCAGCGGTCAATTCCAACATATTCTCATGATTTTGCTCCATCGTAGCTTTATCACTAGCTAGCCACAGAGTTCAAGTACTTTTTTTCAGGCGTTATCAACGACAAGTATATTTCGCAGGCTGCATTTCCAAGGAGGTTGAGTAACTTTTACCTTTTCAATTGGTACGTGCAACAATTTGAATACAATTAGCATCCATGATTTACAAGATTTTTTTGGGATGGCAATGGGTTCTCCTTTATCTCCACTTTTAAGTAATATTTTCATGGAACATTTTGAAACAATTCATGTAGAAACATAAAGATACAAACCAATGATTTGGTGGAGATATTATAGATGATATTTTTTCTATATATGAATATGATGAACCAAAACTTAATGATTTTTTAATTCATATTATTGATAAAGAACCCACGATCAAATTTACAAGTGAAAAAGAACAAAATAATGAAATCCCCTTTTTAGATATACTTATAAACAAAGATTTTCAAAATTTTAAAACCAAAATTTATAGAAAATCCCACCCACACAAATAGGTATCTTAATTTCAATTCCAATCATCCATTGAATATTAAAAAACGTGTGGTAAAAAGTCTACATGATAGAGCAAAAATAATTTGTGATAATGAAAATTTTGAATCCGAGAAAGATTTCATAAGAGATGTTTTGTCAAAAAATAATTATCCCATGAATTTTCTTGAAAAGTGTTCTAATAGTTTTGAACAACCTAGACAACGAGAACAGAATATACCTATAACTAATTCAATTATTCCATACATACCTGGAATTTCTCATAAACTGAAACGTTTAGGTCAGGTCAGACATATAATATACGGACCATTTTCAAAAGTAATAACACACTTCGCTGTAATTTAACAAATACTAGACCTATAATTATATTGATGAGTCCACTAAAAATGTAATTTATAAAACTCCTCGAGTATAAATTCTATATTGGAGAGACCTCACGACCTTTAAAAAAGAGAATTGAAGAACATAAATCATACATGAAAAAAAGGGAATTTCATAAATCAGGAACTTGTCAACATGCATTTATTAATAATCATAGAATAAATTGGGAAAATCCTAGCAGAGGAGTCATGTTCTAAAAAACGTTAACTTGAAGAAAGTGCATATATTATGTTGAATTCTAATGAATGTGTAGCAACTTGCTCTGTAAATCTAAGTTATACATGGTTACCTTTATCAAGAAATTGAACATAGTCCAAAAAAGTAAATTATATAAATGCTGAACATATTATGTAAAGTTGAACAATCAACACCATACACTTCACTTCAATGTCAGTAAAAGTGACATCTTGTGCCATAAACACAAAAAAAAACAATTTTACTTCAAAATCACACAAAAACGAACTTGAATTTGAATAAATTGTTCCTTTTTTAGGTTTCACTGACGACGGAAGCAGATTCGTTTCCGAAACGTTTGATATTGATAGGTTTTATTATTTACTAATAGACTTTTTTTCAGGTAATCGTTTAAATCTATCTATTAATGTAATCTTTTTTTAGAAGATCGGGTTCATAAACACTAGTTTGATTGTTATTTGATAGGGTGTGGCGAAATACCCAAAAAAAACTTGTAAATTTGAATACAATTTATGAACCGCTAACCGGTTACTCTATTTGTTAAAAAAACTGGAACTTTCTGTTCCACGATAAGCCACCAATGGTATTCAGTGAGATCTACATACTGCGCCAGACGCCGACATATTTAAATCATATCCAAGATTGCTGCAAGGTGTATAATATACAAAATGCAATAATATTCATAGCCGGAGGCTGAATTGCAAATGAGGTTAGCTTCGCCAAGTCTCCGGAGTCGCATACGTATCACGTAAATTTTCATTAAGACGTAGATACTTAGGAGTATAATACGTATTCGCGAGATTCGCAATTATTAATATTAGGATTCGTGTTACGTTTGGCTTGAATAAAGATTTTCTATGGGCTCTCAAACTTGATAAACTCGGAAGCTGAGATGTTCTGTATAATATTGCTGACTTATTTCCTGAGACTCCTGAGAGCGATTTGCTCGATATTTTCTTCATCTTTCCAGTATCCTTTGTTGATTGTGTACTTATTTCCAGGTTGTACCTAGGTACCGATTGATGGGTGGCCTGGACACTTTACCGAGGAAGCGGAACCTATTTTTCTGGAGAACTGATGTATCCATGATTTCTTGCAGAACTACATTTTTGCTAATTTTCTTGGAACATTCATGGTAAGTTCAGTTGAGAGTATTCCACTCAATTTATATTTCATCTAAACCTATTAATTTCCCTGTTCATTTTTTTTCTTATCCGAGATTTTGATTCACCTTTTAAATAAAAAAGCTTCTTGTAGAGACCCCAAGAACTTATAATCTTGTCTGAGTAGTTCTTGGAGCGAGGTTATTTGCTCAGACTCAAGCTGAATTCAGTTTCGTTAACAAAACCACTCAAGCCTGTTGATCGTTTTCGTCGGACTATTACGGGGAGGATTTGTGGCATGGATAATGGAAGCAATTCCCTTTTGTTATAGAATTTTGCTGAGAGGATTTAACTTTGATGGGGGCTCAAGATAAGAAAGTGGTTGTGTATATTTTTACCATCATTAGCGAGTTTAATCCAAAACTATAAAAGAGATTATTTGTCCAGGATCAATTTCTCAAATTAAAATAATCTAGAAAAACAATGATAGTGATCCTATGCAGTATGATGATGAGACATCAATCAAGCAAAAATTAGTTCTACATTAATAATTGCATTCATTATACTAATTACTATACAGTGCGAGTCTCTAACTTGGAATAAATTCAGTAAACAAAAGACCGTTTTTTTTTCGGAAATATGCTCGGACACGTCGATTAGTATTTTAAATTGCGCTCTTTTTCATGTGGAAAAATTTTATACAGTGTGTCCCAAATTTGAGATATGACGTCATCGACTATTTTTTCGTCTTATCACAATGTTATAAAAACAAGAAAACAAGTTAATAAAAACAAGTAAGAAGAGCTGCATCGTATTCGAGTTGTTGAGCGAGAACCCTATTAGTTTGTGGTTTTGTGCCGTTTTTTGAAAAATCCACGAACATGCCGTACTTAACTGAAACCCACAAAATTGAAATTTTAATGATGATTGGCTACGGAGATAGGACAAGAACACAAAATGAAGTTATTCATTTATTCAGAGAGAAGTATCCTGATTTACCACCCATATCACAAAGTACCGTAAGCAAGATTGAAAAACAGTTTCGGGAAAACGGACATTTAAGAAAAACAAATAATCATCGTCAAAGTGCGCTCAATGAAGAGGTCAAAATTAATGAACTTCTCTCTGTTCAAGAAAATCCTCATGTCCCCCTAGATGTCCCCACTAGGCAGATAGCTAGGGAACTCGAAATTACCCAGTCTTCAGTTATAAGAACTCTTAAAGCGCAAAAATGTCATCCCTATAAATTGACAATTCTCCAGGAACTCACCGAAGATGATCCGGATAGAAGACTCCAGTTTTGCGAACAAATGATGGACCTACTAGACAGAAATTTTCTAAACATAGAAAACGTCCTGTTTTCTGACGAATCAACGTTTATGTTAAATGGGGAGGTAAATCGACAAAATTATCGTTATTGGGCAGACAACAACCCACACTGGATGAGGGAAGGCCATACTCAACGTCCACAAAAAGTCAATGTTTGGGCAGGGATTATTGGTGATCGAGTAATAGGACCAATTTTCTTCCAAGAAAATCTCAATGGAGCAAGATATTTAGAATTCTTGCAGGAAGAACTACTTCCGAATTTGGCTACTCTATTCCCTGATCCGGTTGAAGCTGATGTCCCGAATAGAAACATCTGGTTTCAACAAG
Organism: Orchestes rusci; assembly: GCA_958502075.1. NCBI lineage: Eukaryota > Metazoa > Arthropoda > Insecta > Coleoptera > Curculionidae > Orchestes > Orchestes rusci. The sequence goes on along the minus strand of OY293312.1, from coordinate 19,569,579 downwards.
ACGGGGCTAGACCTCCTCATTTTGCTAGACCTGTCCGTGAGTATCTGGATGATGCATTTCCAGGCAGATGGATTGGTAGAAGAGGACCCTTTGAATGGCCACCCAGGTCTCCGGATTTAACACCTCTGGACTATTTCTTATGGGGGTACTTGAAAAACAAAGTTTTTAGGACCAAACCGGAAAATATTGAGGAGTTGAAAGAACGAATAAGACAGGAGTGTAGGCTAATTTCCGCTGAAGTAATTAGAAATGTTCAAAACGAGTTTCAATTCCGTTTAGGGTATTGTCAGTTAGTACATGGACAACATTTTGAGCATTTATTGAAGAAAAATTATTGAGTTGAATCAGATTTCTTCATTTTTCGAATTAGTCAATGTTTTTGTTAAATATCTTTTAAATGACAAGGAATAAAAACATGAAATTTGGTACGCATGTGTAACTCGATATACTCTTTAAGAATAGTCATAAAAAAATTAGGGCTACCATTTAAAAAAATAGTCGATGACGTCATATCTCAAATTTGGGACACTGTATAAAATTTTTCTACATGAAAAAGAGCGCAATTTAAAATACTAATCGACGTGTCCGAACATATTTCCGAAAAAAAAAACGGTCTTTTGTGTACTGAATTTATTCCAAGTTAGAGACTCGCACTGTACATATAATAATGAATGCAATTCTACCCTAGCAAAACAGAATAATTTTTCGGACAATTTAGTTCACTGATTGCTAACAATCGAACAATTTTCTGATCATTTTACAATACGGAGCTTTAATGAGTGTGAATTACAAAAAATTAACTTAGTTCTTTTTCGTTTATAGAAACCACTGGGAGGAAGGGGCATTATAGATTTTATAAGATGTCCATTTTGCTGTAATCAGTAAAAATGTAGGGGAGAGTGAGGCAACATGATGAATGGGGTAAGTCAACGAATTGCATTCAAAACAAAATGTATGAATGTCAACCAGATGTTTTCTGCAGCGTTGCAACTCTGTAAAGTCATAGTTTGATGGGTTAAAGATGGATGACTCTTGTAGCAATACTTCTAGTACAGTAGTACATAATCTATATCAGAGCAGTCGCTTCTAAAATGTAACGCCGAGAAAGTAAGCTTTTTTGAAAAAATCTAAGGTAAGAATAGTCTTTGTTAGTTATTGGGTAATTGTTGATGATGTCTCAAATACGATAAAATAGAAATTAACACGATTGCTCCCGAGATTGCTCCTTTTCTGTTCTAATTTATGACTTTTTACTAGAAAAATTGAACCCTGGGTGAAGTTGACGGGGGCAAGATGGCGATTATCACATGAACTCTTAATAAAAAAAAAATCTAGACAATATTGATCAAGAAGCTAAAAAGAAAAGAAGTATAAGAAGTGAAGAAAGTGTTTAATGATTCGAGTCAAACCCTACCTACCCAAAAAAAGAAAAAAGAAGACATTTTGTGTCCAGGTTGCCAGGAACCCTACACTGAACCTCCAATTGAGAATTTTATCCAATCTGGAGGATGCGAGGAGGGGTGGTGGCATGAAGCGTGTACTTCGTTAGAGAAGGGAACTTTCATCTGTGATATCTGCACTCAATCGTCATCTTGCCCCCATAGGGTTCGTCAACTTACTCTACTAGAGGGGCAATATGACGAAAATGTATTTTGTTTGTTTTTTTTCATGTATGTTTTCAAGAATTGAAGTTTCGTTTGGTTTCCTCAATTTGTTTGTTGGTCAAAATGTTGCTCCATTGAATAAGTGTATTTGTCTAGTTAAAATTAAGGAACTGTATTTTCTCTGGAGTTTTTTCCCTTACCATCATCATCTTGTCCCACTCTCCCGTTTTCGAATGCCTTTGCAACATTTCACCGCGAACTGACTTCTATCAACAAAATGGCAAATGTTCGATCCAATGCTGAATAATTGTGAATTGAGCCTGCATAGTGATGATTGTCAAGATATTGGTCGTTTATAACGTCTGTCTGTATAAGCTGCTTTCGAGTCACGAGTAACCGTGGTAAAGACCAAGTGCGATTCTAACCGCGTGTCATCGAGGTGAACTTGCCCATTTTTTCTTTATCTTATTTATTTATTTTAAAGTGTGCGTTCATGTCTAGAAACACCGTATAACAAATATCAGCCCTTAAATCGCACCAGTTATTTCACAATAATAATCAAAGTTGACAATAACGCTGAGAAAACTCAAACGAAGCAAAATACGCGGGAAAGTTTTGAATGTTTGAAGTCTGATGTGACATTGAGTTAATTTATTTCGTAGTTTTTGAAAAAAATAAATATTTATCATAAATATTGAATACTGGTTAAATAGAATAACAAGGTTCATTTTTTTAATGTGTAATATAAGGTAAATATGTCCGTAGAATAATCACAAACCAGTCAGCGTTTCATCGATTGGTCAACTATTGTTCGCAAACTGAAAATGCTGGACGCTGATTGGCTCTGACTGGTTTGTGATTGTTCTACGAACAAATCTATGTAATATGCGAGGTTATCTCTCAAAATGTAAAAAAACAATTAATTATTGGTATTTTTGTCATGATACTTACATTAAAATGGTCTCCACAAACTTAAATAGCACTGCTTTTCAATAAGATGTTCTCCACATTTCTTCTGCATACTCTTAGCAATTTTGTTCGCCGATTTAATCAGGACGTGAATAAAAATTTGTTTGAAAATTTCATAGTTGAATTAGTACATAGGTACACTGCGGCACAAGGCAATATTTTTAATACTACAGTGACTCGATAAACTACAGTGACGCCAATGCATGTCGTCGTTTCTATTGGTCGTCCGCCATTTTCTGGCAAAACATTGCTCGCATTCATAAGACGGAACAGTTGTAGAACTGTTACCGCTCCTTCTTATGAATGAAGCGGAAGTCTCATAAGGCTCAACAGTCAACTGTCAGATGCCAAACAACGCCCCCGGAGCATAGCGGTAATTGTTCCGTCTCATGAACGCGACCAATGTTGATTGTTGTGTTGCCATTGACAACCATTTGACAACCATTGAGAGTTTGAAATGTTATTAAGTTGCAATTTGTGAAAATTGATTATTTTCTGATCAAAAATATTTTCTACTAAGGTTCCTTTGTGATTTGATTATTTGTTCATAAGGTACGTACTTATTTATTATATCATTTTCTTATTTCTATTTCTCAAAAATTGCGACGTTCCTGAACGCGCCCCCTCGTTCGCCTTAACATGGCCTCATTGGCGTCACTGTAGTTTATCGAGCCACTGTATTTAATACCATCCTCTTTTTCTCAAAAACTATGAAATAAACTAGCTCAATGTCACTTCAGACTTCAAACATACAAATGGTTGCCAAAGATACGCGTTATGACGTCAAAGCTTTCCCGCGCTTTTTGCTTCGTTTGAAGTTGCTCAGCCACGATGTCAACTTTGATTATTTATTGTTAAATTACTAGTGCGATTTAAGGGCTGATATTTGGTATACTGTGTTTTTAGACATTCAATACAATTAAAAAAAAAAAGGCAACTTCCCTAGTATTACTGGAACGCAACAGCGCGTCAGTGGGACTATAGAGTTATATTTCTCGGGCCGCGCATGCGCTTAGATCAGGGCAACTGGTGACTGGGTGATGTCACATGTGACAATATCTATAACCTCCAAATCGCTGTAAGTGTCGGTGCCAAGTTTGAATGAGTTTTAATTGAGTTTCATGAAGAGTAACATACCTATTTGTTGATTCAACAATACACAAATAAAACGTGAGTAAAGTCCGTTTCACGACGGTTTATACTCACGTCATTATTGTCTCTCCTGGAGAGGTTTAAAAACAGACTGAAAGAGAATTAATGACGTCATAAACATCGGTCGTTACTAGTATCCAAAATGGCCTCCGAGCCACAGCTGATTTCTATCATCTCAGAATAATAATAACCTAAAATGTGGTTATGTGATCAAGTAAATAATCAGAACAATGTTGTTGTCAAAACACAAGTCAGTTAAGTTCTCCAGTGTCACAGTTTTGTTGTATAAAATGCCTCGTTGGTATTCAGAATGTGAATAAAAAAACAATAAAAAAGTTTGTGGTTTACTTTACGAAGAATGGAGATGCTGGAAAACCTTTGTCATCACTTGAGGCAGTTTTGGAGGTAAGTTGTCTCATAGGACTAGTCATTTGTACCTATTCATTTCCTATTACATCTCCTGAACTTTTGTAGAGAGTGTCTGATGCCCTGGGGATTGGAATCACAACAACTCTTAAAAAGATCAGTTCTCATGGAATCAGAATTGATGAGGACTTCAAGGCATCCACGTCAACTGCAGTCCAGAGGTCAGAAAGATAGATGGATTAATGGAGCAGTCATATGTTGTTGAGAGAAGAATGAAAGGGCTAGTATTGTTATTAAATGAATATTTTGCGCAGGCAGAATTTGACATTACTTTAGTTTATATTTAGTTCGTGTTCTTGATTTCAGTTTCCCCATCTATGTTCCGCTGGTACTTTTTTGTAATAAAATTACGTTTATTATTTTCTTCTCCCATAGTTAAGGTTTGTGACTTCTTTATCACCTTATGATTGAGCAGGAGGTGATGTTTTGCAGTTGATAACTGATCTAAGAAATGTTTCCTTATAATTTGTCACCCCCTAAAATGGCCGTTATTTCATGAGTTATAAAAAAATTATCAATAATTTATCATTTTTCTATAACTTAAAATAATGGCTATTTAGGTGGTTGGCAAATTACAAGGAAAATCCTGTACACCGCATTTCGCAAAATACAATAGTTTCATGTTTTGATCTTTTTGACAGTATCATAAAACTTGGAAAAATACATACACTTTAGAATCAAAATATACACTCACGGTCGTATAAACAGCACCTGCCTAGAATTTGATAAAACTTTTATATTATGATATAATATAATATAATTGTTTATTAAGCTTTTAAGCTTTACATCCTGCATCAGTTATCAAAGAATATTTGGTGCATTAAAATAGTTCAATCAATCGTGTCAGTTGATGGGTCATGGCAATTTTATTCAAAATATTGTTTAGGGCTTTTTTCATGTTAAAAAAAAATACAATTTTTTTTTTGTGTAAGTTTTGGAAAAATTGGCTAGCAACATCCGAAAAAGTAAATACAGAGTAACCCATTTGAAAGCGGGCCACCCTCATAATTTTTTAATTTATTGATCGACTTTGACGATTTTTTTTTGAAATGTAGAGAGGGAACAGCTGTATCTTGAGGACATACGTCGCCCAGTTTTTTCCAAAAACAAAGGCATACTAGAGCATATTTGGAGGCTGGAAAATCCAGAAAACATATTAGCGATTTTTTTAGAGAAAATCTGACTACGCCACTGGATTGTTCATTCCCTGAAATGGATCTGTACCAAATTTCATGAAAAAATATTAAAAATTGATGATTAATTTTATTATGCACCAAGAAGTATTTTACCTCGAAACTCTTGCGATAGCAAGTCTGTTAGAAAAAAATTATTAAATATAAACATTTAAAAGATATTCTCATGTCAAAATACAATGAAAACAGACAAACGAGACTGACAAAAACAAATAGAGAAAGAATTACACACAGAAATAATATTTACGAATTAAATTTGGTACAGACCCATTCCAGGGGATGAAAAATCCAGTGGCGTAGTCAGATTTTCTTTAAAAAAATCGCTTATGTTTTCTGGATTTTTCAGCCTCTAAATATGCTCTAGTAGGCCTTGGTTTTTGAAAAAAACTGGACGACGTATGGCCTCAAAATACACATTTTCCCTGTCTAAATGTAAAAAAAAACGTCAAAATCGATCAATAAATTAAAAAGTTATGAGGGTGGCCCGCTTTCAAATGGGTCACTCTGTATGTGTACCTCAAGAAAATTGAAAAAAATCGCTGGTTTGGTGAACTGACAAATGGATTTAAACTCTCAAATGCACCATTACATCTTTGATAACTGTTGCAGGATCCAAGTTTGATCAAATTTTAGGGTTTCAATCTACTTTTGGCCACCAAAGTGGTGTATTAAATTTCGTTTACCTAATAATATATTGAAAAAAATGCTGAGTAGCTGATTTCTCGTGGGTTGATGGTCGTCCACTGATGGAGGGACGTCCTCTGACGAGAGTGGAACCGGAGAAATCACAATTGTGGATTTTTTGCAATAGGGGTGCTTTCTCAGTTTTTTATTAAAACGTGTCTATATAGGAACGATTGCTCATTAGTATACTAAGAGAAGACCATTTTGTGAACTATTATAGATAGAAAACAACCCTTTGCAAAAAAACACAATTGTGGCGATTGTGATATCTTCGCGTTTCACAATCAATGAACCTTCCCCGATTAACTCCAAAAGGATCAGCTTCTTAGCATTTTTCTTTTTCAAAAATATCTTCACTGGACTACTATATGGATGTGTTTTTTCACTCTCTCGAGCTTGCAAACCCTTCATGTGAGGATTTTCCAGAAACTACATATCTTGCGATTCCATTTCACACGATTTTCTCAATGCACAAACAGAAGCGAACTGGATTAGCCTAGAGCCTGATGGTAGAGTCAGAGGCAGTCCACGCTTTAAGTTGCCTAGTCTAACGATCACTCGCATCCGGATGGCGGATACACACGCGACTACGCTTCCAATGGATGATCAGCCTTCAATACAAAATTTGAACGCTCTTGAAATTATATGAATAAGCACGTCATACAGCCGTATTTGACAGTGAGTAGATACCTAGGTATTGTTGTTATGAGTGGCACTCCTATTATTCTATCTCGTTTTTGGTGTTTATTGTTTTTTGTATATGTTGTTATTTCACAGCGAAAAACAAAATATCTATTTTAAACGTGAACAAAACAGCCAAATCAAACGGATGTTTCTGAACTTGACACGTGTCATAAAAATAGTTTTTATGATACTCAGCAGGGTTGAATAAAAAGTAGAACGGATTCCCATATCTTAAAGCTGTGTCTTAACGGTTAGTGTTTGACATTTAGATCACACTCACTCCGGGTGTGACGTTTCTGAACTCGCCCCTGATCTTGGTCTTTGGTATGGAGGACTGTTTTGGAATGGTGACGAAATTTGACATTTTCAATTGTTAGAAATCCATATTTTACGTCCGTGTGATATTTTGCGCTCATTATATGGCGATTTCTTGATCTTGGTTGGGAAAATCAAGTGACCACGATGTTTATTGTTTTGTTTGTTGATATAAAATCATTGAACTCGATACTACCGTGCCTGCAAGGGACACTTATCCTTGGCGAAAACACGGATACAATTTATTTGCAACGTTGCCATTTTCGTATCGACAGTCTTTCAGGAAAACGACAAAACGAGTCGAGGTTTTACAGAATCTTAGCACAAGATAGGTTGGGCAGGAGCGTTACTTTTTAAACGATATTTAAGAGAACATCCACCGGCTACGCTGGGCAGGAGCGTACCTTTTTACTCGGGCAGGAGCAGCCATATGGGCAGGAGCGTTGCCTATAAATCTGCAATATATCTTAATAATTGAACCTCTACTCGACACTTTATCCACTGTCAAGAGATCCAGCGGACTGGAACTGCGCCATGCAGAACTTTACTGGAAAGCGCTTATGGTAAACATTATACAGGGTGCCACAGATTCAAGTGAGTTTATTTTATTATACCTGAGTTTTTTTGAAAAGATATCTAAAAATGAATTACACTTTGTCATTGCCACTTTTTCTCCTCTACAAGAATTTGATATCAAATTCAAAATCTGATATTTCGTCTTTGAGTGGCCATCATCAGCTTTTTTTTTTTGAATACGGACCTGGAATTTTTATTTTATCTTTAGTTAACTTTTGGGGTCCTTCAGGCCCGAGAAAAAAATAACAATGAGAAGCGACAAAACTTTTTCCGCCAAACGCCTTACTGTCATAGGCTCAGTCATCTGTTCATTAGTCCGAGTGTTCAATCCAATGATCTAATAACTATAGATGAAACATTTCATTCATAAACTGTGAAAAATTGTGTGGACAACATCGAACATAGAAGAGACGTGAGGAGGAGTTGAGAGGGGCACTGAGTGGGGATATGTTTGCACCTCACTAGACAGTGCTTCGGCTACTACACGCGATGCTGCCATCAGTGGCGTAACTATTTTACAGAATTCTTAAATTCTTATTTACTGCAAGCTTGACACTTGCGAGTCATTTCAATATACCATATAAGTGAATAATGAAGCACTACAAACTTTAACCAGAATAAAAACACAATAAACATTCACAAAATCAACACCAAACCCCACTCAAAAAACAAGAGACGCCAATGAGACGAAATATGAATGAAACGTGTGTAAAAGTGGAACGTGAGATGGGTTTTTTTACATTGTTTTCGCTTGTATAATACACTCCTGAAATCTGGTCCGATCCTCCCGACTCACACTCTATACAGGATGTAAATTAAGTATTGAAGATGGTTTTATATTTATCGGAAATATATAGTTCTATCTATGTATATTATTTCAAGTTTCAAGGCAAAGAAAAGATTTTAAAACTATAATAATGATTATATTATAATATGTATATTCTTTTTCGAAGAATTTTTTGGTTAAAATATGGTGTCATATAATTCAAAGAGCACCACTTCCATAGTTGCATTATTTTCCATGGATCAAATCAAAATACTAATAACGTTTTTGGTATTATAAAAAGAAATTATGTCCAAAAAACTATTTATAAATTAGGTAACAAAAATTATCAGGTCATTCTTACATAAAACTAAGACTTATTAACGGAAACCCTGCATCATAAGGCGATAGGATTATGAACTTGATGAGTAGGTATATTATGATAGAAAAACAAACACTTTTTCAAAAAGTACACCTTGAACGAAACAAAACTTGAAACTCTGAAAAAGATTAACTGAATTAAAATATGTTTTCAATCTCAACGTTTTAAAACGTGTAAAAAGACACGACGCGGACCGCGAAAAAGCATACTCAGTAGGTACTGAAAAATAGAGCAGTCGTCTTAAATCGAATAGATCATATCCAAAACATTTTCAGCAATACTCCATTGTAAAAAAACTGACCGTTGTAGAAACACACTAATCTATTACCATAAACATAAAACATAAATATCCAAGACGTTTATTTACAAGCTTTTCAGAATTCCTAACAAAGCCATAAATATCACATAATCACGACACCAAAGCAAAAAACGCTTGGTCAGTTACGTGACCCCTAACAGCTGCCCAAGCATAGTAGTGGTTAGAATTATTAATATAGCTGACTAATAATCATCCCAAGTCTATAAATATATGTTAATTAATCGGGGATTAATTCAATAAAAACCCCTTTTTGGTTACAATAATCAAAGCCGTTTTATTTTTAACTTCCTCGAATTACAAAATTCAACCCTTGTCTATCTCTTCCTCTACCTGCCGCCTCGTACCCGATCGTAGGTAGCCGCCTATTCTTGCATGCGCGTTTCGCAACCCTTGTTGCCAACCTTCACTTTCACACAGCGGGGCTTGGAACTCGCTGTTGCCAATGATGATCGGTCTTCCTGATTTCAGCCAAACTCAGATTGCGCTAACACGGCCATTCTGTTTATGGAGCGTCCTCGCTCCCCTCGCTCCTTTCCTGAAATTACAAAACAGCAGCGCATTTCCATTTATTTTGGATCGCAAGTACTTTCATCAGCATAATATTTCAGAAATTCCAAAATCAAAATACTATGACAAAACATGTCAAGTGAAAATGGGATTGCCATTACTCCTTTATTTTCCTTTTTTTTTTTTTTTTTTTTATTATAGTGATAATGGGACTGCCATTATACGATCTTCAATTTTTATAGCGATAATGGGATTGCCATTATACCATCTTCATTCTGTTTCCAGATGGGGTTGCCATCACTTTGCCATTTTTTTTACTCAGTGCATGAAAATGCCAACTTTTCACAAAAGATAATGGATTATGTCCACATGTCTTATTTTTATTTTTCTTCGAAAAAATTTTTATTTCTGCTGTGGGATTGCCACCGTTTTACCTTTTAATCAAAACTTTGATTCTCAAATAACTCAGGGAAATGCCTGTTCTTTTCAAAATAAAATAGTGCAATATAACATATTTTACCACTTTTTCACCAAAAAAGAATGTTTGACAAATAACTAAGGGAAATGCCCGTTAGTTTCAAAATGAAATAGTGCAATATGACACATTTCACCTTTTACCCTTTAATGAAAACATTGATTCACAAATAACTAGAAAGCCAGTTTGACTATTCAACTCAAATTTCAAGAATTGTCTGTTTACTTGATTGTTTTTTTTTTATAATTATTGACTTTATCAATTAGTAACCAAAACGTTACTCACTTTTTATTGTTCAGTGGAAGGCCATGGACGTAATTGATCATGAGCGGCAAAAGTGGTTCGCCGGCTCTGACTTTGGAGATAATATCTTTCATTTGGTAGAACTGCACGGACTGTGAATGGTCCTCGAAATTTTGGCTTCAATTTTCCGCCACCAGCAAGCTGAGAATCCTCTACAGCGACAAGGTCCCCAATAGTAAACAAATTGGCTCGGCAACGTGCAGCATCAAAGTGTTCAGCTCTCTTTTGGGCACTATTATTCAGACGTACCTGAGCCTCTGCGACGGCCTTGTCTGGATCAATAAAGTTATCACTTTGCGGCGCGTCCGCTAAGAATGGCTGAGTAGCCAATAACCTTGGGTTGGTGCCATGATGCAATAATTTCGGTGTGTATCCAGTTATTGAATGAATGGTTGAGTTTATGTTGTCCTCTATAGCAGGAAGAACGACGGTCCATTTCTTTTCTTTTTCAGCAGTCAGCGTTGCTCGCATCAGATTGAATACAGTTCGCATAAGGCGTTCAACTTGACATTGCCTCTCGGAACTCCAGTAGCAATGTGATGAAGCTCCACATTTCGCTCACTTAAAAAGTTTCGAAACGTCGTTGATGTAAATGCGGCTGCTCTGTCGGCAATTATTCTTTTTGGAGGTCCCAGTTCGTCGAAGATTGAAATTAGAGCGCGGATTGAATCATCGGTTGTTTTTTTAGGAATTGGCATTAGTCGGCAAAGTTTTGAAAATGCATCTATCACTACAAGAATTTGAGTGGCTCCATTTGATTTTACTAAAGGACCAGCATGGTCAATGTGCCACGTATGAAGAATATCATTTGGTTTTTCACCATGTTGCCACTTACCCGCTCTACGGCCAGTATGAGATTTTCCCAAGACACAAGCTCTGCAGTTCTTGATATACTTTTTCATGCACTGTCCCATTGGGGGCCAGTACAAATCTTCTCTCATTTTGCTGATGCACTTGTTCCATCCTATGTGTGATGATTCATCGTGATAGAGTCGCATGGTTAAAAGTCGAGCAGCAATGGGTACAAAACACTTTGGAGGCACTGTCTTCGTAACAACAATGTTGTTTATGACGTTATAATCACTGTTACTGTTTGGGTCATTAAATATTTCAGTACAATAAGGATCATTTTTCTGGAATTCACGCAATGTGTTTCTATCTGCCATTTTTTTCACATTTGACGTTTTCAACGCACACACTTTCAACACGGTTTCATCGTCTATCGGATTCCGGCTCAAATAGTCTACGTGAGCCATTTTGTTCCCAGGGCGATATGCAATCGAAAAGTTATAATCTTGCAACTTAACCCACCAACGCGCTACACGAGGGTGTAAGTCTTTCTTTAGAGCAGTCGCACGCACTGCGTTACAATCTGTAAAGATCATAAACTCGACTCCGTACAAATAAACTCTAAAATGTTCAACGGTTTCAACAATAGCCAATGTCTCTAAATCGTACGAATGATATTTGGCTTCATAATTAGTAGTACGACGACTAAAGTACGCAACGGGACGAACTACACCATTTTCACTTTGTAACAGAGCAGCTCCTAGTCCAACCGAACTTGCATCTGTATGCAATTCACACGGTAAGCTCGGGTCATAAATTCGCAAAACGGGCGAATCAGTCAGTCTATTTATGATCACTTATCTTGCATTTTCACATTCAGACGACCACTGAAACTCACACTCTTTTCGTAACAAGGCTGTTATTGGTGCCGCCAACTCAGAAAATCCTCTGATGAACCGGCGAAAGTAACTAGCGAGTCCCATGAACTGTCGGACACTTTTAACATCAGTTGGAATGGGTGCTTGAGTTAACGCATTTACTTTTCGTTGACTGGGCTGCACTGATCCTGCACTTAGAACAACACCAAGATATTCAGTCTCTTGTGCAAAAAACTTGCATTTTTCATAGTTCAATGCAAATCCATGAGTGGAGAGCGCGTCAAGAACTTCCTCCAGGTTTTGTAATCCTTCTTCAATGGTGGTTGAAGGCACCAATACGTCATCAAGGTAAACGAATGCTTTTGTCCCTTTCAAGTTACCCAACGCTTTGTCAATCGCACGTTGGTATATCGCTGGAGCATTCACATATCCAAATGGCATACGGTTGAACTCATAATGACCATCCGGCGTAACGAAGGCCATTATGTGCTTTGATTTTTCTTCAATTCGCATTTGGTAGAAGCCTGACTTCATGTCCAACGTAGTGAAATATCTTGCACGACAAAGGGCATTAATCTGATCTTGAATGTGGGGTAATGGGTATCTTTCTTTGACTACTTTTTTGTTGACGTCACGGAGATCCACGCACATCCGAACTTCACCGTTCTTTTTCGACACTAACACAATAGGGCTGGCATATTCCGACTGACTTTCGCGAATTATGCCCGCACTTAGAAGGTCATCAATTATTTTTTTTGACGTGAATTCTCTCTTGATAGGCCAGTCTACGGGGACGATATGCGACTGTAGTTGTGTCTTTTAAGTTAATATTCATTTCACCAGTTGTGATATGATCGGGAGTTTTATTTTTATAAAACACTAGGAGACTTTCTATTCGTTTTTTCAAGTCTTCATTTAAATCACTCTGATTGAACACTATTTGATGTACACTTTTTAAAGTCAATACTTTAGGGATGTTGAGCAGGTTATGGTGTAACTCGAGTCCATAATCGTTCTTTTCGATTCGTAAGCAAGGTCGACTGATGACATCCCAGCCAATAATAAGATCTATGTTGTTTGGAATAACACTATCCGGCACTACCGCATAAGTAATGTCTAGTGTCAACGTTGGCAAAACAGTCATCAAGTCACAAACACCGATCGCATAAACAACTTGGGTCCCAAATCCCGAAAAAGCACGTATTTTATTGTCCACTTTAACTGTCGCATTTAATTTTTTTGTCACTGAATGTTTCACAATCGATTCATCCGCACCACTATCGACAAGATAAGTGAAGGAAGGAGCACTGTCGTTACACAATAATGTCGCTATCGGTGTGGCGTTCAGATGGCGTCATTTTATTAACAAAAAAGTCTTCTGAGGTTTTCCATGTTTGTACCAGCATGTACTTTCACTGTGGCCAATTTTCTTGCAGTGGGAACAAGTCTGAGCTTTGCTGGGTTCTGGAATGTCTTTTTGAACACCGGTTGGTGGTTGTTGTTGTTTTTGTCGACATGCGTCACGTTGGTGTCCTTGGCGACCACAATTGAAACATGTACCATGGAATTTCCTGGGTCTTTCTTGGCTAATTTCACGCCTTTCGCCTAACCGGTGCTTCTTTTTAAACGAGTCATCCACTTCCAAAGCCCGTTTCGTGGTTCGTCTTGCGTCAAATTCACTAAGTAACATCATAACTTCTCGATCAGATTGCGGTAGTTGGATATGCAGGGCAGCACGTGCTTCAGCGTGGTCCAAACCAAATTCAATCATGCTCAAAGTTTTGTCCCAAGGCAAATTCTCGTGAAACCTGTAGATACTTCGAATTTTCTGATTCCCATAATCACAAAGAGAATCACAATCACGACTTCGCAGTGTGGCAGCTCTAAATGCTCGTGCTCCTGGTGTTTCTTTGTCTGGAAATGCTGTGGTGAGGTCAACACAAAAGTTCTCCCATGTGCGGCGAATTGGTCGCCATTCGCAGCAGTATCGATAGGCGCGGTTTTTCAACGCCTCGCCTGCTTTCGCGATCATCAGGTTATCGCTGACACCTAGCTCATCTTTTAGTTTCGTAGCATCTTCCAGCCATTCGTGGATTGCATATGCGCTGTTGTCGGGATCGTAGCTCGTCAATTTGAATGTAGTAAAGCTTGTCGGCACTTGCGCAGTTGAACCATCTGCTACGAACAGGTTGGGCGGTGGCCCTGGAGCTGGCTGACGTGATGACGACATCATCGCCATCTTGGTTTGTTTTGCCAATTCGGCAATTTGCTGTTGTTGCGAAGCAACTAAGCTTACTAAGGTTTCTTGCCACGATGCACTCTTCGGTACTTCTGAAGAAAGCTCGACTGGGGGCTCAACTACTGGGGGCACTATTTCTTCGTTCGAAACAAAGTCTCGCGCGACACGGTCGTTAACCTCACAATCAATCTCCTCCATTTTTAATGTCTAACTTGTCTAGATCAGTCACAAACTGTAAACTCTGGCACACGGAACACTATCCCACTTCTGATGTTAATTAATCGGGGATTAATTCAATAAAAACCCCTTTTTGGTTACAATAATCAAAGCCGTTTTATTTTTAACTTCCTCGAATTACAAAATTCAACCCTTGTCTATCTCTTCCTCTACCTGCCGCCTCGTACCCGATCGTAGGTAGCCGCCTATTCTTGCATGCGCGTTTCGCAACCCTTGTTGCCAACCTTCACTTTCACACAGCGGGGCTTGGAACTCGCTGTTGCCAATGATGATCGGTCTTCCTGATTTCAGCCAAACTCAGATTGCGCTAACATATATGTAATTCATAATAATTAAGTTAAGTTATAGATTGAAGCTCTTGCTGTAACTCCGTTCAGTAATAAATTGCTTTTTAAAAAGTCAATCTCGTGGTTCCTACTCTTAACTGGTCCAGCGAAAATGCAGCCAAAATATGCGTTAAACGGCGATGCGTCTTTCGAAATTCGGAGCGACCAGCACCAGATTCGATATCGATAATCGATATTCAATCCCCGGAACGACTCGGATTGATTTCATAGATTCGATTCAACTCGATCCTGGATTCGTTCATTTGTACCGAGTCCGGCCGGATCGACTGTCGGTTACTGTCTTCTGAGTGTAAAATTAACAAAATCGGAAATTTTTATGTGGGAGAATTTGAGCATTAGGGGTGTTTTTTTTTAATGTGCTACAACAAAATATTCAGTTGCAAATTGAACATAAGAACATTCTCTATCACTTTGCTTCATGAATTGTTTTTATGAGTTTAATATTTCTTGACTTAGCGGCCCTTCATTGAGCCGTTTGGGGTGATTTCTGAAACTTCTTTTACAGCAAATTAACCCGTATGAAAGTTGTTCATAATAAATAGACAAGCAGCTTTCTCTCGTGAACTTTCTTTGTCACTTGATTATTTTTGGAGATAGCGCCCAGTTCATGGACGAACTAGGCTAGTTTCGTAATTTTTGTTTAGTTCTATGAATTTACCAAATTAAAGCTTTT
The DNA here is from genome assembly GCA_958502075.1 of Orchestes rusci. NCBI lineage: Eukaryota > Metazoa > Arthropoda > Insecta > Coleoptera > Curculionidae > Orchestes > Orchestes rusci. The sequence continues at coordinate 19,554,064 of OY293312.1, read as the reverse complement.
CATAATAAAATTCCATGCAACCTTCGATATGATACTATGTATTCATTTCGCCAGAACTGAACATGGAATTCGCAATCAGGGGTTTCATAAAAATAATAATAATAATAATGATCTTTATCATCAAAGAGTTATACAAATAACAATTTGATAAAGATGCTTAGATGCTGGATGACTGAATGAGGGCGTAACTGAAACATTAGATAAATAATTTTGTATAAATAGTTGTATAAAAACAAAGTATAAACACCCAAGCTTAAAATTACATAAACGTGTAAATTGCATAAAGATGAGAAAAAATGATTAATCAAATATTAAAATGACGACAATAAAAGAAACAAAATATATTTGTAACGTCCTCTCAAGTAAATTGATAACTATGTCATACCCAGACTCAAAGGAATGATTGGATTGGTTTTCTATTACAAAAAATAGTCAAGTCACAAGAAAGTTCATAACGCAAAGGTAGTAGCTTTCATTTGGTGAATTTGCCGAACTAAAAAAAATTACGAAATGATGTCCATGAACTGGGCGCTATCTCCAAAAATAATCAATTGGAAATCACTCCAAACGGTTCATTGAAGTGCCGCTAAGTCGGGAAATAATAAAGTTATGAACAAAAAATAATAAGGAGAAGTTATAGAGAATGTTCTTATCCACAGTTTTCATTCGATTATCAAAAAAAAACCCTATTGCTTGAATTCTCCCATATAAAAATCTCCGATTTTGTTAATTTTACACTCAGAAGACAGTCGCTGACAAACCCTGAAAAAAGTGTCTTTTTTCTAATGACTATTTTATTGGACTACTAGTATAAAAAGAACATAATATCAGGCATTTTTTCTACGATTGGCCTACGTCTCATTTTTGTTAAGCAGCATCAGAAGGATTTTTGATGCTACATCAAAATCATACTTCAGAATATCTCACTATTTTTATTCTGGGCTCGGACGCCCGGCCTACAAGTATTATTTATCCTCGTTGCCCCGCGTTTGACAGATTCTATCGTATCCATTATTTATAACTTGGATACGATGGAAGTTGACAAAAATTTCAATTTCAAGGCCAATAAATGTGTTCCCATTGAATCAATAGCCGCTTTCTTTCGCATCAACTGATTCCCGATTTTGTCTCTGACTATCTAGATTTTTATGATATGCTCGAATCATTTGTTAACAATAACTCCAAAATTCTAATTGTGGGTGACTTCAATCTGCCCTATTTCGCAAACAATAAGTTTGTAAAAAGTAATGCATTTTCGGATTTCTGAACACTTAGTAATTTGAGAAAGCTTGATCTCGTACTGGCTAACTTCGATGTTGTTGTTGAGAGGAGTCTTAATCCTCTAGTAGCGGAGGACAAGTACCACCCGTCTTTAACAATTAGTTTCTCATTGCTGGCTAATGTTCGCTCCGAAAACAAGTTGCGGTCTGAGTTTATCTACGATTATAGTAAGGGGGATTTTGAGCTCCTTTATGAGACTGTCAAGCGAGTCGATTGGTCTCTCCTGGAGAATATCAATGATATAGACCTTTGCTTTTTATGGACAAATGTATTCCTGTAATGATTAATGTGTATCTCAAGTTGGTCGCAAATTTCCTGTCTGGTTTTCTCCTGACTTGACTTATAAAATTAAAAAGAAAAACCGTCTCTATGTTCGGATAAAGAGGAAGCGTGCTAGCGATGTCCAGATTATGGAATACAATGAGCTACGAAGCTGTATCAAGATCCAGACTAAACTAGAATACAGCGAGTACAGGAACAATATTTAGCTGAATTTAAACGCGGATCCGCAAAGCTTCTGGAACTTTTTCAAGTCTAAAAACACAACAGGTATTCCAAAAATTATGAAACTCAATGGCTCGGGACAGTCCGGAACACTGTGACTCGATGAGCATTGCGGACGGGTTTGCCAGTTTTTCAAGTCTGTTTATAATCCTTCTTCATTACAAGATTTCAACTATAATGACCTCCAGTTTGGGAATACAAACATAAGTCAGGTGAATGAGGACACAGTCAAGAGTTGCATCAAGAAATTGAAATCTAAAAAGTCCACAGGTTCTGATAACATTCCAGCCTACATCTACAAGGACTGTGCTGACGATCTTGCTAGACCTATCGCGCATCCATACAACCTCTTCATTAAAAACCATTGTTTTCCTGCTAAGCTAAAGTCTGCGTTAGTTGTTCCTATTTTTAAGGGTGGATGCGAGAATGACATTGCCAATTACAGACCTGTTTGTCTCCTGAATTCCTTGGCTAAAATCTTTTGATATGGTGCTTTATGAAGATCTCTTGAGTAATGTTAAGGACAAGATTGTCGATCAGCAGCATGGGTTTACAGCATGTGAGTCTATCTCAAACCTGTGCAACTTCACTAATGATGTCTTTGAGGCGGTTGGCAGTCAGTGTCAACTCGACACCATATACAGTGTGGTCACTTAAGTGTGCAACATAATATGTGTTTTTTTTATTAACTGCACAACCAAAATACAAATATTGCCGAAAGTTGGTGCATGTTCGATAATCATATTAGTTGCAAGTCAAACAGCATACAGGGTAGGCCAAAAAATATGAAAATTGTACAAGAGTAAAGTACCCTTATTTTGAAAATTCGGCAAAATGTTATAAAGAAAACTTGTTTAGAATTAAAAGTTATGCCTAAATACCAAATCATGGCCTCCGAAGAAAAAAAATATAACTTTCTTAAACAACTAATTATTTCCCAAAAAACATAAACAAAACATTTAAAATGAAAAAAAATCACTGCAAATTAGAGTTCTTTAATATGCATATCATCATTACTAAAACATATCATTAATAATGTTTTACCTTGTGGAAAAGAATGTTTGCGATATTTTAAAGTTTTGTTTAATATCGTTGCAACAAACATGAAGCTTGTGATTCCCTAAGAAATTTAAAATTTTGGTAAATTTTCTGAATATGCTCAAATTAGAACTAAGTTATGCGAAATTGATTTGTTTTTGAATAATTTATGAAACTGTTTAGGGTGAATATGAAAGATTCTTTGGGAAATAATTAGATGTTCAAAAAAAATTATTTTTTTTTCTCAGATCATGATTTGATATTTAGGAATAACTTTTAATTGTAAATAACTTTTCTAAATGAAATTTTGCCGAATTTTTCAACCATTCTAAGTGCACCTAATATGATTATCGAGCATGCACCAACTTACGGCAATATTTGTATTTTGGTTGTGCAGTTAATTGAAAAAAATCCCATATGTTGCACACTTGAGTGACCACACTGTATACAGATTGCACTAAATCCTTTGACATTGTTGACCATGGTATTCTCATTAAGCGGCTGAGCGCGGACCAGCCTGTGGATTTTTTGCAACATATCTCTCAGATCGTTGTCATATGGTCAAGATTGGAGACTCCTACTCTAAAACCTATTATTGTGCAACCTCCGGAGTCCCCCAGGGGAGTACGGTTGGCCCCTTTCTCTTCATTATTTTTATCAATTCCCTACCCGACTGCATTAGATTCTCATCGTGTTTGATATACGCGGATGATTTCAAGCTCTTTAAAAAAATCTCTTCAATATTTGATTGCCTCCAATTGCAGGTAGACCTCAACTCAGTTGCCGACTGGTTTGTTCAAAACAAAATGCGACTTGATGTGGGAAAATGCTTTAAGGTTACGTTCTCCAGAAAAGTTAACCACTTCTAGAGACCTTGTTGGTATCAGAACTTTAATTAAGCTGTATAATGCTCTGGTGAGACTCCACCTCGAATATGCGTCAATTATTTGGTCACCTATGGCCATATGCCATAGCGAACGTATTGAGCGAATCCAAAAGAAATTTCTTAGATTTTTATATACCAAAGATAACAAAGCTTACCCTTACCTAGTCTCCCATAATACTATGTTGGTCTCATACAAATTACAAAAACTCCGTGATAAAAGGAAACCTCAGGCTGTAATTTTTATATAGTATGTACTTGACAACATTAAATATCACAAATGTAACCTTATAAACTATATAACACTTATTGTTCCTATAGCGTATCTTATAGGTTTAACAAGAATCATTATTTTAGTATTCAGCTCCCTCAGGACAATCCATTGAGTCAAATGCTGGCAATTTGTAACAACCTTATTAAAGTCCACGATGTGAATTTTTTCAACACTGGTGTGAAAGCTCTTGAAAAACTAATTTAACTTCCCACTCGTACTGGATCTGCCAGTGCAACAAGGGCATTGTTCTTTCTTTAAGTTAGTGTTAGTTGTGATGTCTTTTTTTAACTGTACTACCTGTTCTATTATGTGTTAAGTCTTGCAGTATGATGACTTTAGGATGTTTTGTATGACTTTAAATGAATAAATTAATTAAATAAATAAATATACGTATCACTTCGAAAATACCACGCTTTACTGGGGACTATAGTTGGGTGAACGTTATATTCCACTGTTATTCAAGCAATGTTCCGGTGATCACAGCAGTATTCTGTCAGAATTATACAATATACCCACATTATTATTCAAATCCAAAGAAATACTTCAAAATCTTAATGAAAAAAGGTTTTCCCAGAGATGTCGTTTATATCACTGATTTATATGAAAACTTCTCAAGAGGAAAGAACGCATATCAGTCTTCAGTACAAGCTACATTTATTCATAACAGTTTTAAAGGCTCCTTTTAACTGTATAAACACTATATCCGTCTGAAAGTGAATAGTAACTCCATATAAATTACTTGCTATTCATAGACACTGCATATCCATTCAGATTCTTATTCAGCCAGTTCTCTATTTTTTTAACATTGCTCGCTTTCCATAGGACTTGAGTATTGAAACCATGTAAGCTTGTATAGCTTGTGAAAATTGATAGGAAGTGGGGAACGAAGGAAAATAATATTTTAAAATACCCAAATCACAGGTGTGTGTCTGTGAACTAATCTATATTTTAATGTTTTGCAAAATAGACTGTCTCCATACCACGACTGAAAACTGTTATATGCGATTGATGTAATCTGATGTATTTCAAAAGGACAATAACAATAAATGTCGTAGTTTTGAAAAAAATCATAAAATTGACCTCAAGGGGCCCTTAAAAATAGTTTCCTTCTTTCAATTTGCAAATTTGTAGTTGCTATTTTGAAAAAATCAAACCCATTTGTATAAAAACAATGTTATTACTTACCAAGTAATGGTATTTCTGGCAGCAGCAAATATCACAAGCGCAGTTCCAATTACGACCAGAACACTCCCAAGCGATGATAAGATCGAACTAGGTTGCTCTTTATAGAATGGATTTTCGTAGTTTTCATATCCTATAGGAGTAGTTTCATCAGAGTTGATCGAATTTGTTTTCGGTTTCTCCAATTCATCTTTAACTTCTGGAGTGGCCGTTTCCGCTTTACGGTCCCCAAACATGATTAGTCCTAAGAAAGACATTATTGATTATATTAAATTTATGATATTGACGATTTATTATAAAGCGTAAAATGTTTTATCAATTAGGCGTCATTGTGACAATTGGATATAACCGTGTGCAAAAACGCAAAAACCAATGGACAATTTTCATGGATTTTAGAATGACTTGAAATTTCATATACCTGCGTAGCGTATCCTACCCAATATTTGAAATCCATCAGCAAGATTTTTTTTCAAAACATCAAAATACTAAATTTTATGTTGATTTGAAGTCGTGATATTTCGCTACATGATTAAAAATGGGATATGGCTAAAGTAACGCGATGTGACGTCATTATCCTTGCAAACCCGGAGAACCGCCCATTTCTAATGTCTAAAACCCGATTTGAAACTGACGTGCCAGTTGTTAACTATTTGATTTACTATACGTTATGTGTCTGGTTATTGTCTGTGTTCTATAGTTTTGTCTCTTCACCAATCCAGATTTCCCTGTTGGGAGCCCGGACCTTCTTGTATTTTCATAAAATGGAGCCAACGAATCTGGCAGGCGAACAACTCTACCTTCAGGGATTTTCCCGATCCCAACAAGCTAAGGAAACGCAGATTTTCCAAAGTGAATCTAGTTCAAACGAAAGAAAAAAAGAAATAAAAAACTGAGTTTTCTTTCCAGAGCATCTCGCTATTGATTCAATATAGGTTAGTGGATGTAAGAAGATTACACCAACCTAAGTCTATTCCTTACAACAAAATGAATCTATAGACTGATGTCGTGATCACTAGAGGGTGTACAACATTACAAATTACAACAACTATTCACCTAATTATTCAATATACAGGGTGGAAAAAAAGTCTGGAATATTGCTAATATCTTCCAAACCGCTAAAATTTTTTTGATAAAAACTTGGCTACCTATCTAAAGTATTTAGGTTCAGAGTAAGGCAACTGGTTGTCATTGGTAACGTGGTTGTTGTTCCGTAATTTGTTTATTTGGTCAATTACTAAAGCTGTACTGTCAGTAAGATTCTTGCAATTCTATTTTTGTGAGAACTAGACTTTGCAATTATTAGAATGTTTGCTCCTCGGTTCGCTCTTACCTATCAAAAATAAAAAATTGAGATCTTAATGATGATTGCGCATTTTGGCCAACTGGTGCGTCAATTTCTGGACCAAACTACTTACCGAATCGGTGGATAGGAAGAAAAAGTGCAATTCAGTGACCCGCTAGATCCCCGGACCTCAACCCTCTAGACTTTTATCTGTGGAGGCATTTGAAAAATAAAGTTTATGAGGATAGGTTCGAAAATATTGTTCCTTCAAAAGATCAAATTAATATTGTTATTCAATAAATTCATTGGGATTCTTTTGATAATGTTTTGCAAGAATTTAGGGATAGGCTTGATTACTGATACTGTCTAGCTAATCATGGCGAACAATTTGAACATTCATTAAAATGGTCGATTTTATTTTGGTAATTCATCAATTTTCTTTTTATTGTGGCTCGCTCAAAGTACTGAAAATAATTGTAATTATTGTTCAGCTTGTTTAACTGCGTATAATTTATTTTCTTTTGTTCTGAATTGTCTATGTACCTAATACTTTTTAAGTCACCCTTTAAAAGCAAAAACATGTTGTGATTGTTAGATTTTGACTTGTTTCAATTGAATTTTGCGTAAAAAAACATAAATGCGTTTTTTTAATCAAATCGGTATAACTATGTCATTTTGACAGATAAACAAATAAAACCCTATATCAGTGTAATTGTTTCAAAAAGATCTATCGATATCAATAAAAATATACAGGGTGATCCATTTAAAATAAAAAATTTGATCATATTTTTGACTCACCCTGTATATTTTTGAAAACGAGATTATTTTCATCTTAGTCCCCATTAAAAATAATGTGTGCAGGCAAATTTTTATAAGAAAAATGCCAGCGATTTGGAAGATATTAGCAATATTCTAGAATTCTTTTCCACCCTGTATTACATAGTCCATTATAGACCATGATACTATAACAAACAAGATATGATCACGCGCAGGTTTCGCTGACGTCATTGCGTGTCCGAATACGTCAATGCTCAAAATGCATAGGTTTCCTAGGTATTTGGTATTGGTATTGGTGGGGGGGGGCAAACCACTGCCCGGCGAGTAGGCCGTAAGACCCTTTTCGCCAACCCCAGGACCAATGCAGTTCTAACTAAGTTGATGATGGAGAACATCACCTAGTTATATATTGAACTAGCAGGACCAATTAATTTAGGCTAACTATCAAACTTTTCGACTCTGCAGTCTACTCAGTAGCGTTAGCCAGTGAGTGTGCCACTAAATACAGAACAGATAATAATTTCTGCTCACCGCGGGGATCGAACCCACGTCAATCAGAACTAACGGTCTCCCCCGCCCGCCCCCGGTTTCCTAGGTAACTCGGTTACCATCATACTTAAACAAACAAGATAAACTCTCGCACATCCCACTTAAGAAGTCATCACGTGACGTACCTCAAACCTATACAATCAATGTCACGCGGGGACGTCATGCATGAGCCAGTTCAAATTTTGACCAGCGAATGGTTACTATATGTAACGTTATGGATGTTTTAAATCCAACCTTTTCCAAACTTTTGGCTCGCGGTGACGACATGCGCGGCTTGGTTCTAATTTCGTCCAGAAATAATTGATAATATCTTGTGTGTATATCTTTAGTATCATGATTATAGGCTGTATTTGTCCTATTTTTATTTCTATGTGAACGCATCACGAACCTATGTAGGAGATCTTTTGCGCTTATTCACAGATGTGATGATAGCTGATGACCAATGATAGCTGGTATTTTCTAAACAAGACAAAAGCATCCGCAAAAATGAGCTTAATGCAAGACATGAACCGCATGTCAAAACTTGTGGTGAACGGGTCGGAGATTTCGGAGGATAAAAAAATCTTGAAAAAAAGAATTTTCCAGAAAACGTATAGGTACAAATAATTTTTATGATGGGTGAACAACTTCATCTTGGAAAAGGATTTTTCTACTTTTTTCCTAAAAAGTGGCGTCTGTAGATGCGGAATTAACTGTACACCTTGATGTTCACGTGATTCGATAGTCACCGCATGGACATAATATGATACTAAAACACACAAGATAAGCTCACTAGCTGGACAAAATTGAAACCGATTTGCGCATGGTGACCATTTGGGTCACCATGCATAGGAAAGATATGAGAAAATAGATGTTTAAAACATAACCTAACAATAGGCACCGAAGACCCTATGCAATTCAAATGGGGAGTCACCGGAAAAAATGCGCGTGAGCTTATCTTGTTTGTTGGTAACCTACGCTCGCAAGCACAAAAAAACTGACTCACCTAAGATCAATTACAAATCTCTTGAATAAAAAAGAAGGAACTCCGGAAACGGAAATCCCACAAAACTAAACACTCCCGGATTATAACAGGTCGACTGGTAATAGGTTCCAATCAAAATGTTCAGGATTGTTACCCCATAAAAATCACCAAGGTGATGGTATCTGTGACACAATGTCGAAATCTGACCCTTCGGTACGCATGGCGTTCTGACTGGTTGGCTGGAACCGTTGGTGCTACGAGGTCGGTTAAACGAGAGAGAAACTACTCATTCTCGAGACACAATTTAAATTCGGCCCGGAAGTTTTATAATTCTACATTATGTCAAATTGTGTACACGACGTTTCGTAACCAAGGTACCACAATCAACATATATTTTTGACTGGATTTCTCATCCTCATTCTTAAAACTTGTCATCATATTATCAACGATGTACTACATAAATACCATTGAGGAAGTTTGGACCCTGTAAAATGACATCATCAGGAATTATCACCAGTACGGCTCTGATTTTATCATATTTCATAAAAAATTAAAAGTGTTCAGGAACGTTTTATTGCATCTTTTTTTCTTGTTTTTCCAGTCTAGTTTCCTACGTTTCTATCCAAAATATCCATAATCAAGAAATTTAAAGAAAATTCCTTTGTATTTTTTGCAAATTGACAAAAATCTTTTTATAAACTTTTTCCAATATTCCAGAAGTGATTTTGTTGAATACTCGTCGAAATCTTCTGATTGGTTTTTGTTATCTAGATTCAAGATTCTGCAGTGTACTTGGATAGGTAATATACCCTATCTTTTATCTCTAATAAAACCAAATATCCCAGCCCATTGAGGTAGTCCAATGTCCCAGCCCCACATGGAAAAATCCATTGATGTGATATCAGGTGATCTTATGGGTTCAAAAATTGTTCAAACAAATCACACATAGTGACAGAAATTCTGCTCCGCGTATTTAAAAGATTCAAGTTAATGTTGTTTGCTCTAACACGAGATGAAACAAAACTTTGGTGCCTCGATTCATTTTAATTCATGTTCTAAACATAAATTATGATTGGATAAAACTTTTTCATTTCAGATTCAGAGCCGTACTCGTGATAATTCCTGATGATGTCATTTTTCAGGGTCGAAACGTCATGATATTTGTGTGATACATCATCGAAAAGGGAATTAAAAAACGTTTTAAATATCATGATAAACAATACAGGTCCGTATTAAAAAAAAAATTAAGTTGATGGTGGTTACTCGAATACGAAACGTCGTATAAACTTTTTGAATAGATCATATTGTGGAATGGAAAGAATCATAAGTCTTTCAAACTTTAACTTTGTTTCGTTTTAATGAATAGTTTCTGGAATATTTGATGACATTGAAGTGGGCCATTTTCACAATTTACCCTGTATCTCGGAAACTAAAATAGTATATTGTGCAACAAGCATGGAATGATACCCATTTCCTACAAGTATGAAGGTTTGTAGCACGAGCCGAAGGCGAGTGCAGCAATTCATACGAGTAGGAAATGGTCATTCCATGCGAGATGTACACTATACTTTTTCTACGACTCTCAATCATTATCACTATTGTGTAATTAATATCGATTTTTACTTTTTGTTTTTGGCGGAGGTGCCAGATCATTTCATTTCCATTCAGTTTGCACTCGTTTCCATGGCAACAGTTAGGGAATGGTTTCATTTCCGTACAGTTGTATGTACAATGCGCTACGTTTTCCAACCGATATCGATTGCACAATGGTGATATTACCGTACAGTCGTAGAAAAACTATCTAGCACACTGAAAAAGAGGCAAAAATGTTTCATTTTTTTTTTCTGCGTACAGCCGCATGGAATGTTCATCAAATGATAGACTAGGTTTTTGGGCATTGGAAATAGGAAATTAAAACATTTTTTATCAGGGCCGAAATGTTTTATTGCGAAATATGTCATAAATCTATCGAAAGTATGTTTCACTACTTTTTCACACATACTTTGTCATATCTCCGGGAAAAATCTAGACATCAAAAACTTTTTTTTTATTGATAAAGAAATTGTGGGAGAAGGTAAGCGGGGTAGTTTCGTTAGTATGAGAAATTTAGTTTTTTTGTGAAACTGCGCAAAACTTCAACATTAACATTTTCTGCAGAGCCATTTTCAGTAAGCGAGTAACTTTTTTATTTAAAAAAATTTTGCTATACTATCTGCGTATGAAATGAAGCTAAAGGTTCAAAAAAGCCGCGAGCCGCCCATGCGGACACTCAACTTTAAAAAATTATAAGTCGAGAACTGTACATCTTAGGAAGTTGATTCATTTTTCAAAAACTGTTTTGAATCTCTGGCTTCATTTCGTACGCAGATAGTATAGCAAAATTCCTTAAAACAAAAAAGTTTCTCGCTTACTGAAAATAGTTCTGCAGAAAATGTTATTGTTGAAGTTTTTCGCCGTTTTACAAAAAAACTAGATTTTTTATACTAACGGAACTACCCCGGTTATCTTCTCCCACAATTCCTTCATCATTTAAAAAAAAAAGTTTTTGATATCTATTTTTTCCGGAGATATGACGAAGTATGTGTGGAAAAGTAGTGATACACACTTTTGACAGATTTATGACATATTTCGCAATAAAAAATTTCGACCCTGATAAAAAATGTTGTAATTCATCAATCATTTTATAAACATCTCATGCCGTTGTACGCCAAAAAAATTTTTATCGAGAAGAAGACGACTTTTTCACTGTTTTGCAGTGCACTTATCAGCCGGTATTTTTTTTTTCATCGTCCAACTACGCACGAGTATGTTCAACTCGATAGTCGTCAGAGTACGCATCCAATGTAACCTTACACCGACTCATTTTGGAAGTTTGAAAGTTTGGAAAGAGAAAATAGTCCGAAGGGGCTAAGAGTATAGGGAATAAAATGCGTGAAGATCCATCCATCCATTGAATTGAATTGAACTCCATTGATTTTGGTAACCGCTACAAAAGATGTGAGAACTGCTGGGACATTGCCTTGATAAAACCACAGCTCAAAAGCTGTGACAATACCTTAATACCTACTTTTTCTTTCGACAAGTGCTGCTATTGTTCCTGAATGGACAATTTGCACATTTTTTGGAAATATGAAAAATATAAGGATTAGTAAGTACTTATGCCATTGATGCTTAAAAAATCAACCTACGACCTCTAATAATGTAGTAATCACAGATTAAAGAGCGCCAATCAACATCGTCACAGAATACACTATCTATCTCCGTCTGACGTATTGACTGAGATGACTCTTTCTCTCTCGTGAGGGTAATATGGCCCCACCCCTTCTGCGATCATGCAGTGAAATTCTCGTCTTCTTTTTCATTTATTGAGTATATTTTAGGGTATTTCGGAAAAAAAATTTCGGTGGTGACTTTCAAATAATGTCTAGAATACGTATATAAAATTTCAAGTCATTTGAAAATGTATGCAAATTGTCCATTATGTCACTCACAAGCTCACAAGTTGGCATAATACTCGTCATCGACTATTTTTCTAGTTTGAGGAAAATCAACGATTATTGTTGTCACAAGCGGATCTCACAGATCACATATTATATGATGGTACCATGACCTCGCCACATTGCTTTGACTGCTTCATCGCTGCAATACCAAAAACCGAACTGTTGTCCACATTAGAAAGTCGATAGGAAAAGAACTAGCAACTAGTCAAGTTGTCTCGTGAAGTGCATAAATGTAGCTATTGGAAATGTAGAGTAACACAATCATGGCTTATTTCTTATAGCGGTTCTCAACCCAAACAAGAAAGAATAATTTTGGGTTAGACCGAATCTGAAAAACTGACATTTTTTTAAAATATTTTTCAGCTATAGAAACACTTGTCCAGATTTGATTAATTTATTTAAAGTCACTAAGTACACCCACTAATACACGTATAATGTTTTAACTGTCCTTTAACAATAATTATAATTCAACGCCGCAAAATAGAAGTAGCCTAAACTGTCCGCTTAAAGCGCCAAATATACAGGGTGTTTCCTAAAGATTGGTAAAAAATTCGTTGTGTGATTCCTGGGGTATTTTCATGAAAAAAAGTTCCTATAAACATTTGCCGAAAAATGCTTCCTAAGGGAGCTACGCCCCTTTAAATAGGGCACCCCGAAGACGGTTTTTCCTCAATCCTTCCGAAACCTTACATACAAAAATCATGAAATTTGGTACATCATACAAACTTTTAATGCTGAATGAGAATTTGAGCTCAGAATTTCAAAATTTTAATCAGGGGCGTACCATACCATTTAAAAAATTGGATTCTTTTAACCTTTAACCCCGCCAGTATGGTACGCCCCTGATTAAAATTTTGAAATTCTGAGCTCAAATTCTCATTCAGCATTAAAAGTTTGTATGATGTACCAAATTTCATGATTTTTGTATGTAAGGTTTCGGAAATATTGAGGAAAAACCGTCTTCGGGGTGCCCTATTTAAAGGGGCGTAGCTCCCTTAGGAAGCATTTTTCGGCAAATGTTTATAGGAACTTTTTTTCATGAAAATACCCCAGGAATCACACAACGAATTTTTTACCAATCTTTAGGAAACACCCTGTATAAGCACTCAAATCCCAATCCATTGCGAAGGTTCCGGTATTTTACGCTCCGATTCTAGAACGAACTGGTTTGAAAAAAGTGGTTAGAATTCTCGCGCTGCAGGTACAAAAACATATTTCGTCCCAATATGTTGAGAAATTATTTAAAGATTTACGGAGAGATGACATCGCAATCCTATCCAGCTTTGGGTCTACTTTGAAGCGACTCTTGAAGTCCGGCTTCCAATAACGATCTAGTTTCTTTATAAAGTTCGAATCATCTGACCAACGCAGGGTTACGGGAAAATACAAAGTTGCTGACAACTTCAAGAAAACAACATAGTTGCCCGAATGATTTCTGTTGTGGTGACATCATCAGGTTGACCACTACGATGTTCGCCTTGGCAGCTCGTACCGTCTGTTCAAACCACGGCAGAAGCGTGGAAACAATATCAGAATAAATGTTGGTTGGACTGATGAATTCTTTCAAATATTATATCACATCACATGAAGATGCAATTATTTCGATATTTACAAAATCATATCGAGAACGTCCACTATCGATGGCTGGCAAACAATGATAATTGCCAAACAATCGTGATGTGTTCAAACTTCAAACTCCAAGCTCGAGCTGTATAAGCTTGTAACTTTCTATTCGAAGAGTTTTTTTGGAACAACACTGTCTTCTATGGCCTCGTTTATATGGATAATAATATAAACATCATATCAAGTTTCAACATGAGAGCATATTCTTATTCGGTTCATTCTTCACAATTTATCCACAGCTTCGAGCTAAAAACATGTCAAAGGACTTGTAAGGATCTCGAGTGACAAGATTTATTTTGAAAAATGTCAGTGGGTATCAAGTATCATAAAGAAAAATCTCCTTTATATGCTTACTCTTAACTTACGAAGGCGTCATTAAATTCTTTGCAGAAAAGCAGATGGAAAAACTTTTGCCTCAAGGGCATTAAATTGTGAGACACATACTTGGGAAAAGTTCACATGAAGTGTCAAGGAATTACGGATTGCAAAGCAATATTTGGGCTTTGGCGAGACTTCAAAATGAGACGGCTATATCTTTATTTCTGAGTCGTTCTCTAGAATATGGATAATCCTCAATAAAAGAGACAATAGCAGACAAATACGGAAGCGCTGGAAGCTGACATGGAATATTTTTTTAAGTCGTTTGTTAGCCGACTTTTTATCTCGTCTAACAGACAACTTCTTTCTTAGACGACTTTATCTCGTCTAACAGACAACTTCTTTGTAAGACGACTTTATCTCGTCTAACAGTGAACTTCTTTGTTAGACGAATTAATATGGCGCATTCTCCATTCGAGAAACATAATTATTGGGTTGACTGCAATGATTATTATTGACTACTACAGAACTATTTGTTAATATCGATATTCAACCAGAATAATATCAACAAGAATTTAGATATACAGGATTATTCACGTTATTCGACACGAAACATTAGGACTGAAGTATCTGATTTTAAAAAAGTTTTTTTTTCTAGATGGATAGGGTTTTAAAAATACAGTGGAACTTCCATAAGTCGAACGTCGATAACTCGAACTGATCTTTCTTCAAGTAGGTATGGAAGATAAAGACTTGCATATTATTCTCGTTTAGTCGAAGTTTCGATGAGTCGATTTTATTTTTGTACAAATATGCCCCTTCGAGTTTTCGAAGTTCGACTTTATATTCATGTTATACAGGGTGTCCCCAAAACTCGAAACGTATCAAAGTTGTATTTTTTAAATCGAACTCCCTCTATATTGATTAATATCCCAATTCTTTCTTCAATTTTGAACAAAAACTGTGATCCAGCTAAAATGTTCCTAAATTAACCCGTTATCGACATATCGTGTTTTTGCACCTTTGACATGCTATAAAACTCGAACTGTTCAAAATAGAGAAAAACGGTCTTCACATTCTAATCTCAAAATTTCAAAAGCTATCCAAGGACAAAGAAATTAATTCTTGTGAAAAAAATCAAAATGATTCGTAAAAAGTTGACAGTGTTGATAGTACCTTCTATTCAAATGACCGAATAGCTCTTGAAATGTTGAGATAGGAAAGTGCGGACCACTTGAATAGTTTGAGTTTAATATCATGTCAAAACTGCAAAAATGCCATTTTTAAAACGCGATATCTCGATAACGGTCGAATTTGGGAACATTAGTTCCAGGGTTGTGGATTTGACCAGTCAAAGGTTTTTTGGTCAATTGAGTGAATGAATTGCAAAGATGAAATTGAAGAATTAAAAAAAAAAGAAAAAAAATGCAGTGGATGAACTTAACTATACTAGTCAACTTTCTTATTTTGCAATTTATAAAAACAGTACCTAATAATAGCTGTGTTCGCGTGTCGGTTTCGAAATAATTTCGAACCATTTTATAACTAATTCACATGCGCAGTTGATACATTTTCGTGACATTTCATGAACTGCGCATACGAATGAGTGTTTGTAACTGACACGCGCCAACATAAACATACCTTAACTTGGGGATAATACAGGGTGATCATCAGAAAGGTAGTATAATTAGATCCATTCAGGAGCACATTATGCAAGCCGTCCCCGCTCTACTGGTTAAAACTTCTAGATTCTAAGATGACCTGAAGTGCGTCGTTTCTAAAATACAGGGTGTAGAAGTTTTCAAAAAATACAATTTTTTCATCTCTGTATAAAATATGTATAAATTAAATTTTTGGAGACATTCTAGGTAGGTATGAAACTACTCTTACTCAACGAGTTTTCTTCCTTCGACGCACGGTTTTTAAGTAAAAAAAATAAACCATACTAGTGTACTTAGAGATTCATCAAGCCAAGTAGCTTGAATATTTTCATAGATACTTGACTTGACTTGAAAACTCAAGCTTTTCAAAATTTTTTACTTGACTTGACTTGATTTACGGTTAGAACTACTTGACTTGACTTGACTTGAAATCAAGCTACTTGATACTTGATTCCGTGAAATGTACACAGGGGATATTCAATGAGCTCACAGCAAGGCAAGCAGGCACTTGCGTCTAGCCGGCATGTATGTGGAAACATCTATACCGACCTCTTCAACTTCAAATTGAGATTTCATTAATTCAAATTGAGAAAAAACAATTTCAGATCGAAACTAATCAGAATCAAATTACATATTATACATAGGTATCCGAAAGACTCTCGTCCAGACGTACGTGATAATTTTTTTCAATGTGTAAGAGAGAGACGGAAAAGTATTACGTAACCGCAGGAAAGCCATGAACAGACAGTACTTACATATTCACACAATAAAAACAAATTAATATTATGTAGACGAAATATAACTATTTTGGGGATTAGGATTAATGATTAGTAAGTCAATTCATTTATTAATTTACAATAAATTTACATCAACAACTGCGCAAGATATGTGGCACAGTGGCACACATTGAAAGGTTTATTCCAGAATCTTTGGACTAAGTTCACATTCGAATAAGTGAATAAGTATAATGTATAATGACATATCAAATAAATTCGTTTTCGTGGTACTTTCGCATTGTACTTATTTATTATAATATTATGTTACATATGTATTTTTCCACTTCTTATCTAAAATGTACATTATAGTAAAAATTCTAATAATTAAGCAATAATTATAATCATGACTGACTGACCAAAGCATCTTATTATTTCTGCCAGATAATATTGATTTCGATTTTCTTATATATCAAGATATAGGAATCAATTTGATAGCTTTCCATGGTCGAAGTCCACGTCCGGTAGAAAAATGACAAGCTCTAGGTATAGCTGGTAGGGCATTAAACCGAAAACTTGAGACACTTATGCAGCTTGGCAATGTTGATCTCGATCGATGCGGTGATATGCATCATTCCAATGTCACTACTGTCAACTGTCATCAGGTACGTAGCTCACTAAGCTCACCTGCCGGCCTGCCGCGAAAACAATAACAATAATAATTTACTGTTTTCATTTTTGTATTATTACAAGATTTCGTTTTGTTGTTTTATTATTTTATATTTAACAAAGTATGTCCGTTTTTTTAATATATTTTTGATAAAAAATTGCTTTTTTTTGTACTCAGATTTTTATTCTTTTTACGTTTGGGCAGATCAGATTATTGTTATAAAATGTACATTTTTTGAAATCAAGCTCAAGTAGCTTGAATATTTTGGGCTTGATCGTCAAGCTACTTGATGTCTAACTACTTGACTCGACTTGAATTCCAAAAACCGATACTTGACTTGAGATTGACTTGATTTCAAGTCAAGTCAAGTCAAGTAGATTGAAAATCAAGTCAAGCCGTGAATCACTAAGTGTACTTCAAAACGTTCCTCAGGTACCTACCGGAAATTTCTAGTTTTGGAAACAGTCAGTTTTTTGTCACAGAGAATCAAGTCGAGATGATTCTCGTTTAAAATGAGTAATTCTAAAAAAAATATCTCTTTCCAAAAGCAGAGTCGTACCATTTTTTCTCGAAAATACAACACACAGAAGGACGCGTTTGCGACCATCGGTGTCAAATTTCAAACTAATTTATCAGTTTATCGGGGACACTTTGTATAAATCAAAAATGTTTATATTCACATGAACTTGACAATGTTCATGTGAATATGAACAGTAGAAATGCCTAACAAGCATAATGATAAAACGAAAAATATCAATTTCGGTTACTATAATTTTTTAGATATTTGACCGAATTTCACCGGTCAAATAGGTGTTGGTCAATTGACCATGCCCAACTCTCATTAGTTGTATCACAATTTTCGTTCAAAATTGAAGAAATAAGAATTGGAATACCAATTAATTTACAGGGGGTTCCATTTAAAAAATACATCTTTGATACGTTTCGTGTTTTGGGGACACCCTGTATAAACTAGAAAATATTTAAAAAATGTAGCCTATCCATCCAGAAAAAAAAACTACTTTAAGATCAGATACTTCAGCAATTTTGTTTCGTGTCGAATAACGCAAGTGAATAACCCTGTATATCTAAATTCTTGTTAATATTACTCTGGTTGAATTTCGATATTACCAGATAGTTCTGTAATAATTAATAATAAGCATTGCAGTCAACACAATGATTATGTTTCTCAAATGGAGAATGCGCCATAATAAGTCGTCTAACAAAGAAGTTCACTGTTAGACGAGATAAAGTCGTCTAACAAACAAGTTGACTGTTAGTCGAGATGAAGTCGTCTAAGAAAGAAGTTATCTGTTAGACGAGAAAAAAGTTGGCTAACAAACGACTTAAAAAAATATTCCATGTGAGCTTCCAGCGCTTCCGTGGACAAAGGCTCTGACGCGATTTGACATGGGTCATGGGGATTGGGCATAAAATTTATTTTTTGATAAAAAACTAAATATTAGGTTTGGTTATCAAAATAGAGAAGGGTGGAAAAATCTTTTTCCACGAGCGAGGCTCTTTCCGCACTATTTTATTTACGGATTATTATACTACTGCAAATTTGTCCCATCAAAATCTTGCATTCTGGAGAATGTCCCACATTCAAAGAAACTTGAGTAGCAAGTGTATCATATTGCATTTCCCGTTGATAATATTCCAGCCAGGTATCAAATTGTTCTCAGTTGAATAAATAACTACGCAAAATTCAAGATGGAATGAAAGCATTTTTGTCAACACAGTCAATATTTTCCAAGACCTATCAGCTGAATAATTTAATGGAATCGTCTCGCTGTTCCTCGACGTTTACATTTTAAATATTTTATTCCATGACAAAATAAAGTGTTCTTGAATTTGTTAGACCGGTTCTCCGGTCTATGTGAAATAAGCAGGGATGTCTATTCTTATCTATATGTAGTCGACTATTTATCAAAACCTTAAAATAAACATACAATATAGAGACTGCTCCTCGGACTACCCTATCACGGAGACAATCTATACATCGTTCAGTAGTCTGGACAGCTAGAATGTTTGAAGCAAGTAAATTTCTTCTAAATGGCAGATATGTAAAAATACGTGTTGATAATATCATTGCAGGTACAGGGTATACAACAAAACAAATTAGCCTGGCACGGGTACAAATTTTAATATTATTGGTCCTGGTGCTTTTGATGTTCCAAAGATTACTAAAATTACTTGAAGGTAAAGGTTTTACGACGTGGTCAAAGTTTACTTATTGACGTGGTCAAGAGCATTATTGTCGTGCGGCAGCATGAATTTGTCGTAATTTTTGTTATATTCAGCCAATTTTTCTTTGAATACAAGGCTCAAGTAGTGATATGCAGTAATGCGGAGTTGAATTGTCCAAATTGTACAAAAATGAAGTTTGATGAAGTGCTAAATCACACAGAAACAAATTTTTCAGGTGCATAGACAGGAGAACCGGGAACATATGGGAGGCGATGTCAATACCATGGGAAAAAGTTTGAACAAAAATGGCGACCCAATCTTAAGCTTGAGCCAGCAAAATGAACAGCCACTCAGAAACTCAATCGACCTAATAAATGATGTGATGGTGGACCATCAAGAGTGTAAAGTTTTATAACAAAAATTGACGTGTTCGAGCAATTTTTACTCGAGAGAAAACCTGGCTAGGAAGTTTTTCGTGCCAACCCTGTATATTCCAAAGTTGACGGTTGATTGTTTAATTCATGAGGGGTCGACAAACGTATATCGATTGTCCATAGGTGGTCCATCATAGGTATGTACATAAATGATACATTCTATGTCCACACAAGGTCCAGAAAGTACATGTTTGGTCCAAGTAGAGCCTAAAAATGGAGTTCATCTATCGCCCTGAAGAATGTCATTTGTATCGTCCACTGGACGTCCAACGGACCAACCAAGGGACCAACAACGTTCGTATGTGGACGTCCAGATATAATCATCCATTGTATACGTTCATTGTTTTGTCGCTATAAAGTAAAATAAAACTGACGACAGTAGGTAATAACGAATGCTGTACTACCTATACTCTATATTCTATGAAAACGCTACACATTAATTTCATGTCCTGCCATTACACTATGGTGAAAAGCTCGATTTGCAATTAAAATGAACAAAGATCTTTTCAATTAACACAAAATGTGTACCGTTGAAAACATTTTCATTTTAAATGGAGATCTGTTCCAGTTAAGTGAGTTAAGTACGTTGTTATGCTGACCTTATTCGAGTATAATGCGATAAAGTATAAAGACCAAATATAATGGATGAAGAAGTCTAACTAATAAACCGGTTTGTTCACGCTACTTTATCGGGATGGATCGATATGAAACAAAAAGCAGCTCCATTCGTATCCAATCCATATTCTCGAAGCTGGACTCGGAATTTCGAAACCGTTTGAGTATGATCTGATCAGATTCGATTGTATGCAAAAGTTGGTGGAATTATCATCAAAACAGATTCATTTTAGCAAATTTCACCCAGTTTTGTGCGAATTTGAATCAGATTCGTTCACGACTCACGGTACTCGAACGGTTTCGAAAGAACGTACGAACTCCTTTCACAAGTGGTCAAGACAACTATCAAAAATGGTAACCCTCTGAGTAATAACGAGATTATAGAGGTATAAAGTCGTAAGCAGATCGTGACTTGACTGATAAATTTCAGATCACGAAAGACAGCTTCATCGATGGTATTAATGCCTAATACACATGTCATAGGTAACGAGTGTTCAATAAAAAAAGAGATCAAGTCATCTCTGGATTTCTTTTTTTGTCATGAACGTAGGTCGAAACAATTGCAATCCATAGGTGACTTGATCCTTTTTTTTATTGAACACTCTTTACCTGGGCATAAGCAATTTCTATCGAGAATAAAGTTGGTCCAGAACTTTGCAATAATCATTTCAGCTTTTTCGCTTTATAGAGAAGTAAAAAAGGGCACACAAAATTTAGGTCGATGGAAATATAATTTCAAGACGAATACTTTAAGGTCATTTTTCCCCAAGAGAATATAGTCGTAGAATCTGAGAATAACTTTCAATAAGAATCCCCAGTGGTAACACAGATAGATTACTCCAGTCCAGTATATTGAGGCATGGGAAATTCGAATTTGTTGAACCGAGTGTTAAACTGAGTAGCGTCCGAACCTTCGAATATTGAACCACTAGAAGCATAAACAAACAATATTGGGTGAGTCGAACATGTCAATGTAAACATGGGTGGAAAGGGGAAAAGCAAGTTTGCCATATTTACTTCCTTAAAATACCTTTCACCCGATTTTTTGTCACCAATCCAATAACAATGACTTGAAGTTCACTATCATCAAATAAATGTATTTCTCTTCAATATTCAATGACAGTGTACACTTTTTTTCATCGCTACTTATCGTTGAATAATCGAACGATTTTCCTTGATCTTTCACACTAAAAAGTTGACAAGAGGAATTTTTCTCACAAACGGCAACGTTTGGCGTTAATCGAGCTATTTGAAATGCGTTGCCATGACGTTAATAGATGCTTCAAAGTGACGGTTGTTGTCATTTTCCAGTTGAAAATGATTTAATCGTGCTCGAGAAGAGGATTTAGTGTGGCAATTATACCAAAAAAAGTGCTGGGTTTGTGGAGCTTCTTCATGGACGGTTGGATTGTAGAGATCTTATCACAAATGTGTCAAAATATCATGACATAAATATAAACAAAAACCGAATGTTATCGACTCAAACATATCGTGTACGTTCGGGGTGCTATGCTATACTTGTTCTAGTGCTTCAATGTTCGAAGGTGCGAACATTCATTTCAGGGTAAAACACGTGAGTATCGAAGACAGTATCTGTCACTTGAAAACCCATTATTTCGTTATTCCGTGTGAATGAATACTTCATTTGTCCAACGAAAAAAGTCAACCAACTAAAATAGTTTTTCCATCAACGGAAATGGTATAGGTATACGGGATTCGCAAAGGTAATAACCTAGTAGAATATCTGGGGAAATAAAGCGATTGGGATCCTGAATTTGTGGGGGAATACTCTATCAAAATGCAACAATTTTTATTAGCTAGGTTGCATCAAAACTCCCACTATTAGATGATGATAGGTATCATGAATATATTTCTTGTTATACATTATTCCGGAATTTCTAGAACTTTCATATTTTTTTGTTCAATTGCATTAATTGAGTAACTGAGTGACGTCATCGACAACAGTCACCATTGAACAAACCATGGGCACAGAAGAAACCAACTATATTCTTCTGTGCCATGGGTTCGAAACACGATGCTGCGACGACTCAACCTCAATTTTTTCCTTATAGAGAATGCATTGCATGTGGAATGTGAAGTGGAAATTTGGAAAAAGTGAATGAAAATGTGAAAAAAGTATATTGACAAGCAGTAAACGTTACCATGACTATGAATAGATAAAAGCGCTACTGGCAACTGCGCCCCCAAATGAACTAAGCAAAAAGAGAAACAAAATTTCAGGGATATTCGTATGTCGATTCGTCTCCTAGTTATACAGTGCGGCTCTAAAAGGTCCCCTCCCTTCTTTTTAATGTGTGCACCAAAAATGTTGAAACTTGGCGTACTTTAATTGATTGTATCAACGTAGTAATTAAATGTACCGCCATTTTGTAGTACTTGAAGATATCGACTCAATATTCGAGAGTTATAAAGTACTCATCAGGATCTTCAAAATGAGGTGCTTTCCATTTAAAAAAATGCCGCCATCTTGAATACTAAAAGTACGTCAGAACATCAAAAAGTAGTATTTCAACAGCAATTAAAGTATGCCAAGTTTCGAAATTTTTGGTGCACACATTAAAAAAAAAAAGGGAGGGGTCCTTTTAGAGCCGCACTGTATAGTCCTCCATAGCTATGAATATAAAAATAAGCAACTGCGCGATTCTGTTTGTTTGGATTGCTTAGTTACCAATTGTTCATGTTGCTGATTGGACATTCAATCCAGTTATTGAACATTACCCAGTTTTTTAAACAAAATTTTTATGAATAATTCATAAGGCCATTTTCTCGAAAACGTTTGGGTATAGGTATGGGGTGTACCATATGAAATATACTTCGAATTTCACGCAGGATTCAAAAATGAAAAAAAAAAATAGGTGATTTCATTTTGAAAAAAATAAAGTTGATAGTGTTAACTTATTTTTGGTTTACCCTGTATGCATGAATTTGCCTTATAAAAAAACGCATAAAAAAAATTGACGTGTCCGAGCGTTTTCCAAAAAATCAAAACCCTCAATTTAAAATGAATTTGTTCCAAATTTTAGACCGTCACTGTATGCGAAACTATCACTTTCTAGATATATGAAAATGGATTTGTCTGCCTCGATCCGGATTTGTTGTGCATTTTTAATTGCAATTTCATGCAAAAAAAACACATTTTCATGTTTTTTTTGCATGAAATTGCAATTAAAAATGCACAACAAATTCTGGATCTAAGAGATGAAAATTCATAATTGTTCGAACTGACCGATTCACTGGGGTGTCCGAATTGCCGCAGTTGTACTCGAATATTGTTATTATAATCAATCGTCATGGAGAAGAGAATTGAACCTTTCTTGAATATAAATAAATTTTAATTATTCGTGGTTTTGTTGAATTATCTGACTTTTGTCTTGTGAAACAAATGGTGAATGAAAGACTGGTTGACCGGACTGTCATTCCTAATAGTCTAAGATCCGGTATTAGAAATATCTACCCTCATCAGTTATTTGATTATGATAAAGATTATATGTTAGATAATTTGTTCATCGATAAATCGCGCATGGGTTGCCTAGCAAAATCACGGGCCTTCACTGTTGAATAATATTTACTTGGATTGATTTTTTTGTATCAACTTCCCTCATTTGTTATTTATGAAAATCGATCATAAGTCGAAAGAAAATTGCACAAAGAATTGGAAAAATATAGGTTGCCAACTCTCCTTTGGGTACAACTATAAGGTTGCCAGGTACAAACAGGTGGACAGGCGTTGAAAATATACCCTCATCTGTTATTCGATTGATTTTTTTTTTTGTAGAAAGCTTATTTAATTCCCTATCGAACAGTATAAGGTTGCCTGATCAAAAGTGTGTCCCATCCATGGTTGCCTAATGTCAAAGTTTAATTTTTGATTACTTCAAATAACTTTTGAAATATTATTATTATTGTTATTTGGTTGAGATTTGGTATGTAAGGGTGGTTGGACACGCAAAATTCAAATCTTGCCTTGGTATGGTTCTTACTAGTAGAGGGCGCCACTTATACACCTTTTCACTCTTTCAAATAGTCATAACTTTTTGGTACACACCCGTATATTCTTTTTAATTTGAAAAAGTTTTTTCTCCGTCCTTTTTACACAAAAAAAGGTACACTTTGTAGAAGTGGTTGGGAGTAACCTTTTCAAGATATTTACACTTAAAGTAAAGCATGCAATGTGGTCTTCAATGGCAAATTTTGAAAATAAACATGAGGGGCTTTGAAAACGGCGCGGCGTTATCATAATAATTTTGACAGTTTGATTAAATGTTCAATGTTTCTTGATAAAAAAAATTATAATTTTATATTTGTTTCAACTTCTTTTATCATTTTTGTGTTATTTTTTTCATTTTTTCTTGTTTTTTTTTTAAATAAGAAACATTGAATATTGAGTCACTTCTCAAAATTACCATGACAACGGCGTTTTCAGAGCCACCTATTAGTATGTATGGGGATCTCGAAAACCGTAATAGATACAATAAATTCATTCAAATGAGGACAAAGTTGCGTATTTTGATGCTCAACAAAATGCCGTTTTTGAAAGCCAAGAAATTCCGACTACGTCTGAAATAATCCAAAAAACAAACAACATTTTTCAAAATCCTTTTCATTTTTCTTTGACCATTCTCTTCTTCTCATGCAGATCATGGAGTAACTGCAAACCCACTATTCCTTTTAATTTTAACTTATTGCCTCTGAGGTGTCAAAAATCAAATCCAAAAAATCCAGGACCGTATTTAAAAAAACAATTTTGATGATAGCTGCTCATAGATGAAACGTTGGTTCAATTTAATAACGCTATCTTGTAAAGAGCAAAAATTGGCAATGAAAAAGTTCACTTTATTTAAAAAAATCTTTTCAAATGAGGTCACAATAAAATGAGAACGATTTTGAAAAATTTCGTTTTTTTTGGATATTTCGGACGTAGTCGGAATTTCCTGACTTTCAAAAACGGCATTTTGTTGAGCATCAAAATACGCAACTTTGTCCTGATTTGAATGAATTTGTACAGTCCGTTTCACGAGGGTTCATACTCACGTCATAGATGACGTCATTACTTGAAAAAAAACGTATGTCGTAGCTCATTCATATGGTTTCAAGAACGTTCAAATTTTGTATTGAAGCCGAACAAGTATGTTCCAAAACGCTCTCCAGAACACGTTCAGATTTGTTTTCCATTTAGATTTTGGATTCAGGCTGGTCATCCATTGGAAGCGTAGTCGCGTGTATATCCGCCATCCGGATGCGAGCGATCCTTGGACTAGGCAGCTTACAGCGTGCACTGCTTGTGACTACCATTAGACTCAACGCTATTCCAGTTCGCTTCTGTTTGTGCATTAAGAAAATCATGTAGAATGAAATTCCAAGATATGTAGTTTTTGAAAAATCCTCACATGGAGGGATTGCAAGCTCGAGAGAGTGAAAAAATACATTCATCCATACATTCGTCCAGTAGAAATATCATTATTGAAAAAAAAAATTGCTGAGGAGCTGATCTTTTTGGAAGATACATTCGCCACAATTGTGTGTTTTTGCAAAGGGTTTTTTTCTATTTATAAAAGTTCACAAAACGGACTTCTCTTAGTATACTAATAAGCAATCGTTGCTATATAGACACGTTTGAATAAAAAACTAAGAAAGCCCCATTATCGCAAAAACCCACAATAGTCGAGTTTTATTCTTATCAGTAGACGTCCCCCCATCACTGGATGAACATCAACCCACGAGAAATCAGCTAGTCAGCATTTTTTTTTATGAATTATTAGGTAAACGAAATTTAATACATCAGTTTGGTGGCCAAAAGTAGATTAACAGCCTAAAACTTGATAACACTTTGATCCTGCAACAGTTATCAAAGATGTAATGATGCATTAAAGAACTTGAATCCATTTGTCAGTTCACTAAACCAGCGATTCTTTTCGATTTTCATAGGGTACACAAATTTTCCCTTTCGGATGGTGCTAACCAATTTTTCCAGAACTTACACAATTTTTTTGTAACGTGAACAAAGAGACCTAAACAATATTTTAAATAGAATCGCCATGACCGATCAAATGACAGATTGTTTGAACCATTTTAATGCACCAATAATTTTTTGATAACTGAAGCAGGATGACTTTGTAAAGCTTATTAGCTTAATAAACGATTATCATATTATATTATATTATAATATCAAAGTTCTATCAAATTTTAGGCATGTGCTGTTTATCTGAGACAATGCGGAGTAAAGGATTTTTCTTGTAATTTGCAAACCGCCTTAATAGCCGTTATTTTAAGTTATAAAAAAATGATGAATTATCAATAATTTTTTTATACCTAACTCATGAAATAACGCCCATTTGAAGGGGAGTGAAAAATGGAAACATTTTCCAGATCAGTTATCAACTGCAAGACATCACTTCCTGCCCAATCATAAGGTGATAAATAAGTCACATTCCTTACTATAGGAAAAGAAAATAATAAACGTAATTTTATTACAAACAAGTACCAGCGGAACATAGATGAGGAGACTGAAATCATGAACACGAACTGAATATAAACTAAAATAATGTCAAATTCTGCCTGCCCAAAATATTCATTCAATAACAATACTAGCCCTTTTTTTCTTTTCTCAACAACGCATGACTGCTCCATAATAATCCATCTATCTTTCTGATCTCTGGACTGCAATTGACGTGGATGCCTTGAAGTCCTCATCAATTCTGATTCCATGAGATCTGTTCTTTTAAGAGTTGTAATTTCAATTCAAAGGGCATCAGATACTCTCTACAAAAGTTCAGGAGATGGAATAGGAAATAAATAGGTACAAAGAACTAGTTTTATGAAACAACTCACATCCAAAACTGCCTCAAGTGGTAAAAAAGGTTTTTCAGCATCTCCATCCTTTGTAAAGTAGACCACAAGCTTTTTTATCGTATTTTGTTCACATTCTGAATACCGACAAGGTATTTTATACAACAAAACTGTGACATTGGAGAAGTTAACTGACTTGTGTTTTGACATCAACATTGTTTTGATTAATTACTTGATCACATAACCAAATTTCAGGTTATTATTATTCAGAGATGATAGAAATCAGCTGTTGCTCAGCGGCCATTTTGGATTCTAGCAACGACCGATGTTTATTACGTCATTAATTCTGTTTCAGTCTGTTTTTAAACCTCTCCATGAGTTAGAAAAGGAGAGACAATCAATGACGTGAGTACAAACCCTCGTGAAACGGACTATATCTATTACGGTTTTCGAGATCCCCATACTTAGCCTCGAATTTGTAGCACCCTGTATATTTCTAATACCGTATCTCGAACCGATAGGTGGCTTTGCAAACGCCGTTGTCATGGTCATTCTGAGAAGTGACTCAATATTCAATGTTTCTTATTACAAAAAAATCAAGTAAAAATGGAAAAAATAAAAAAATAATAAAATGATAAAAAAAGTTAAAAAAATATAAAATTAGATTGATTTTTTTTTATCAAGAAACATTGAATAATAGATCAAACTTTCAAAATTATCATGATAACGCCGTTCTCATGTTTATTTTCAAAATTTGCCATTGAAAACCACTTTGCATGCTTTGTTTAAGTGTAAATATTTTGAAAAAGGTTACTCCCAGCCACTTCCACAAAGTATACCTTTTTTGTGTAAAAAGGATGAAGAAAACACTTTTTCATTTTAAAAAGAATGTACGGGTGTGTACCAAAAAGTTATGACTATTTGAATGAATGAAAAGGTGTATAGGTGGCGTCCCTACTTCCCTACTAGTAAGAACCATACCAAGGCAAGATTTGAATTTTGCGTGTCCAACCACCCTTATATACCAAATCTCAACCAAAAAACTTCATTATTTCAAAAGTTATTTGAAGAAATCAAAAATTTAAATTCAACTTTGACATTAGGCAACCACGGATGGGACACACTTTTGATCAGGCAACCTTATACTGTTCGATAGGGAATTAAATAAGCTTTCTTCAAAAAAAAATCAATCGAATAACAGATGAGGGTATATTTTCAACGCCTGTCCACCTGTTTGTACCTGGCAACCTTAAAGTTGTACCCAAAGGAAAGTAGGCAACCTATATTTTTCCAATTCTTTGTGCAATTTTTTTTCGACCAATGATCGACTTTTATCAATAACAAATGAGGGCAGTTGATCAAAAAAAATCAATCCAAGTGAATATTATTCAACAGTGAAGGCCCGTGATTTTGCTAGGCAACCCATGCGCGATTTATCGATGAACAAATTATCTAACATATAATCTCTATCATAATTAAATAACAGATGAGGGTAGATATTTCTAATACCGGATCTCGTACTATAAACTTGAACCGCCAGTCTGATATGCAACGTCGCGAAGGTAATTTTTTGTCAAGGGTCTTAAAAGGTTATACATATAAATTTTAAAAAAAAACAAGCTTTCGAACTAAAAGTGCTTGTATGTAGGTTTGTAACGGAATTTTGTAACTCGATTTTCACCCACATCTAATGCCCAGATTGTTACAGTATTACCAATTGAAGCAACAACCGATGATAGTGAAAATGATGAATAAACCGAGTATTTGTTACAAAAATTTTGTACTGCTATAATATCTTTTGAAATTATATCTTTCTCTCCCTCTTCCTCTCTCTCTTTCTCTTTCTCTCTCTCTCTCGCTCTCGCTCTCAACTCAAATTTCTCTAACTTTTGGAAGAAGTTTTACTTCTGCCACGTGTACGATGCTGCACGTGATTTTTTTCGTCTGTCCTTTCGTCATGTTATGAACATGTATATGTAATATGTATATTCGCAAGCGCAGATTCAATGACACACTGGTGGGGCAATCAGCGTCAAAAGCGATATTAGTTGAAGGTGCATTCAGACGCGCCTCACGCAGCTCAAAAAGCAAGCACCGCGAACGTCAATATTGTGGCGGTTATTACTACAGAGGTGAAATATTCAAGATTTCCATCCTGATGTTGCTCAGTCTGCCAGTCTGGCGAGTGAAGGCTGCTTCTAAAAATGATAGTATTGTGGTTTTTGATACAGAAGTCCAACCACTTCACCTGACGTAATGAATCGGAATTCAGATCTTATCGCTCCAATTACAAAGCATGCAAAGGATTAATTCTTGCTCAATCCCAAGATGTGATCCTCGAATTTCTATCTATCATCTTGAGTTATTCCAATAAATTGCATTTGAAAACCATAACGTTTGTATTCTTCATATCAAAGAACAAAGCATTTGAGTCGAACCATTTTTCAATGATGATCACTGGCAATATGTTGCTGCAGAATCTCAGTGGATCCTCCTTGCCATACTATGCTTGTATCGTCAGCAAAAAACTGATAGGGATGCTAACAAGGTCATTCATGAAGATAAGAAATAATAAGAGAGACCCCAAAACAGTACCCTGAAACACTTCTGTTGTAAAGCTTGGGGCATTTTAAATTTGTCAACAAAATTGATTGACTCACTTCTCTTGGATACGTCCTCATCCATTTATTTTATTGCTGATCCATAGGCCTCCAGTTTTGACAAAAGTATATTATCATGATCTATCTATACAATAAAATGCATTGGAAAGGTCAAAAAACATGCCTGCAACTGCTTCTCCCGTGTTCAAAAAGGTAAAGTATTTTTCCAAAAAGTGGTGAATCGTTGGTGGATGTGTGGTTCCACTGAGGTGTAATGTGTAATCAATCTGACGAAGACCTTCACAAGGACACGATGTGCCTCTTATAGGATGCGAATCAAAGCTTTTCCTTAGGCCCCGCCTTCCATTCACGTTTTTGTTCCAAGCCTTGTATATGTGTTCTGTGGTACTGTGACAGAGTTTTTGAATTTATTTTCCGGTTTTTCATCAAGTAATTCCCGTTTTGACATTACTCAGTAATTAATCAATCAATTAATCCCGTTCTTGCTCTATAAAATCATTCTTAGTATTCCACGTCCGAATCGTCAATTAATCATCTGGCCGGAACAGGTTTTGATTATCAACATCCAAAACTCATGGTACGCTTCCCATTACTCAACGCACCTTTTCCTCACTTTTTTGAATTGCCAAAATAATGTACTTTGTACATAGTATCATGCCTCGGACCGAGGAGACGAGGAAATAGCAACAGACCGTGGTTACCATGGTGGTTTTCTGTGAACGTGACCTGGGTGTCTCACGGTTACCGTCCATAAGAATATCTCGGGAAATAAAACGATTGGAATTCTGAAAATTTGTATGGTGAGGTTTAAAAGGGTGCTCTCTTCAAATGCAATAATAGCCACGTTGCGCGACTTCCGGTTATACCGGAAGTCGGAAGTAATTGCCAACTCGCTTTTTTCAAATGGAAGACCCTATATATTATTTCATTTTTGGATCTATGGAAACCCCTAATTTTTATAATTTTATCTTATTGTGCATTAAAAATAAAGATGAGTTTGTATAAGATTGTCCTCTCTAAAAATTCTTTTTTTTTATTTTTTTTTCTGAATTTTTGGAATGAACAATATTAGGTAAGCTCACCTTTATTTCTAATGCACAATAAGATTAATTATAAAAAATAGAAAAATAGGGGTTTCCAGTCGAAAAAATTGATTTTTGGCCGTTTTCTTAATTTAACTTTTGATCTTATTTTTGGCCCACCCTGTAATAATGGTTTTCATATTGCTGTGAAAAATCTATTAAAGCTGGTCCTTTTCTACAAGAAATCCGATACAAATTAAATAATGAAGGCTTTCTCATAGGTGAAATTCACATTTAAATAGGAGCCTTCAAACGTCATTTTTCACATCAAAACTAAAATATTTTAAAATGCTCATACTTAGGTATAGGACATGATACATAAAATCTTCCTAGAATTTTACGAAGAATCCAAAAATGTAATAATATATAGGGTGTTCCATTTGAAACAAGCGAGTTGGCACCTACTTCCGCGCAACGTAGCTATTATTGCATTTGAAGAGAGCATCCTTTTAAACCTCGCCATACAAATTTTCAGAATTCCAATCGTTTTATTTCCCGAGATATTCTGATGGACGGTCACCGTGAGACACCCTGTATAGCTGTGCGTCCGTTTCAACTTTCGCGATCTTTTCTGCTCTCCAATTTTTCAACTAAATTTTACGAGGTATGAATATTTCACAGTATATCTTTTCCGAAATTCTCCCAAGTAGCCGCCCGTGTGTAAGTAGCAAATCGTGCTGGGTGGTTAATCTAGGTTGATCTAGTTTTTCCGGTATTGTTACGTTTTTTCTGGATTCTGGTCTTCTTTGGTTGAAGGCGATAGCGTCTTTATCAGAATAGGCTAAAATTCAAAATATTCATTCTTAAGTAGTAGTATTTTCCGGGACTCATTCAGTTCTCCAAGGGCGATCTCGGTCCCGAGCAAAACGAAGAATGAGAGTCTGGGTAATGTTATTTTCAGGAGATTTTAATTTATTCTTCGTCGAAGTTTTCAGGGGATTCGTACACTTCCTTCGGGTGGGTTATCGGAACAAAAACCTTCAAAACCGCATGCTGTCGTATATTTAAATGTTTTCCTGCTTCTCAAAGTCTTTCGATAATTTCGGTAAATCTCCATCAATAAAAAGGAACCTTCTGGAGCCGTACTTTAGACCTCGTTGATTTTCTATTTTTTTCTGCATTGCGTTTTTTTTTATCAAATACTTGCGTCCTGCTTTTCTATTTTTCTGCGTTACGTTCG
The DNA here is from genome assembly GCA_958502075.1 of Orchestes rusci. Taxonomy (NCBI): domain Eukaryota; kingdom Metazoa; phylum Arthropoda; class Insecta; order Coleoptera; family Curculionidae; genus Orchestes; species Orchestes rusci. Next base: position 19,521,919 of record OY293312.1, on the reverse strand, counting down.
TTTAAGTTTATCAAGTTTTTCCAAGGAATCAAAAGCCTTTATAGCGAGTAGTATACTCTATTTTATTAAAGACAAATCTGTTTATTTGAGAATTTCAAGTCTGGTTTATACAACACATTCATAAGCATAAGCATAACTCTAGTCATGAGCACAGTCGTAAATAAACTTTGGCTAGATGAGGGTGTATTGCCGCGTGGTGTTTGTGTTGCTAGGTGTCTTCACCAAACATCACGCGGACTTGAAGCCGTCATGCACCTAGCTGGTCCCAAGTCCAGGAAAAAAGGAGGGGGACAGGAATGTCATGTGAGAGCTCGGGTACTAAAGCCGTGCCTTTCCTTTGCGGAATCTCATTGACGCCGATCCGGTAAGAAGCGGCGTAACAACTAGGGTTTACGGCAATTTCCCTAGACCGCCGCAGTTGGTACAGGGGCCCACTCTTAACTAGCCGATGCAGAGGGCTGCCCCATCGACCGGTATGAAATCTCATCTCGGTAGTAGTGTCAGGACCCTGCCGGACTTCCTTACTGGGGCAAACAGATTCTTCCATCCACGAAGCCGAGGTTGTAGCAGTGTGGGAAGCGAGCTCTAACATGACATCAAAAGCAGACCACACCTAACCATTAACGGACACTACCTTCATGGAGACCGACATACTTACGACAACCTCTCCCCCACCTTTATCATGGAAAACGACAACAATTCTTTTTCAGATAAAAAAATAGTTCAGAGGGCAATCCTGGCCCCAAGAGTCCCAACGCCACTGAAATGGATGCGACCTCACCCATGGAAGAGGCGTCTTCAGTTGTCTCGGCAGGCGACACCGAGTCTGAGCAACCTTGATTACCAGGGATGCAAGCTTCAGGCAGTAGCAGCTCCATGGCGTCCGGCACTTCGGGGGCTCACGCTCCAGATGCTCGTCCGGCTCTCACGCCAGAACAGTTGCAACAGCTTAAGCTTGAAAAAAAGCTGCAGAAAATCAACAAACGTACCGAAAAGCGCCGTGAGGAGCTTGGGCGGACGAGAGAGGAACTGCAGGCTGACACCAGCCAGCAGACCGCCTTCCTTGCTACCAACATTCCAACGGCGGATGACCAGAAGCGGAAGCAATAAGGAGTCACCTCATCGAGAAGATGAGGTTGACCATGGCGGGTTCCTCACAGGACTCTCGAGGTCGCGAACTCCGCTTTCGCAACTCCTGGCTACAGGAAAATGCCTGGTTCCTGGTCACGGCGGAAGACGAGGCCTTGCGAAACTGGCTGGAGACGGAATGTCCGCCACTAGTCAGGGATGGCCGAACCCTCAGGGCATTCCGTGCCGCTGACGCTACTCGCCCGGTGAAGGTTACCTTCACCATATGGAGGAACAAACCAGTAGTAGACCTCATCATGGAGATGCTGGATCTCCAGAACAGGTCCCCAGGAGAAGAGAAACTGAGGGTAAACCAGGGGAGTGACGACTCGTTTTCCGAGTTAATCGGGAAAAGGTCAAAAGGCTGGATGCGGCAGGGTGAACCATGTTCTTCGAACTGGTCTCATTCAGGGTCTTCAGGGTTAGCACCCAACGAAGGCCCGCCCCGCCGTCCACGTCGGCAGCCTCCAAGCCCTCGGTGGAGGAGAAGGGGGAAGGAGAAGCGTGGGCCCCGTCCATCGTATGCCTCGCAATGGACACTATAAGGGTAAGTCAGCTCAAATCAACCTCCAACATAGCCGAGATGGTACTAATCCAGGAGCCTTATAATTTCAGGGAAAACATCAGAGGTCATCAGGTGACCGGCATGAACACCTACGCCGGCGACAGAGGACTAGATCGACCTGTATCATGGCATCCAAGGAGCTGCAGGTAATCCAGCTACCCCAGCTGGGCACCAGGGATGCCACCGTGGTCCTTCTAGAATACAAACTCCAGGGAACGATACGTAAGTTATTTTTGATAAGCCTTTACCTTTCGTACGATACTGTGCGTTCACCCCCTACGCAAGAACTGGGGCAGCACCGACACAAACACGAGAGGTATTGCTCTTCTAGAGTACCTCACAGCGGAAAGCCTTGAAGTTGCCAATAACAATGCGGAAACTACCTTTGTCAATCGCGTCAGACAAGAGGTGATAGACGTAACGGTTGTGTGGCAAAATTATTTGTGTAAGGTGAAAAACTGGCGACTTACAAATGACATAACAATGTCAGACAAATGGTAAACTAATTCGCTTCACGCTAGAGGCGGAAGGAGAAACTTTGCCTCTCAAACGGAACCGGAGGTCAACCGACTGGGATAAGTTCAATAGTTCAATAACGGTCTAAGTGTTACCGTAGGCACAGAAGAAACCAACTATACAGAAGCGAAGGCTCTGCAATTTTCGTGTGCAAATTTTCAGTGCGCATGATCAAGTCCGCCATTACACAACGGACAATACTGTCAGATTACAAGAAGCGTTAGATGACAATGGGTAGATGAAGCGTTGCTTCGATGTTCGATTTGTTTGTTTATCAATAAGTAACTTGTGTTTTTTTACTGTATTTTGTGGTTTGTGTACTTGTGTTTATTTGTGTTGAGGTTCTTTGGTCCAGTTCAGTGTCTGGTGTATTAAAAAAACTAAAAACTATATTGTGAAGCTTCCAGTTTGTCGATCACCAATCCGTAACCTGGAAGAAACTGAAAAATATAAGAAGATATGTATCACCACAACCTTTATTCACTTTTTTCGAAATCTCAAAAGTCATTCAATTCTCTTCCCGAAAATTTCAAAGATAATGCGAAGAAAATAGGTAGGAACATTGGACATTGGAAGCTTAAAAAGTTTTTAAAAGGATAAATTTTTCTCGAGATTTTTCTTTAAAATCATATTTTTCCATAGTTCAGACCAATATCGATCAAAATTTTCTAATTTGATTTGCCATAATAACATGAAACAGAAGTAAGAATACTGTAATGACAAGAAAATCAACCATTCAATATAAAAGAAATTTTTCTCAGTGTGCGACCAACTTTCCAGCCAGAAAGTTTTTTCAGTGTACCAGCGTGAAAATGTGTTATCGTCAGCTGTTCAAAACGGGAACAAGAAGATCAAAGGCGCCGACAAATGCCTTCGCTTCTGTATAGTTGGTTTCTTCTGTGCCGTAGGTACCGGAGATCGGCACATAATCTCCAAGGAGGAACTGGATACGGAGGTAGAGACCCTTGACAAAGCAATCTTGACCGCATCCGAAGCATCCTGTCCTCTCAGGAAGGCGGGAACCAAAAAAGTTCCATTGTGGAATAATACTCTGTAGCGGCTTATAGAAGACGCCAGGAGGTCGCACCGCCGAGCTTTCAAGGGAGGAGGACAGCTCGAATGGGACACCTTCGTTGAATTCCGAAGGAAATTCAAATCAGAGGTAAGAAATCGCAATGGCGTGGATTCTGCGGGGAGATCGAATATTTCTCAGAGTTGGCGAGACTCATGAAGCTCTGAGTAGGGAACAACAGAGATAGGGCTGTTTAAAAGGAAAAATGTCACATGGACTAACATTAGGAAGGCAACACTACACCCACTCCTCCAAACTCACTTTCCGGAAGAAAGTACCAACCCCTCACTAGCACCCCCTCCCCCTCCTCATGGCTGACTGGGATACGGCTAATAAGATCGACACCGACGAATCCATTGAGTGGGCACTAAGTGAATTCAGTCCATACAAGGCAGCAGGACCTGATGAGATTCCCGGCAATGATGCAATGATGGTGTTCATCCTAAAGGTTGGTAAGGAAGTCCACGGGCTACCAAAATCTCACAGGTCAATCAGTTCGACATCTTTCCAAATGAAAGCATGAGAAAAGATGATCGATAGGTATTTGACGGAGGAGATTCTCTCGAGATCTCCAATTCACAGGAACCAGAATGCCTACTGCGTGTAAGAGTACGGATTCGGCCCTTCATGCCGTAGTGCAACTAGCTGAAAGGACTTTAAACGAAAAAGAGGTCGCCTTGACCCTGTTCTTTTACGGCCAGGGTAACCCCGGCCTCCCTGGTGAATTGGGTTCGGTCTGCTCTTCGGGTCCGCCAGGTGAAAGCGTCACTAGAAGACTGGAGTTGGAGGGGTTTTATGCGCAAGCCTACGCCGATGCTGGCCGGATCCTAGTGAGAGGTGAACATCTGGGAATCGTCTGCGAGCGTATGAGGTCCGCGTGTAAAATTCTGGAGGTATGGTGTAAAGGGATGGTGAATCCCACAAAAACGGAGCTAATCCTTTTCACAAACAGGAGGAATCTCAAGAAGTTCAAGCCACCCATTCTCTATAAGATGCCGCTGGCACTGAAACAGGAGGTCAAGTACCTCGGGGTGGTCCTAGACAGTAAGTCAACGTGGAAACCCTATATTCAAAGGACAGTTGAATGTGACTGCTGCGCCGAGCGGTGGGTAGACCGTGGTACCTAGAACCACACGTCGTTCACTAGCTTTATCGAGCCGTGATCAGACTGAGGATCTCATATGGAGCCGTGGTCCGGTGACCGGCCACCGAGAAAGCCACTAACGAAATCAGACCAACCAGACTTCACAGCATGGCCTGTCTGAGCATAACCGCTGCAGTGAGGACTTCACCAGGAGCTGCACTGAGAATTCTCCTTGCGTTGCCACAGCTGGCAATCGGGATGAGGATGTCCGCTCAGGAAGTATGGAAGGACAGAGGCACATAGGTGGACAACAGTAGATTAGCTTCCATTCTGAGACGTGAAATACCGTTACTGGCGGTGGGACTGACAGCTACGGATGGAAGACTCAGACTTTACAGAAGTTTTGAGGTACACCTTCCATCCAGGGACGAGTGGCGAACTACACCGGCAGAACCACCAGGTAACACACAGATCTGGTTCACCGACGACTCAAAGGCCAACTCTAAGGCTACAGGAGCCGGAGTATACACACAGGGCAGGAATGCCGGGGAGGCGCTCTCTCTCGGAAAGCTTACAACGGTCTTCCAAGCAGAGGTTTTTGCTATCCTGGAGGAAGCAACTAGGAAAGAGGTTCAAGGAGGAACAGAAGATAACATAGATATCTATTCTGACAGTCAAGCGGCACTTAGGGCATTATGCAAGCCAATGATCAGCTGCCCGCTGGTTCAAGAATGCAGTGATGCTCCGCATGCCCTGGGCGAGGTCAAGAAGGTCAAACTGGTTTGGGCACCGTGAAAGATGGGCATTTTTGGAAACAAACTCGCGGACGAGCTAGCTACACTAAGGTCTTCATCGCCCCAGCCCGGTCCAGAACCATACCTGGGTCTGAGTAGACGACTGATCTCCGAGGCACTGAATAAGTGGGCTTGGGAGAACACAGTAAAATTGGAGGAATAACACGACTTGTAGGCTGCTGAACAAGAGTGGATTTCACTGAGCATCATCGTGGGCATTTTGGCATTTTGACATGACACTGCAAGCTCAACCGACACTTGCATTTATTAGGAATAGGCGAGTCACCCCCATGTCCCTACTGTAGAAGGGCGGAGGAAACCTCCTACAATCTAATGGGAGTCTGTGAAAGAACTGAACGATGGGGTCGCCTGAGGAGGGGGGTCTTAGGAGCGGCAGCCATTCCTCGGGTGTAGTTGCGGGACCTGTGCTGGGATGACCTTCTCCGCTTCACAATGAAGACAGGACGACCGGAGTCAAGAGGGTTGGAAGCACGGGATTGGTGAAAAGGGCCACTAGGCCTATTCGCCGGGCTTTTGTCCTCCCACCCTCACCATCACCATCACCTTTTATTACAGTCGTAAGTATATGCGTAACTTCAAGGTGGTTTATACAACTTCATAAGCATAAGCGTTGAAAATTTGCTTGTCAATCAAAACCATATCAAAACTCATACTTAACATGAAATTAGAACTGACTTCAGGAAATATTGAAATATTCACAGAAATGCACAAAACAGTAAACAGATGAAAATTATCAACTTTCTTATCCTTATACTTATCGTTATGTTTGTGAAAGCTTGTGAAAACGCGTTCATAAGAAACCATACGTTCAACTTTTGTGCTTATGACTAAAGTTATGCTTATGCTTATGAATTTGTTGTATAAACCAGACTTCAATCCCATTTACATCCATCTCAATACATATAAATAAAAAATAAACACCTACCACGCGTTCGACACTGACACTTTTGAGTTTGTTGATATTATGTTTCCATCATAGGCATTGAACTCCATACTTAGTATGGAGTTCAATGATTATGGGAGTTTTCCAATGGCGAGGCAACGGCTATGTTGGGCCTCTTTCGCAACTAATTTCCGGATCAAAACGCGTTTGGAGATAATCACGTGACAACGTAACATGCTCAAAAGAACGAATCATGTGACAGAAAATTCGATTCGAAAGAATGCGGCTCAGGTGTTTGTTAATATTGTTTCCATGGTATTATTTAGAGAAATTTTGTGATTGGTCTACAAAGTGACATAATGAAACGTTTCCATATCCAGAGAAATTTTGTGATTGATCCGCAAGTGACAGAGTTAATAGATATGAAGTGACATAATCGTGGTTTTCTGATCCATAAAACCTTTGATACGGTTGTCATGGAACAATATTTGGCATAATACCGCAAAAAACCCAAGTATAATTATTTTCGTCTATGTATAAAACTTATATTAACATATGAGTCGTGAATAATAGTATATTGTAGTCCTAGCCTGTAAAGTGACATTTTTCCAGGCTGAAAGAAGAACTGTACACTGAAAAAAAGTAGAGACTTTATAAAAAAAGCATGCCCGAGCTGGGATTTTAACCCAGGTCTTTCCGTACGACAGGCTCGATAAATTCAAGATCGAACCACTGAGCCAGCGGGGCCGGAAATACTCATATTTCAGGTTTTAGCCGCCATGTTGCATTTGTCTTGTATCAAAACAAACAGCGACGTAAAAGTGTGAACTTCACTTTGTACTTTGTAGCCTGAATGTATAGGATTTAATTTACTAAGAATCAATAAGAAATATCTGAATAAGATGGTATCACATTCCATTGAATATTAATATTCCTATTATGCTTCAATCACACGCATTCAGAAAATAATCTTATAACGCCCTCTATTAGAAATAGTTGAAACAAAATTTACCGCCTAGCCATTTTTCACTACTTTGTCGGCCTAGCCTTCGAAAGCCCCACTTTCTCGTCTCTTTGGCGTCAGTAAAGTTCAGTTTTAATGTCGTGTCGACCGAAAAAAACTATAATTTTTTGCTTTTTGTGATTTTCTATATAATTTAGCTCCCTTCAGTATCTAATCTGTGTTTTCTGATCATATTTCCTGAACAAGTATTTTCGTGATTGTTTCGACCGCGGTTGCGGTAATATGCCGGTGATTTCTCCCTGCCGAGGACGGAGGGAAAAATTTGTTATTATCATTATCGAAGAGAAAGCCCAAACAATTCCTGGTTGAGGAATAGGCTAGTTGGTAAGTTATAGATGATTGGATTAGATATTATCAAGGGACGCCCAGAAAGTTCTGGTTAAGGGATGACTGTCTGATAATTTATTAATGTTACCATTTACGTTTTCCTGAACAGTAATTACTGTTCAGGAAATGCCGGAAAAATACGGATAGCTTAGAAAAGGCTGTGAATTATTTGATTATCATCTTTTTGGTTAAGACTGATCGAGGATCAGATTCTGCAAAAATGCAAATGAATAATAGAAAGATGTACTGCTTGTTCAATGCTTTTCTGCTGTTACGTCACAGTATCTGACCTTTGCCAGTATGTCGTAGATTGATCGCTCTAGACGTGACATTTGTCAAATTGATGCGAAAGACCAGCGTCCAGACATACGTGAAATTTTTGTAAATCTGTACGAGAGAGACAGGAGAGTATGACGTAACCGCAAAAAATCAATGAACAAACAGTATCTTCTCCAATGCGTGTTTTAATTAAAAGTTCAGTAAACATTTTCAGAGCGAAAATTGGAGGAATCTGAGAAAGTACGAACGCCTGGACCTTTTCCACTGTCCCAAGCTACTTCATAGGCACTGCGGGTCCTTTACCACGTTAATACAAAGGGTGGCGCCCGAGATTTGGAAACACGGTTCCCCCCGTTCCATAGAACTCTAGGTATGTATAAATTCGAAATCGTTGCCTAGTTTGTGCATTAAAAAAAAAAAAGGACAGAATGTCATTGTCATATGACGTCTCATTGTATCAGTTGTGTAGGCTTGTCATACAAGCGCGAACCAAGCCAGTTACAGGGTGTTTCCTTATTTTTGATTACAATCTAATTAGCTGTAACTGTTTTGTTTTAAAATGTAATTAAAACGAAAAAAATATCATATTGTATTATAGATATCTAGCAATTTTTTCTGTGTGAAAAATGAAAAAGTTTCTCGTCATCTATATCGCCAGTATCCAGAATTTTGTTCAATTCCCGAGTTGAAAGAATATAAGCAAAAAACCAACTAAAATAGTTTTATTTTTGATGCCCTGTTTATCTGAATCCAAGCCATTGCAGACCCAAACAAGGTATCTACACCTTTTCCAAGTATAAAAGGTTGGTGAATTGTTATTTTGCTATTCATGTCGATGGACAAAACTGGAAAAAAGTTTTGATAATTTAGATAAGCTGAATGTGCCGTAAGTGGCCCCCCGTACTAATTATAACAAAACAGTAAATGAATTTGGATTTTCCGTGATTCGTGATAAAAACCACCATATACGTGATTTCTTGTCGCTGTGTCGTCGTGATGAGAAACATGTATGTCCTCATCTCAAGTTTCATAAAAATGCGAGGTCTATCACCTCTCAAGCGTTTTGTCGGTTGAATATCGGGACACCCTGTATATGAAAGTTATAAATTAGGTTTTTTTTGTTCTTCGAGAACACGTTCTATATATTGAAATTTTCATTGTTGAGGAGCATTTAGGGTCTATCATTATTATAGAAACTAGTATTCATGCCCCATTTAATAATAGACTAAAACTAATTGATACATGTGTTGGATCTTTTGAAATGGAAGCTTCTTTATGACCACTTATAACAACATTCGACACGTTTCCGATATTCCGGTTGAGTTTTTTATAAAGAATAATAGTGAACGAAGTCAATCCACTCCATTACACAATAGCTACCCATTGGCACGGCGATGTGCTTACTTCATACCCAAAGACTTTTTTTTACGTTGTAGTTCCAGGTTCCAGTGGACCAACCAGTACATTTGCTCATGTTGAGGTTTCAATGTGCTCTGGAAAACTGAATTCATGTGCTATGTGTCTAGAAATCACGTTCTGTATCTGGATTTTCACAAATACCTTACATCTTTTTCATTGAAGACAGAAATTTATCTGCGTATCCAGATATTAGAAACTTACTGACCTCAGGGGACATGATGCAGGGTGAGTCGAGAGGAATGGGCCTCACTCTACTAAGGGTGTCCATGCATATCAAAATAATAATAAAAAAAACCAAGGGAAAAGCTCGAATGTTTGTGACCAATATTTATTTGTTTAGTTATAAGGCGTGACCGGAACGCTGTTGACTGTTTATGTAACATGTAAACGCACCATCCACAAAGATTTAGAAGAAATAGAGAATGTTCTAGCTTTAGTAAAAGAAGATGCGACGACGAGCTCACGAAGAATTGGAACTAAGTTGTGGATTTCACATAAGGGTGATCAATATACTCACATAATATACGCTTCACGAGCAAGGGCAGGGCTTATACAAATGATAACAACATTCAAGTTTTCTCTTATTATTGTGATGCATAGATTATATCCTTGGAGTTAGGCCCATTCCTCTGGAGTTACCCTGTATAGACTTTCAAACAAACAGCTGACAAGCTTCATCCAATGAATCTTAACCAGAAATATCAACAGGTGACAGTCAGCAAGTCAGCAGAGAGAATAATTCTGGTGAATATTGTGACGAAACATGTGTTCAGCGGACCAAAGTTGGTGAAGGCACCGGATATTCGTACCACAGCCACCACATTGTGTAGAATCGATTTTGTTCTGGTACATTCTAGCGAAACAAGATGGCGTCCAACGTATGCTGTTCTGGGTGTTACTAGAATATTCTTCCAATCCTGGCGAGGGGATATAACTTCGTCAATTTGGGGAAGGAGTTCAGTTATTGATTGGCCGCGAAATAAAGATCATAAAACATAAATAGGCTAAGATTGTGTACATAAATATTTGTGGTTGTGCTGTAGTGACTTCGAATAAATAAATCAAAGTTGGACAAGTGTTTTCAATAGCGAAAAATATCACAATATATTTGTATATTTGTTTCACTGTCTTTCTAATACTTTTTATCATGATGAACGGCTCTGGCAAACAAAACGAATACAATAGCAGCATGATAATGTGATGAGCTGTAATTCTAACGAAATAGATTAAATCGTCAATTTACCTATTATTGCCTATGCAAATCAATCCATCATTTCCAAGTCTTTTCGAGGATCTTCTGTAACACTGAAATCATCGATTCACTTAACTGCACATATTACAGTCGCACGAACCCAGAAGAAGCAATACAAATGCCGAGTTACCGGGTGAATTTGAATGCGCGGAAGACGCCATAATCTGTGGAATCGCAGCATACATGAGCTCTTCGAAAGAAACCGGAAAAAGCAAAGAATGTTTGTGGGATAAAACCAAAAAGAGGTGTCCAAAGATAACCTAGCCATCTTCACGGAAATGTGTAGTCAACAAAGGATTGCACTGCAGACCCGAGAAAAAAATATAAAAATCAATTTTTTTCTCGGCTGACATACACGGAAATGTGTGGATTTGGTAATCATCTTTGATAGATAAAAAGTTTTCAACCATCCGCTATTAAAACTGAGAGATAGTTCCTTTGAATGATGATACTATCAATACTACTTAGATTGGTTTGACAATGAGTTATTTCAAATGTTTGTAACATCAAACATGTTTAAAAAAAAAAACAGCTCCATAATAATACACACAACTAATCAACCGTTAGGTGTTTCTGGCAGTAGGAACAATCCCAAAGGCGACAATTGTGATCTTGAAGATGTAATATTTCATGGCATTCATGGGCTACCCTTTCCTTGATTGCCCGGAGTCACCGTCAAAGGATTTGGTGCTGGGAACAAGGTGAAAATGATGCTCAGCGGGGAATAGCGCTGACTGCATTTCTATGACACAGTAAACACAGTCGAATTTTCTGACTCCCGTCGTTGATTTACCGATTGATTATCAATTCAACGTTGACATTAGACGTGAGTCGTAGTGTCAACCCTTCGTAATAGTCCACCGAATAGCTTTCAGTCACTCCTCTATGGCCGTATTCAACATCGATCGGCGTTACCCGAAAACGTCTTTTTTGGTGATTTTATCCCAATATTTTTTTCTCGAACATCATTGTCAGAATTGATGCTCTGTGATTTGAGCGTACTTTAGGGTGACTAGAAACAAACCGGTTCTTTCTGCTAACCTAAAAAAATGTGTCCTCATTTTGGTAAAATATTTCTGTTACAGGCAATTCCATTCAGATGTTTTTGTAAGCACTTTACTTAGTTAATTCCGAGTCCATTAGCTCTTTAGTATGATATACCTAATAATATAATATACTAATTTATTTACCCAATATGTATACTTACATATTCCAATATCACGGGCTAATTCAGATTTCAGACTACCTATTACCAGTCTTACCAGACTTTTCAATTTCTGCTAATTCACAAAAACGCTTGAGCGCTATTACCCCACTGGTGTGGGTAACAGCGCTCAACGCACTATTCACATTTGTTTGCACTAAATAGCTAACAAGTGAGTATTTTTCACTATGTCTCATCTAAATCTCAGAACAATAATTATCTTAATATATAAAATAAGATCGTGTTGGTTATGATGCCGCGGCTGGACCAAATTTCATGATTCTTGCTTTGTTGGATTTGTCTTGATCACTATAAGGAAAATATCTTTTGAAATCTGAAACTTAGGGAAAACGAAAGTATTCAAAATAATCTGTCAATTCAACAACAACACTTTGGTGTATTAAAAAAACTAAAAACTATATTGTGAAGCTTCCAGTTTGTCGATCACCAATCCGTAACCTGGAGGAAACTGAAAAATATAAGAAGGTAGGTATTACCACAATCTTTATTCAGTTTTTTCGAATTCTCAAAAGTCATTCAATTCTCTTCCCGACAACTTCAAAGATAATGCGAAGAAAATAGGTAGGAACATTGGACATTGGAAGCTTAAAAAGTTTTTAAAAGAATAAATTTTTCTCGAGATTTTTCTTTTAAATCATATTTTTCCATAGTTCAGACCAATATCGATCAAAATTTTCTTATATGATTTGCCATAATAACATGAAACAGAAGTAAAAATACTGTAATGACAAGAAAATCAACCATTCAAAATGAAAGAAATTTTTCTCAGTGTGCGACCAACTTTCCAGCCAGAAAGTTTTTTCAGTGTACCAGCGTGAAAATGTGTTATCGTCAGCGGGTCAAAACGGGAACAAGAAGATCAAAGGCGCCGACAAATGCCTTCGCTTCTGTATAGTTGGTTTCTTCTGTGACACTACCATGTGATGTGAGGCATTTTTATGTGGTTGTTGTTGTATTCGGAAGTAAAGCTGTTTTTTGATTTGTTGGATTTGTCTTTGCTGTTGTGTGTGGGGCCGGTTTATCAATTGTGGTTCAAACTCAGTTCAACGTTGAACCGGGTTCAAAGATGCACAGTCCAATGTACTTGAACCGGGTTCAACGTTGAATCATCCTTGAGAAACCGGGCCTTAGTGATAGAGAATTTCAAAAGGTAGTAAACACCAAGGTTAATTGATATGTAGAGGTTGCGCCGTAACTAAGAATTGGAAATCCACGAACGATAAACCGAATCGATTCCGTCACCGAGCTCCATTATTGACATTCCTGTCATCGGTGTGTCATCTTGATGTCATAACATGTCCGTATTTCAGGGTCTTAACACTTTTTTTTACCGAGTGTCGGCCGTTTTTAAACGTGTTTGAGGGTAAGTTATCACACTGCTTTTGGTATACAGTGAAATATCTTCTCATTATCAAGTGTGAACCATATTCTATCTTTTTTTTAGATGTGTATTTGAATTTCAGAACCGGATCGGAGCCGACTGACGTCATTTTTGTCTGAATTCTGATTCGTCCGAAACCCGAACGTATAACGACGCAACCTCACTACTATCAATTAACCATGAGTAAACACTCTGTTATTTATCAAGCGCTCGCAACGCAGCGGGGAAAGAGCTAGTTATTAGTATTTGCCAAAATCAATCTTCAGTGTTTTCCTCGGTGTTTCCTGATTGAAATAGTTGAAAACATTCTTGTTTATAAGGCCAGGCCCAAATCCCGTCTCTATGTTTCCAATGGTATACAAACATGAAAGCTGTGTATCCATTAAAATTACAACTTGTAATCCAGAACTAGATTATTACCGCATTACTAATCTATGTTGCAATATGTCGTGTCCCTTGGCATGTAGCAGCAACAAGGGAGGCAGACAAATCAAGTCCGAGAGTAAAAGGCAATCTTCTATTAACTTTGTTTATTTTACGTTGTCATTATGCTATGCACATACCTACCAAACGATGATGGCATAAAACATATAATTCATTTATACTAATTTCGAAAAGGAATGTCTACTGATGATGCAACAGTGTTTCTTTGCAACAACATAGTAAAAACAATTGAGGAAAACAGATCAGTACTCTGTGTATTTTTAGACCTTGCGAAAGCATTCGATACGGTGGACCATAGAATCATGATTAGTAGACTGCAGGACATGGGATTTCGTGGTGTTTCCCTTTTGAGGTCGTATCTTGAAGGCAGAGTTCAAACAGTAGTTTTGAATGGAAAATACAGTGAACAGAGAGAAATCACCCATGGTGTCCCACAGGGGAGCGTGCTTGGACCGCTGCTTTTTTGCCTTCACATGAATAACCTATTGGAAATGGCCAACCTTGGACTAATGTCGTCATTTGCGAATGACACAGTCATTATATTTGAAGATACAACTTGGGCTGGAGTGAAGAGAAAGGCTGAGGAAGGACTGAGCAGAGTGAAAATGTGGTTCAATGATATGTCACTAACTATCAATTTTGAGAAGACAAACAGATAGAATCAATTGTCAAGAAGCGTAGAAGAGTCCTCTTTAAATTTAGAAAATTAAAATGTATCCTCAACATTCCTCTGTTGGCAACTATATATCACGCTTTAGTCGAGAGTCATCTTCAGTACGGTATTTTGGCTTGGGGAGCAGCCTACGGCAATCACATGAAACAACTTGAAGTTATCCAGAAGTACTTTCTCAAAATAATGCATGGGAAAGATCGCACCTACCCGTCTGACAAACTCTTCGAATTTTGTAAGCTCGGCGATATTAGACAATTATATATCCTTAATGTCCTAACATTCCAATATAAACACAAGAATTCACTCAATGTAATAAGTCATTCCCATAACACAAGGCATAAAACCAAAATGGAAACAACCACACTAAAAGTAAGCAAAAGATTTACTCAGATATCATTCTGGTTCCTTGCTCCGCATGTATTCAGACAGGCACCCAAAGAAATCAAGGAGTCCTCCACTATGGCAATATTCAAGCGAAAGATTTATAGATGGGTCTTGGAGAATCCAAGGCAGATGGTGCATGACTTGGTAGAATTAGAACCCCTAAGATCATAAAAGTGTATTTTTGGTTGTCTTTGATTTGTTGTTGTTGACACTGTATTGATTGTAAATTTTGTAAATTAATTAATTAAAAAGAAAAAAAAAAAAAAAAAAAAAAAACATGGATACCCCTACTGTGCAACTTTACTCTTACTGCATGGATTTCACATTGTTAAGTCTCGTACTAGTCGCTAGACTTCAGAGGCTTCTCTTTGCTTGTTTTCTGTTGCTGTATAATATTATCTAAATTTGTAAATTGTATATTATTGGATATAAATATTATTATTATCATCATTATAATTAATTAATAAACGATTTTCTCGATTATTCTGGACACTTTTTCACATATTGCTTTGAAAATTGGTATACGGAGATTTTGTGGTATGATTAATTCGATTATGAAGTTCGTTTTACTGTGGTCGCTAGAGGGCGCCCTACATTGCACATTTTGTGGTTTCAACTGATCATCTATTTTCCTATAGTATTTTTTTTTGTCATCTTTCATTACAGAAAAAAACTCTCCGGACAATTTAAAAGTGAAAAAAGTTATTTTGTTAAAGTTCCCTCAAATGAGCAGTTTTCGAGATATTTCCATTTAGAGATCCATGCCACACTAAAAAATTCCTAATATTCGCTTCTACACGCTGTATCTGGGAAACGGTGAAATTTCGGATTAATGTAATTAAGGTTGCTTCAAGACGTCTTATGTTGTCGTCAGGAACGTATGGTAATTTTGTAAATGAAGTTTTGAGAAGTAGAATTCCATAGGTACACGGAACCCGTATTCCGTGTACCTGTGGAATTCCATAGAAACACGTCGGTCTCTGTGTGAAATGATGGCAAAGCGACATGTTGCTAGGATTCCGCAGGTACACGGTCCTCCGTGTACTGTGGAATTCCATAGCAACACGTCGCTTTGCTTATATTGTATGTTGTATTCTGTGCACTTATGTCAACACGACTAGACACACTTGTCCCCTTTCCCCGCCCATGTCCTAAACTCAATACGTAAGGACGTGTTGTTTCGTTTTTTCCACACGACTTCTATCATCTGAATCTGTCAATTTGTCAAAATTTGTCATTATTTGTATTCAATGGATCGACGGTGGTGGTATATTCACGTTTTGTGAGTTTCAGTTTCATTGTGAAGGTGTTTTTCGGTATTTCCAGGAAGCAACCATCTCTTATTACAAAGTAGATTCAATGGAGCCTTAGGAAAGAAAGATAGAATGATAGAAATGCATCATCATGAGCAAAAAATCTAAATAACATCAACTTGAACGAATCGGTTTTATATAAACATGTGGCTCACAGATCTCATATTATCCAGTTTTTGTCAAAAACACGATATGTTATAGCTTAACTTGAATTTTACAAGGAGTGATACAAAATAAGGACGAAATTAACAAAATACCATTGAAATGCCATCCCAAAATCAGTAATTCGCGGCAAAACTCACAACATCGGTAGGTAAATCGCTTGGTAAATGCTTATGTGTCGGCAGTTCTTTAAAATTGGAACTCACATTCTCCCGTTATAAAATATGTTATTGAAACGAAAATTTCGATGGATGACTCACATACCTATTCATTCGTTTAAAAAAAACGAATTAGCGGAATCAGCTACTTACTTTTAATTGTTCTGATTCGTTTCAGTCTGAAAGGTTGGTTTCACAAGAATATCCGCTAAAAACAGTTTATTAAAAGCATCCCGATAATTCATAATATTATATACTACCTATTGTTCTTTAAACAATAATGAAGATTCCAAAGGCCGCGAAGGTAATGAACATGAGTTGTGTGAGACTCAAAACGTACCTATATTTTTATAACCACGCATTTTAAATAAGGTATTGATTTTCTATTTCTTCACGTCCATGTGCCCACGTGTACTTATTTCGCGACCAGAATAATATTATCCAAATTTGTTGGCTGCAAAACTATTTTTTTTTCAAAGTACAAATAGGTACACAGTAAGACTCACATATTCTCCCAAAGAAATCACTTTAAACTGAATTTGGTATCAAACATCAAAAAGTTAGTTTTTTTTCGCGATTTTTACCGTATAATGAGTTTTTTCCACTGGTTTTTCCAAATAATCGAAACATTTCAAGCTACTCGTTTTTTTGCTATTTTGCAGCTATCCCAGAATTACCCCCTTGAATAACTTCGGTCAGTCAGATTCAATACAAAAGAATACCACTATCACGTCAACATACACCAACACCAGAGAATAAAATTGAATGTCCCTACGAAATGTCAGAAATGTTTAGGGAAAAATGAAAAAGTCACTAAGATTTTGAAACACGTCTTGACAAAACACGAACATTGCCGAACCGATATCAAGACGTGCACGGATTCACGGAATAACGTTTTTGTCACGCTTCCACATGTTGAAATCAACACTAATCAACAGTGGTATTCAACATGTTGAATTCCACAGTACACGGAATCCGGCTCCAGGTGATTTTTTAAAAAAATTGTTCAAGGCCTTTTTATCACGTTCATTATTACATAAAGATATGTTAAAAATGAAACTTTTTTCTCTGTAACTTTTGATAAAAATCGCTAGCACCAATCAGACATTTCACAATAATAATTGATCAATGGATAGCAGTGTAGCTTTGAAATTTTAAACTTAGCAATGTTTTGAAGAGATCATCAGAGATTTGTAATTTTTGCCATAATGTTCAAAATTTCAAAGCTGGTGGGTTCAGTAATTGTGAAATTTCATAAATTTTGCCCCTCTTTCGAATGGTGCTAGCTATTTTTATCAGAAGTAACACAGAAAACAGTTTTTTTTATTGACATCTTTTGAACGTGATAGAAGGGCCACCTTTTTTTAAAATCAACAGTTTCCGTATAGTGACAAATGGATTGAAGTTTTAAAATGCACCAATACTTCTTTGATAACTGATGTGTCAAGGTTTCATTAACTTTTACGCCGGTGCTATTTATCTAACCATGAGTGTAGGTGCTTTATCGTTAAAAAAAAAATGTTCATTTTCATCTCAATTTCTCTCTAATAATGGTCTCCAGCTCTTCAAAAACCGTAGAAACCCATCAATTCATTGCAGAGTTACAGCATTTGAAACATTTGATCCCCCTCCCAGATGTCTGTTTGCGCATCTAATGACTACGAGCTTGAATTCAAAAACTGACAAAAACATCTGTAGATATTAACATCACCATAGAAACAAACCATATTGTATTGCCTGAATTCAATGCTTACTGAAATGGCATACTCACAAAAATTTGGTTTTTTGCATGACTGCATGAATAACCTTGTATATCATGATCCATTCCATGCATCTCAATCCGGACGAAACTAGGTTCAAAAATCCGCGAACCGCATTGAAATATCTTTCTTCGCGTTAAAGATATTGGATTTTGAATTTTACCCACAAATGTGCATGTGTATAAGTTCGAGTGTCCACTGTCCAGCAGTTTGGTTACGTTATACCATGATAATACTTTTAGTTACCAGAACGTTATTCTCTATATTGTTTTTGAAAGAATGGTATACTCGGCCATCAAAATATATATCGCCTCGTAATACCGTCAGGTAATGAAAATTAAGAGAGGTTGCGTGTGCGAAGATGGCCACCCCAAAATTAACAATTTTCAGGGGTTAGAACACTTGACATAAGGAAGCAGTTCACAAAGTTCACGACTATATACAGTGCGGCTCTGAAAGGTTTTTTTTAATGTGTGCACCAAATATGTTGAAACTTGGCATACTTAAATTGCTGTCGAGTACTACTTTTTGATGTTACTGACGTACTTTAAGTATTTTTTGAAACTTTTTTTTAAATGGAAAGAGGGGTCGTGTGACACATCAATCGAAAGGTTTTATCGAGTAGATTATTGTATGAAAATTTCATAGGATTAAACGCATATCCGTGCGGATATGACAGACTGTCAAACTAACAAGATAAAGAAATTCGTGAAATAGGAACAAAGAAAGCATACTTCAATTTTTATTGTAAAAATGTTGAAAATGTCCTCCGTTGACCCCCAAACAATGAAATAATCTGTCTGAGAACTCCTGACGGACTTTTTCGAAAGTATCGACATTGATATTTTGACAAAAAGCAGTAATTCTTTGCTGTAAATCTAAAAGAGAGTCTGGCTGTGTTGCATATACTTTCTGTTCTAAATATCCCTATAAAAAAAAGTCCAATGGTGTTAAATCGGGCGACCTGGGAGGCCATTCGGTAGGACCCCGACGACCAATCCAACGATTGGGGTAAGTTTTGTCCAAATACTGCCTTACATTTCTGCTGAAATGAGGAGGCGCACCATCCTGTTGAAAAATTGGTGCCATGCCAAATTCGTTGGGATTATTCTGACGTATTTGTTCAATCAAAGGCTCTATTGTAGTTTCTAACAAGTTCAAATACAGGTCCCCTGTCAAATTTTCATGAATCAAAAGAGGACCAACAATATGGTTCCCCAATATGCCAGCCCATACGTTAACCTTTTCGGGATATTGCGTGTGGGTTTTCCTAAAAACATGCGGATCCACGTCACTCCAATAACGAACATTTTGCCTGTGTACACGGCCATTTAAAAAGAAAGTACACTCGTCACTAAAACAAATATTTTGATCGTATCTCGGTTCTCAGCCTATTTTATCGGTCATAATTTCGCAAAATTCCACACGTCTGTCAGGATCATCTTCAGTCAACTGGTGCACCATTTGAAATTTATAAGGATAAAATTTCTGTTTTCTCAGCAATCGTTTCACAGAAGCAGACGAAGTATCACAGATATCTGCAACCTTACTGTTCAGGATTTACCACCATCTCACCAATGATTGCAATTTGTTTATCTTCCGAAGTAGATGGTCGCCCTTGATTCTTCAAGCTATGAACACTACCAGTCTCGATAAATTTCCGCACTAATTCGCGAAGATATTTCCTGCATATCGGACGGTCCGGGAAGCGCTCATTGAAGATTCTTTCCGTATCATCGAAATTACGATTTCCGCCATAAATAAAAATTGCTTCAATTTTTTCTGCTAGGGGACGCGAATTAGGCATTTTTGTAACACTTCCTAATTAACACAATAATCAAACAACGTTTCAAGATTTTCACATTTGGTTAAACTTTAGTGCTGTGGAGCGGTAGTGTGGAATCTCCATCTTAATTTAGATTTTAGTATTATAATGCTAATAAATGCTTTCCAATCTTTTTTTATCATCTTGAAATTCTTTATCCGCTTTGTATCAGCATTCCTATTTTTTAACCTGTAGTGTTTTGCTCAGGTTCACCATCATTTTTCCGGAATCTGATGAAACTTAATGTAAACGACATTTTTAAAAACTAAAAGTTTGGCAGGCTGTCATATTCGCACGGATTAACACAATAATCTACGATAAGACCTTTCGAATGATGTGTCACACGACTCCCCTTTCCATTTGAAAACATGTTTCAAAATGGCGCCCAGCCGCCATCTTGAATACTAAAAGTACGTCAGTAACATCAAAAAGTAGTATTTCGACAGCAATTAAAGTATGCCAAGTTTCAAAATTTTTGGTGCACACATTAAAAAGAAAAAGGGGTGGAAGGGACCTTTTAGAGCCGCACTGTATGTATCACTTCGAAAATACCACGTGGGGGGGACTACGAGGGTAATATTCACCCCCAAAATGTTAAATAAGGTATCACTCTACCCCCTGAGTGATACCTTATTTTGAAGGTTCTTCGACCCGGTTCACAACTGCCAAGTTTCAAGTCTCTGTTGTCATTCCTTGTCCTTGTCAAAAATTTGTTTTCAATTTTTTTTTTTTGACGAGAATGTATTTCACAAAAAAAAAATCGGGTAAAATAAATCTTTGCTGAAAAGATTGAGTAACAGCTCATTTTGGAGATCTTCATCAGTCCCTTCTTATCATATCCTCTTAGTTTGAAGAAGTTAACTCTTGCGGTTTGTTATTTATTGGATGGGAAAAAAATTGAAAACTAATTTTTGACTAGCTGTCATATCAAGAGGAATGCTAGCATAAACTTGAAAGCCCGTTATCCGGGGTGGGAAGTTTTTAAATTGACACCCTGTATGTCTTACCACCATTATTTTATCACATACAATCAACTCCCAAAGTTTCCTGACGTTGATCCAGTACACCCTGTATAGTTGTTGTGAACTCCGCAACAGAGTGGTTCAAAAATTCAAACAAATTTTTTTGTGGGGGAGTTTGAGCGGAATGCTTATTGTATCTGTAAAATCCTTTACAAAGGAAATATTTTTGAATTTCCACTTATCAATCCTTTTCTAGGTTGCTCAATTTCAATACGTAAAAACTACAAAGGATAGGTATATAGGTTTGTGCCATACTCAGGGTGTCTCTGAAAGGTGCGAAAAAACTCTACCATAGACCCTGAGGTCAAAATACCTATGTCGATTTACCAAAAATCATCTTTATCAATATTTGACCGTTTCTGAGATACAGTACATATACTTCATTATTTTGGACACTTTTTTACATATCGCTTAATAAATTGGTGGTACACGGGGGTTTGGTGTTATGAGAAATTCGATTATGAAGTCCGTTTTACTGTGACCGCTAGCGAGCGAGCCCTACACGGCACATTGTGTTGTTTAAAATAGTCAATAATTACTATTTTCCCAGTGTTTTTTTGTCATCTTTCATTAACGAAGAAGATTCTCCAGACAAATTAGGTGAAAAAAGTACTTTTGTCAAAATTCGCTCCGATATTTTTAGTTAAAACAAATAATGCTATCCTGAAAATATACCTACCTCTCACAAAAGCTTTAACGATGACACCGTCAAACAAAATTCAACGTCACAAAGAAGTGTACTAGATTTTGTGGAAACATCTGGAGTGGTAGGAAAGTTATCATAAACAAGGCATTTCCTGAAACTTTAACACCCTGTATCTCGGAAACGAAGCATTTTCGGACATGATTTTATTTGAAAAATATTGTTATTTTTTCTTCTACACATTGTTAAAAGGAATGTATCAACTTAAAAATCACCCTGTATATTTGAATTCCAAGACACTGTCATATTATCTAGAATAATTATTGAATACGATTGTAAATGCGTAGTAACAATAAGCAAAAAAATATATACCTATAAAGAACCTTAATTCAATTATTATTATAGGATGTTCTACCCCTGTATCACCTTCAAGAAAGGAAAGGTACTCATGGATATGGCAAAGCATATTATAATATGGACTAAATTTCAGCGCTTTATTAACTACCTACGTTTCAAAACTCAAGTGTTTACATTCAACAAAAATAGCTTCTGAAAATTCGTTAATCAATACCTGAATAAAACAGAACTGGTTTGTTTAGCAACAAACTCAAAAGGTTAAAGATACATCAGTTTATCACTCACCCAAACTCCAGCGCTTATTTTTCATATTCAGAGACGCAAATAAACCGGTTACATTTAATGTTATCCCGGCAAAAACCGTCGATAATCCAGGAACGATACACTCCAAAATACTGAGACAGAAACTGACCTTTCCGCTGAGAATCCACTACTAAAAACAAAGAATAGAATATGATTATTGCGGCATCTCGTGCGCACGGTCTGAAACTCAACCTCAAATATTGAGGTGAAATTTTGGAGTTGATGAAAACTGTAACCCTATATTGACGCGCAGGTGGAGTTTGAAATATCATAATGGATCCAATCAATTGATGTAGTGGGACCCAAGTCTTTAAAAATTGATAGTTTGAGTATTTGGCTTTGTGATTAATATAATAATAATAAGTTTGATACCTGAGAGTAACGTAAACCAGAAAAAAAAAACAGTCTGAAATCTTTGAAGAGGCGTTGAAAAAGTCGTTATGTCCGACCTTTGAGGCACATGAAATTTTACATTGACTAGTGGTCGGACAAACTTTATTTCTTTTATCTATGAGTATATTGAGTTTTTGCTGTCCGACCACTAACCCACTAACCACAACTTCAACTTGTATCCCACATAGCAGAAGATAAAAGAGAGTCGATATATACCGGGCAATTAGTTAGAAAAAGACAAAAATAAAAAGAGATTCTTCTTCCAGTAGTTGGACACTTGTCCGACCACTGGAGTTACAACAAAATTATGAACCAGTTTACCGGTCACCTCAATTTACCCTTAAAATATTGAAAAACCGCTGTTTCTACTATTTATGGTAGAAATCAAGATGACTATTCGTACATGTGCAGTGCAGTTATAGAACTTCATAAGTTAAGTAACTCTTCTTTCAACTTACCTCAAAACTTTCCCTCTTCTATCTTGAACGGTCGAAAACTGGGGAGTCGGGTGCACACACAAACAACAGTCCACTTTGGCGCGCTTCTAACTCTTTCGGGGTAACAACTTCAACAAAACAAAATTTCTGACAGCATGTAGGTAGAATGATTGGTAGAAGTGGATTTTTACCGATTCAAGGCAGTATTGAATCATGCTCTGAAGCTATTTCTCAAAAACTATGTTTTGTCCGATCACTGGCGTATTTCCGACTACTGGCTAATCTACCCTATAAGGTTTATGCAATGATCTAATAACTATAGATGAAACATAGCGAAATAAACATGAGGACAACATCGAGCTGTGCACTCGGGTCCAGAGTTTCTCCCACCACGTTGTTTGCCAAACTTACTCCAATAAAAGTATTACTACGCAGCAAAAAGATTAAAACATTGTTTGGAATCATTTTTCAAACCATTTTATGTATGAATTTAATCAAATAAGTTGATGGTAACCTTTTTGTTGAAACATCTCTACAGGTCTCATTCATATCTCGTCTCATTGGCGTCTTTTGTTTTTTGAGTGGGGTTTGGTGTTGATTTTGTTATTGTTTATTGTGTTTTTATTCTGGTCTAGTTTGTAGTGCTCTGTTATTTACTTATATGTTATATTGAAATGACTCGCAAGTGTCAAGCTTGCAGTAGATAAGAATTTAAGAAATCTGTAAAATAGTTACGCCATTGGCAGCTTCGCGTGTAGTAACCGAAGCACATTCCAGTGAGGTGCAAACGTATCCCCACTCAGTGCCCCGCTCAACTCCTCTTCACGTCTCTTCTATGTTCGATGTTGGCCACACAATTTTTCACAGTTCATGAATGAATTATTGTTTCATCTATAGTTATTAGATCACTGGGTTTATGTATGTATAGGGTGGACAACTAAGAATGCGAGGTAGTGTATCTGGACAACAATTCTTCATCGTATAGAGGCCTATAAGACAGTGACGACAATGGAGGTCTTATTTTCTATTGGCTAGCGACGGATCCGCCATGTTGCAGCTAGCATCCATCGTCTACATTTGTCATGTGTGCGTCGTTCGTGTTTTGTGAGTGTTCTCACAATTAGATTTTATAACTTGTCGATCAAAAAATCGATTTCAATGGCTTACAATAAAAAAAAAGTGAAAAAAAATGAATAAAAAAGTACAGTGACTTTATAGTAAGTAGCATTTCCGAGCTGGGATTTGAACCCAGGACCTTCTGCATGCTAACTGAACATCAAACCACAGAGCCACCGGGAACGGAAATATCCATAATTCTGGGTACAGCCGCCATGTTGCAGCTAACCTGAGCTCTATTGTCGTTACTGTCTTGTATATAGTCACTGGTAATCTAAATGGCCTATCTTCGCCTGCTAATTGATTACCGTTTTGGTAAGCCTTAAAGGCTGTTGCACACGACAAAAATTATCTAGAGTCGAAGAAATTATCGATGATGACATTGATAAAAGGAAAGTTTGAGTGAGACCACTGATCTAAAAAACTGGATGGCCATATAGGATCTTGCGCACTGGAAGAAAATAACGTCAGAACGATAAGCTGTCTACAGGAGCGCACTTACAAGATAATGATGTATATTTACCAGTGCAATAGTTCTTATTTTTGACCAATGAGTCACACACATACATTTTGTCACCTGAAAGACGTTTAGAGTAAAATGATCACATCCAAACAAAAAAAGCAGCATAAAGAAAATAACAATATAAATATGGCGTAACCCTCGATAACGTACAAACTAACACGGATGTAGGTAATACGAGACTGGTCAACAACTCCTATGTTTTTTAGGAGGTATTGGACTGGTACACTCGACAGCATCTTGTGGCACAGATGCTGTCGAGCATTCAGAACTAATTCAGAACGTATTCCGAATTAGTTCGGGACTTCACCCGCGAACAAAGCTGTTATATCATGGATCGCGGGCGATGACGTCCTATTTGACAAAAATTAACAGATGGAACACACATTAAATAAACAATCATTGTTCATTTTGTGTGTGTGTGTGTCTGT
Organism: Orchestes rusci; assembly: GCA_958502075.1. NCBI lineage: Eukaryota > Metazoa > Arthropoda > Insecta > Coleoptera > Curculionidae > Orchestes > Orchestes rusci. The sequence continues at coordinate 19,497,008 of OY293312.1, read as the reverse complement.
GTGATCTGTATATTTCAAAAGATCTGATGATGCTGAATAAAACATGTAATCGTTTAATTGTTTATCAAAAAACCGATAACATTTGAGACTTGGACTTTGTTCCCAATTTTCCCGTATATTTCTCAAAGGAAGGATATTCCTCAATATAACCGAAACAGTTCATACAAAAATAATGAAATTTAATACATGGCATGAAGTTTTAATGCGTAAGCAGAATTTGTGCTCAAAAATCAGAATTTTGTAAAATATAATATGTGGGATTAGATACTGCGATGGCATTAATGTTTGAAAAATTAACCCACGACGTCTGATAAAGACAAATGTAGTGAACAATTGATTAAAATTTTGCAAAAAACACAATGTCCACAGGAAAGTCATACTGATGATTTCACGGAACACCGTTCATTATTCATCTTCGTTCGGCATATACAGGACCCATGTAGCAAGAAATATTTGAGCAATATTGGCAATTTAAAGTTTTTATATTGATTAAATATTGTATACCAATATTGCGCCAATATGGAAATGTGAACATTTTTTTTTATTCCGCCAATATAACTTTGCAGTATTGTTACAATACTGCAGTGTATTATTATTCAAATATTCAAATATTTCTTTTCCGTAATATTGAAGCAATAAAGAGAAATATTTATATTTCAATATTGATGTTATATTTAATTAGAATACTCATCCTTTATTGGTTAAATCTTAAATCAAATAATTACTTCTAGTCTCAAATGAATATATTATACTTTCAAAAATATCAACATAAAGGTTACTCATTTCATTTTTGAGTAAAAACAAAAACAGAAGAAATTAAGCTTATAATAATTATCACATGATATTAAATAACATGAAAAAATATCACCCACATAAAAATCTATAAGAGTCTTAGAAAAGTTAATTGATCGCCTCAAAACACTTAAAATGTCAAGATTACACAATACATGAAATACACTATTCATTCAATAATATACGATCTTTCGGTCAGAAAAAAGACTCAACACAATAAGCAGCCGGCGTCACCTGAAAACTACTTAAAACTAAAAAGTGAAAAGCCCAAAGCTGAAGTGGGGAAGTACAGAAGTAATGTGCAAGGACAAACGTTGAGCTGTTGCCATGCACGATCCAAACCCGGTCTGAACAAATGAAAATGCATAATTTGATATACATTGGAAAATAATTATAAGTAACCAATATTTCAGTATTTTTATTATATTTATCTCGAAAATGGTTCCACGAAGCGACTTCTAACAAGTATGCCTTTTTTGCATAAAAATAAAGGAGAAATATGTTTTTTCACTCAAATATGTCATACGGTTTCGTCCAAAAAAGTTATGGCTGTACATGTCAGGACAAATGAGTGTAGGTGGCGCCCTCTACAAGTTAGAGCCAAACTGAGATAAAATTCGAATTCCGCATAAAAAGAAACCCTCAAATACCAATTTTTATGGAAATATAGACATTGGTTTAAATATTATTTAGAAAAAACAAAAATAAAAATAAAACTTCAACACCGTGTAGCTCTCTAACGAAGCATTTCCGGACACACCTTTATATGAAGTGTTCTTTTTATTTTTAAGTGGGGAAACTCACCATGAATTTTTTCGCAATATTAATGAAACACCCTGTATATTATGAATAGATAAAAAATATATATTATGTAAGATGATTTCCAAGGAATGTAGGCACATGCCAGAATGGAGACGTTCGTAAGTGTTATTTCCGTAACTCTGATTTATGAATGACCTACCTGCGTTATTTATTCGAATATTGAGCAGCGGAAATGAGCGATTTGGTCGACGTACGTATCTTCCTGTGTCTTCGATCACTTTTGGAGGGCTTTTGTGTTCTAACTCTACCATTGTGTTTATATGTAATTACCTATGTAATAATATTATAATTATGGTGTTTTAGTCTCATTAAATACAGTGGCCGTCTAAAATATTTAACAAATTAATTTTAATTTCAGGGATTTGATTTTTTGGAAAACGGACACGTCGATTTTTATTTTTGGATGCGTTTTCTTTATGGCAAAATCAATAGTAAAATAAAGGTATACAAGTTCATAATAATAATGGTTGACAAAGAATGAGTTACGTAAATTTTAGACTTGTCAAAAATGAATGATTTTTCTCCATTTTTGAAAAAATCATGAAAAATTGGTCATTTTTGCCAAGTTTGAAATTTCATAGCTAGAATATCTTTTCATTTTTAACATTTATTTTTGAACGTGACAACCCTAAACATTTTTTTGAAAAAAATCGCCAGGACTTATCATACCTACTTATCTAATGGTTTGAAATTCTGAAATGCACCATATTTTTTTTGATCACTGACGCGTGTGCGGCGTGTGCCATTTATCTGACTATGCATGAGTGTATATTCAACCGTTTTCAAGAAAATGGCATTTTATATACATATGTTATTATTTAAAAATTGTCAATGTTTGTATTGGTTAAAAAATTAGAATTAAATGTTCACTTAGCATCATAAATAAGTGGTAACCACCCAAAAAAAAAAAATCGCTGTCGACAAGGGCCTACCCAGGGTCTGAACTGGAAGGAGTGTGGCAGATTGACAAAAAATCGGTCTAATAATTATTATTATATTCAAAATATGAGGATTCGCCATAACATATTATAGAATTTCTTTTTTGGCAATAAAGCTTATAGCTGTTTTTGTGAGAATTTTTGGATTCAATCCACAAGGGAATCGATACCAAATATAATAATGAATGTTCACAAATTGCTTTACTAAGCTCAAACAATATACAGTGACAGTGTGACCCCAGATCAACGCGTGAATAAGTGAAAAAGACAAAAAAAATTTGAATTGAAATTTCATCTTCTGGGGTTCAGCCCTGCTTGGGTAGAAACTAGTTTGTGTCTTAATTTTAGATTTGATTTTTTGAAGATATTGGAAAGGTTATTACCAAAAACTCTTTAATTGATGAATTACGCAATTTTCCAAATTAAAAACAAATTTTGAAATAAAAAACACAAACAAACTTAAAATATTGAGATCAAATCTATTTTCATTCTATTTTGAAAACTTGGAATGAAAAAATACAAATTATCAAAGTAGGCGGAGGGTTTTGAAATTTTGCATTCTCACTAAGTTTTCATGTCTTAACAACTTTCTTCAAAAACATTTTGTCGAATCCTCGACAGAAGAGCACTGATCTGCAGAAGAAGCACTTTACCGGTGAGAAAAATAGCAACCAGGTGAATTTCCAAGACAAACTTGATTTTTCGAAACTAATAAAATTATGACACAAATATGTTTCTATCTAAGCACGGCTGAACCCCAGAAGATGAAATCTCAGTTCAAAAAATGTCATCTTTTTCACCTATTCGATCCGGGGACACACTGTATATAAATGCAATAAATGCACAGTTATTTAAAAATGGGATATAAAAGTATAGGTAAACATCACAAATTCATGCTGTGCCATGGAAACCTATAATAGATTCATCCCTAAAAAAGTAGCATACGTAGAAAAAAAGAAATATTTGAACATCTAACATAGTATCATTTTGTTATTGTTGACTCTTGTATAACATAATACTTGTTATTTGTTATAATTATTGCCCTGCATATTGAAAGCATGACTAGGAGGAAGGCGTACTCATGATGACGTCATGACCCTGCTGGCAACTTGGCAATGATGCGCCTAGTTGGCGCAAATACATCTGTCATACTTGTCCGGAGCACTCTGCATAAAGTAAATCCTGTGTTTAGTGGTTCACGGAGGAAGAAAGGGGTGGAGACGACATCACGTGACTTAAATGGGATCACTTTATTCACTTTCGCCATCTTACCGTGCTCGTTCTGTCAAAATGATTGTTTACTTTTGAAGAACGTTTTTCTGAGTTTTAACTGTGCTGTGACGATAATTTTGTGATTTTTGTGTCTTATTACATTTTTCAATAATGGTTTCATGTGCCCTGAGAAGTTGTGCGAGTAGGAACGCTATCGATAAGAAAAAATCGTCTGGAATCACATTTCATCGGTAAGTATAGTATAATACAGGACCGGGATATGAAATTTGTGCCGAGTTTACTGAAAAATTTATATGGTTGAGAGTTGTGAATGTTTAATCACATTACATGAATGTTTAGCAGCTGGTTTATAATATACTCAGCGTTGTGCCACTTGACACTAGAAACATAATTATGGAATTGTAACATACATTTTCCTTAAAATGAAGTTAAACGATAATGTGTAACATAATCGAGTCATTGGAAAACGCCTCTTTGCTTCACACTAGTTCACACAGCGGAGAATCTGCTCTCTGCTCTACGAAACTACACACTGTAGTTGTAATTACAGTGACTATATACAAGACAGTGCCGACAATAGCTGCAACATGGCGGTTGTACCCAGAATTATGGATATTTCCGGTCCCGGTGGCTCAGTGGTTTGATGTTCTAACTTCAACGAGGTTTTTGTTTACTTTTCCTCGAACGACATCGCATACGCAACTATCAACTTCTGACCGCGATTTTTCACAAATTTATTTTTCTCAAGTCACTTTCGAGCGACCAACCCCATCCGTCATGCTTCTAAAAACATCGTTATGTAGGAGAGAAGCGACTTGCTCTGATTTAAGGAAGGTGGTAGGTTTTTCTGGGGCTAACACCAGTCCACAGGCCCTTGTTGTCTGTCCCTTTCTGGTGTAGAGGTAGCTCACCATGTGGTGAATGCGCCTCTACACCATTCTTTTTTCACATGTTAGGGTAATTTTATATTTAGTTTTGAAATATAAACAACCCCCAACATGTCGGGGATGAACCTGTATCGACCAATTGTAAACATGTATTGAATAAAGATATTTTCAAAGGTTTGATGTTCACTTAGCGTGCAGAAGGTCCTGGGTTCAAATCCCAGCTCGGGCAAGCTACTTTCTGTAAAGTCACTGTACTTTTTTTACTTCTTTTCACTTTTTTATTCAATGTAAGGTATTGAAATCGATTTTTTGATCGACAAGTTATAAAATCTAATTCAAAAACACTCACAAGACACGAACGACGCACACATGACAAATGTAAAAAATGAATGCTAGCTGCAACATGGCGGATCCGTCGCTAGCCAATAGAAAATAAAACCTCCATTGTCGTCACTGTCTTGTATACAGGGTGCCACAGATTCGAGTGCGTGCATGGGGATCTGAGTTATTATAAGAGATACAGGGTCGGTTAAATGGTTGCAAACTTGCGCATTTTTATGCTCAACAAAATGCCGTTTTGAAATTTGAAAAATTCCGACTAGTTCCGAAGATATTCGAAAAAAACCGAAATTTCGCATGAAAGGTATTATTATTTGCTGAGTTTATTTGAGAAGATGTTGTAAATTGAATTACACTTTCTCATTGCCACTTTTTCCCGTCTACTATCAAATTGAAAATCTGACGTTTCGTCTTTGAGCGGCCATCATCAAGTTCATCTTTTTAAATACGGACCTGGATTTTTTATTTTATTTTTAATTATCTTTTGATGTCCTTAATGTATTGAGGTATCGCAACCGTCGAAAAAAATACTCATTTAAAAAATAATACCAGAGAGAATTAGTTAGGCAACCCTTTTCTCCCTAACTCATAGTTTGGTTCATAAATCCATCTTTATTCGACATGTTATTCTTATGAGGAAGCCTGCACAACTAAACAAAACTTATCGACTGAACCAAAATCGAAATAACATCCAATTATGATACATATAATGAAATTAAATTAAATCCACAAATGACTTGGAAAATGAAAAAAATACATATAAAAAACTGCATCAAAATATTGCCATTTTAACAAAATATTAAAAATGACAATAATAGGTGGAAAATAATTGAAATAATTGACGTTGCTAAGGCAACCCATTGCTCTACACCCTCATATAATTACCTCAATGCCTCAAGGACGTCAAAAGATAACTAAAAATCAAATAAAAAATCCAGGTCCGTATTTAAAAAGATGAACTTGATGATGGCCGCTCAAAGACGAAACGTCAGATTTTCAATTTGATACCGCCATCTTGTAGAGGGGAAAAAGTGGTAATGAGAAAGTGTAATTCATTTTACAATATCTTCTCAAATAAACTCAGCAAATAATAATAACGTTTTTGCCAGGGTTTTTGCGAAATTTCGGTTTTTTCCGAATATCTTCGGAAGTAGTCGGTATTTATCAAATTTCAAAACGTCATTTTGTTGAGCATAAAAATGCGCAACTTTGCAACCATTTAACCGACCCTGTATCTCTTATAATAACTGAGATCCCCATGCATGCACTCGAATCTGTGGCACCCTGTATAGTCACTGTATACGAAACGGGATTCCCCGTATTATATTCGGTGATTCCCTCGATAACCTCGATTTCTATGCCGTGCCGATTGTCTGGCTTGTTCCGCTTGTTTTTGTATCAGGTTATCAGATGCATAAAGACATAGAAAAAATAATCTCTTTTCTATGCATAAAGAGGATTCTTTATGATCAGATGTATCAAGCTATGCTTATTGGCTCTGATTTCTGCTGTGGTTCATTTGTTCTTAGTGTGCTCGCTCAGTAATATGTTGACAAATAATTTAGTTTTATTGTATTTTACGTGTCAAGAGTAGCTTTTTCAAGAAATATGGCAAGTTGATACGCGAAGGTGATGATAGGTCCGACTCTGATACGGAAAAAGAATGACGTGTTTTTTTCCAAAACAACAGAACCATAAAGTTGTAACATAATTTTCAAGAAAAATCGATAATTTTGGCATCACTGCACGATAATTTCTTTATCGGCTGGTGGCAACTGGCAACACTGATACTCAGTGACATTAGATTAGAAGTGTTAAGTGTTATAGTGTGTTATTGTTACACCGACTTATACTTATTTCCCATCCCATCTCAATAGGGGAATGTTTTGTGGTCTCAATGTAAACATGACCTAATACAAAGCTTTATATCTCCTTTGAAACAAAAAATATCAAATTAGCCAAAAAAGCAAAATGTTCAGAATGAATGTGACTTCAATATTATTTCTACTCTTTGATTTTAGCATAGAAGAAATTCCGTTTCTACCAGGAAACTGTACAGGGTGTCCCAACGATAGAGTAAAGTAGGTTTTATCATATAGGATATGAAAAATATCAATATCAATATGCGTCACAGGTTAGGGGTGTAAATAGCGCACATTCTGAAAATATTTGGAAACATACAGGGTGTGTCACAAAAGTATGGCACGAAAAAGTATGATTTTTTTTAAATGGAACCCCCTGTATATTAATTGATATTTCAATTCTTTCTTCAATTTGGAACAAAAATTGTGATACAACTAATGTTCCTAAATTCAACCGTTATCGAGATATCGCGTTTTAAAAATGGCATTTTTGCAACTGTAGCCTAGTATATACCGACAACTTGGTCCGCGGACCACTTACCAAATTCGGACTATATCCGAACCAAATATTTGGTTCGAATGGTGTAAACAGTTGCGGATTAAGCTGGTCCGCTCTTGGTTCGGTACTCGCCAGCAAGTGTACCGAACTAAATTTGGTTCGATCTGGATCAAAATTATGAGGTTATGTTGATTGTTATTATTGTGAATTATGTTGGTTCTAAGTTTCTAAGGCAATCTGAGCATACTTACTTATGTTTTTTCTGGTTACGAATTGTGTTGATTGATAATTTCGACTTATTTTTCACATTTGACGAATTGCACGGGTACTCATTTAGATCAGGCGTTGCAAGACGGTGTAAACGAGCGAGGAGCAAGCATTGGTCCTATCGTACTATCCCCACCCACTTGGTCCTATCGGACCGAACTAAACAAGTTATCGGTGTAAACTAGGCTTTTGACATGCTATAAAACTCAAACTATTCAAGTTAGAGGAAAATGGTTTGCACTTTCCTATCTTAACTTTTCAAGAGCTCTTCTGTCATTTGGATAGAAGGTAACGTCAACTGTCAACTTTTTTCGGCACATTTTGACATTTTTTCACAAGAATGAATTTAATCTTCTTGATAGCTCTTGAAAAGTTAAGATAGGAATATGCAATCCATTTTTCTCTAACTTGAATAGTTTGAGTTTTATAGCATGTCAAAGTTGCAAAAATGCCATTTTTTAAACGCGATATCTCGATAACGGTTGAATTTAGGAACATTAGTTGTATCACAATTTTTGTTCCAAATTGAAGAAAGAATTGAAATATCAATTAATATACAGGGGGTTCCATTTAAAAAAATTATACTTTTTCGTGCCATACTTTTGTGACGCACCCTGTATGTTTCCAAATATTTTCAGAATGTGCGCTATTTACACCCCTAACCTGTGACGCATATTGATATTGATATTTTTCATATCCTATATGATAAAACCTACTTTACTCTATCGTTGGGGTTGGGACACCCTGTACAGTGTTTTGGATTTGCAGCACATTCCACCCAAAGCTAATTGCATTGCTAGTTTCATTTCAAAATTTTCAAACACTTTATAGAGTTTCCGGGCAGAAATGGAATTTCTACTATGCTGAAATATTGAAGTTTCATTCATTCTGAACATTTTGTTTTTTTGGTTAATTCGATTTTTTTTTTCAAAGGTGATATGAAGCAGGTATGAAGCTTTGTATTAAGTCATGTTCACATTGAGTCTTATGGGAAATTGGTCGGTGTAACACTTCTATAATATCAAAAAAAATAAATAATGACCATTTTTGGAACACGTACGGCATTATCATACATGGGGCGCGGTTTGATAACACCGCGATTTCATCAAATTTTGTTGCCACCCCCTCTAATACTTCACCTCAACTCGAAATTCGTCATATGTACTTATTTACCATAAAAATCTTCTATTCGATGACATTCACCGAGTTGGTATTCTCATCTTATGATTTCTAGAGAGTGTTTCCCTTTACCTTCGTAATACTGACGGACTCAATACTCCGAAAAGTACTAACTGGGGTGATTCTGTACCCCAACTTATTCAATACTTTTTCACTAAAATCTCTTTTTTGTTACATTTTAATGTAAAATCAAAGACAATTATCAAAATATCATATGGAGGCATTATTTATAATAACTATGTTCACAAAATAAAAAGATAGATATGACTTATTCCAATGGATACTTTTGTCTCCATAAAATAAAGGAATTTAGAGCTGCGGCATCAATGAGATGACCAAAAATTAGTATTTCTCATAATTGGCAGGAGAAAACATATCCAAATGGGTTTTTGCACGCCTACAAGTTTTACGTAGTGAGGTTTTTCTGTGCCCCAAACACTATAAATCTGGAAAAAAAACATCAGAAAATTTCAAGATATGACTCGAAATATGACTATTTCGAAAACTGACTAAGTTATAGATATCGTCTAGTTAGCATTTCTAAGAGGATTTTCGTGCATTATGAAAGAGATCAAAATCATCTCTATTTTTCATGGAAAAAATGTGAGGGGTACAAAATTACCCCAGTTAGTATAAGGAAAGTTAAGGGCGCGCAAATATCCAACTCTCCCCTACAGGGCGCGTTCGAAAAGGGAAATTCACTCTGAGTCACCCAGTATTGTCATTCAGTTTCATATTAATTCAGATTTCCCAAAGACCCCGTGCGCAGAGAGGCTTGGATCAGATTTGTTAATAGAGCAAGCTGGCAGCCCACCCAATATAGTATGCTGTGCTCTAAACATTTTTTAGAACAATATTTTGATAGAACATCAAAATGTATTGTTCGTTTGAAGGTAGAGGCTGTTCCAACAATTAATGGGGTGAGTAATCTGTGAGCAAGCTAGATTAAGTATTGTTTTCCAGAACTTAGAATATGATATAGAAATTTCATTTTTTATCAGACCAACCAAGAACCACCTACTATTATCGAATTCATTTTTTATGTTTTGGTATCTATTAATTATAGTTATATAGATGCAACTTTTGTTAGTTATGGAAATTTGCTTACATCGTGATATGGCTGGATCAAATATCAGATTTAATCAACCAAACTCACAAAACATTATCATCAAAATACTTTTATTCAAGTTATCAACATGATGAAGTGTTCCAAGTCGAGGTAAACGGAACTGCAATCGCTCCAAATCCTATGCATTTGAGTCATATTTTTACATTGAGAATCCTATTTTTCAACCAAGCAGGATATTTCATAAACAATACCTTTTTTTCTTAAAACCCATAATAAAAACTTTTTCCTCTTTGTAACTTAATCCGAAGACATACTGTGAACTGTATACAGGATGTTCGGATGTTTCCTAACTACGGTCTGGAGAAAAGTTCCCATGAACATAATATAAGCGTTTTCATGGAGTGTGGTATCATGAGACCATTCCAGTTTGGTCTGTCAACGTCACTTTCAGCCAATCGGCGAACTGCAAGTGACGATAATGACCATTGAGGTAATATACTTACTACCTCCATGATAATGACAGACCAAACTGGAATAGTTTCATGATACCATACTCCATGAAAACGCCTTATGTCCGGAGTTGCTTCGTTTCTGAAATACAGGGTCCAGTGGCGTCTCTGTGGGCACCACAGCCAATTTAATGAGTCAGGTGATTTTCATTATTTTTCTCGTAATCGAAGCCAGATATGAAAAAAACCCAGAAGACCAAAAAGTTTTATTTTAATTTCATTCTAGTTGGGACCTTATTCCATCAAATGACTGAACCAAATCCCAACTAAATCGGTTCAATGATATTCAATAAATACCGTTTTTTATTAAAATTTCTTCCCCCTGTATCACCATCTAAAGTTTCGTACAGTAGTTAGGAAACACCCTGTGTATACTGTGTATTTTTGAAGAAATTGAATAAAATGTAGGTATTTCTATTAGATAATGAATACAAGAAATTATTTATGAAAGACTCCATTCTACAGTATGACCCTTCTATAGAGCGACCCATTTGAAAGCGGGTCACCCACAATTTTATTTATGGGGCGATTCTGATGCGATTTGTTTTGAATTGTAGAAGGAGAAAAAGTGAATTTTGGGGTCATGCGACGTCCAGTTTTCTTTTAAACCAAGACCTACTAGATTACCTCAAGAGGCTGAAAAATCCAGAATCCATATTAGCTTGCATATTAGCCACTGGATTCGTCATCCTCTAAAATGGATCTGCACCAAATTTCATGAGAAAATATTCAACATCAACGATTCTACGGCTATTGCTGTCAAGTTGGTTACTATACAATTAGAAGATTTTTTTCTCGTTCTATCGAGCAGTTCTTTTTTTTATCTCTAAGAACTCCCACTAGAAAAAAATCTAGGGAGTCGTGGATTCTGGGAGGAAACTCCATTCACCTTCTATTTCGCCCTTTATCCACCGATTAGGAAAATGTTCATATTTTCACCCTCTCACGTATTTAGAGTTGAAAAATCCAGAATTTGAAGCCAACTGATGCGGGTATTTTTTTTTTTAATTTTATATTTATTTATGTGACTGATTTGTTATCGCATGAGTTACGAGTGAGAAAGCTTCTAAACGCCTAATAACCAAGTTGACAGCAATAGCCGTAGAATCGTTATTGTTGAATATTTTTTCATAAATATTTAGAATGCATTACTTGTTTTGTTGCAGGATGGTACACTTATATCCGAAAGTCTTGCTTGGGAAACTTCTGCTTGGATCAGTGGAACGGTGTCTAGTACAAGCACTAATGATGACGAAGAATCACCAATACCTTCTGAAATTCGAGTATTATCCAATATTATTGCTACGCCACAAAGCAATATAAGTGATCCTTCAAGTGAATCTAAAGAGTCTGTCCGGATGACGCTGTGACTCCAACACCTTTGACTGCTCCTAACAATCCTATTCCTGACTTAAGCAGTTCTGAGTTGTCGCCTAGAAAACGGAAATTGATTGATAAATTGAAACGAGTTGAAGCAGTGAGTTCTAGACGGAAGATGAAGCTCTCTCTGGCAAGAAAAAAGATAGCTCACAAAGAAAGAAAAATTTCCAGCATGAAAAACATTATGAACGATTTGAAATCGAAAAGGTTCATGGAAGAAGAAAATTTGGACATGATATCAAGATTAGGAGGACCACAAGAGCTATGCTTTCGACAGAATAGAAATACTTTAAAGAAATCATTGCCCAATAAATATACAGAGGAGTTGAAGGTGTTTGCACTTACTCTTCACTTTTATTCACCCGCTGCCTATAAGTATCAGTGGCGGCTCGCGGTGTTGTCCGGGCGCATCCACCATTTTATTATACACTATTCAGTTATCGGCTCGCGGCTTTCAAAACAGGTTAAGCAGAATTTCCCTCTCCAAACCGAAAAACGAGAGAGAGAATTTACCGAGATCGGCAAATCCAGTTTTGTTCCACACTCCACCACGAACGCCAATCATTAGACAAGGAACGCAGAAAACTTTATTTAAGTAATAGCTTCCAAACAACCCCGCAAATTTGGAATACCTACCACCATTTTTTAAATTTTCGGTGGTAAACTCTTTCGCACTGTTTTACCAGTTTACCACTTTATTAATGTTCAACAGTTGGGAGGGTTTTTCACAACTTAAAAACTCTCGTTTATCGTGGTCAGTCCACTTTCTAATCGGGGTTTCCAATAAAACACACACGCGGAGTCATATACAGGAAACATTGCGGAAATTTCAACCACACCGCACGGCGCACAGCACACCCAACATGCATGATGTAGAATACACGTAAAATCACCTTCTATGGTACTATCACTTGAAAGGCGGGAGATACCTAAACCGAAAAATCGGGTGGGTTGGCATCATTTGAAATAATACATATTTCTTAAATAGTACACGGCTCTAGTTCTATAACCTAAAAAATTCCGGACTGTTACAGTCTCGAAAATACCATTCGTTACGAAATTTCCGCGTGAACACTCTGTTTTTGGATTTAGAAGTTTTTGTCACATTAAGTTCCGGCGACGGTCTATTCGAATTTAAAAAGTCCTTTTTATCGTCATTTGTCCATCTCGAAAATGGCTTTTCGAGCATGACTTATACCGGATCATATACGGGAAACATGACAAAAAACGAAACTGACTTCCGATTTTATTTGCAAAACCGCTTGCCTGAACTAAACGTCAGAAAACGCGCGAAGACGCGAGACGCGCACTGAATTTCCGCTTCAAAATAATATTTATTTGCGGCAAATCGATAGAGCAAACGTGACGTTTCCATGGTAACCGATGGATGTTATGAAGCTGCCGCGCTGAATTTTGAACTGCGCGTCTTATAGTGTTTTCGATTGGGAAAACAAGGGTTGCACTGGGTTTGACCTCGGGCAAAACCAGTTATGATGAAAATTTGCTCTAGGGCAATCCCAATCGAACATACATTTTTCATCGTGTGCTATAATACAGCACGGTAAAATTCCGATTGAATTGAAATTGGGATCATTAAACTTCTTGAAAATCTAATATTATGTTGTCTCTGCGTAGCGGCTGAAGTGACTCTAAAACTAAACTAATTAGAAGTCCATTTCTCATTGCCAAATGACAAAATCTTGAGACCAATCAATAGTTTTGTATTATATAGATCATAGATACTAGGAAACATTTTTTTGAGAAATTAGGTATATGCACCAGATTTTGAATGAAATTCATTCAGTTTTGAGTAGGTACTAGTTTTCCATAACTCATTAACGCCAGTATTTCTTTTTTTCTGGCACTACTAGATTCCAACAATAATAACTAACTCGAAATCTGTTGTCCACTCACAGAATCACCTCACGCGACGTTTATATCCACCATTTTTCATGTTTTTTTTTCAATTTTGACAATGCACTGAAATTGCACTATACCAGCACGAGCTCAAAGACCTTGTGCCGAAAAATCTGCACTGAGTGCAAAACTCATTGACCCGGTTTCCCAATCGAACATACAAATCCGCTCGATTTCTACCAATCGAACATAAATATTGCCCGAGTGTTGCACCAGTGCTGCCCGATTTTACCAATCGAAAACGCTATTAGTGTCTTAGGAAAACTACCTTAGTGCCATGACATACTAGGCGAAAAAGGCAGAATTTTGCGATTTTCTGCCAAGTTATTCTATTAAAACGTATACATAAAAATCGGAAAAATGCTAAATTCTGCGACTTATCGCCTAGTATGTCATGGTACTTACTGAAAGCTCGGTATTCAATTCATATTTGCAGGCAGCAGCTGATGTCATTAAACGTTGATGGTCGGACGCATGTTATACAGTTTTCGCAAGGACCTACTATCGGACAACCTGATACTTTATTGTTCTCTCTTTTCAGCCGCCAAATAAAACAAAGATAGCTAGCTGATAAACAAGTAGTAGTTTAGTGGATTACATGGTTAACCATAACTGTGCTTTTTGACATTCGGCGACCAGAAGCGGAATTAAAATCAGTAAAAATATTTTAATCGAATATTATTATATTAAGAAATTCGTGCTAAAGATAATAATTCAAGGTGAAGCGGCGCTTCACTTGCGTCATGCCGCGAGCCGCCACTGATAAGTATGTGAGAAAAACTTTTAAAACATGTCTACCGCATACAAGAACAATAAGCCGCTGGTATCAGAGTATCAGTGGACTTCCTGGTTCCACTAGTGAAGCTTTTGAAGCATTGAAAATGAAATCTACTGCTTCAAATTCAGACATTATTTGTGCTCTTGTTATGGATGAAATGGCCATTCGCCAACATTAAGAATGGGTTCCATCTCAAAGAAAATCATATGGGTATGTTGACATGGGAACTGGTGTTCAAGAAACAACAGTAGCGTCCAACGCATTGGTATTTTTGATAAATGCTGTTAATGGAAACTGGAAGATACCTGTGGGATATTTTCTTATCACAGGAATAAAATCCGACCAAAAAGCAGCTTTAGTTTTGGAATGCCTAAAAAAATGTCATGAGGCAGGCTTGAAAGTGGTAAGCCTAACATATGACGGTGCTCCCACAAATTTGGCCATGGCGAATCGTCTTGGATGCAATTTAGATGATAGAGCCCTGAAAACAAATTTTGAACATCCTTCATCTAATGATTCAGTGGTGGTGTTTTTGGATGCTTCACATATGATCAAACTTTTCGTCGTCTATTTCACGAAGTGGTGTATCTCAAAAAATCGTATTTTGTGATAGGACCACAAACCTTTCAGCTAACATAGGGCTTTTTCAACTTTTCATCTGACAAAGAGCCGTATTTTAATCAGTTATAATTTGAGTATAACTCCATGAGATACGACACTTTGTGAGATGGAAAAGCTGTCTTCAATGTGAACTTTTGTGGTCCTATAACAAAATACGATTTTTCAAGATACGCCAATTCGTGATATTGACGACGTTTTGAGAAATAATCTTGGACAAAAGGGATCATTGGTGAACGATGAAGGCAATCTTATTGACTGGCGCTATTTGAAAGAGTTGCATGAACTCCAGGAAACTGAATCGTTCCATTTGGCAAACAAGCTGCGGAAGCAACATATTAAATACAAAAATCAAATCATGAAAGTGAAACTGGCAAGTCAAATTTTCAGTGAAAGCGTGGCGACCGCTCTTACTTTTTGTGCTGAAGTTTTATCACTGGATGCCTTTAAAGAAGTTGGTCCAACAGTTGAATTCATTTTAACTATGAATAATCTATTTGACATCTTCAATTCAAGAAACTTATTGAAGCCCAACTTCAAAAAACCACTTTCAGAAAAAAAATCTGCTATGATATTATCATATCTTTATAAAGCTGATATGTACATGAATGGCTTGAGAACCCATAAAAATGGTACGTTATTGCTTGACTCAAAATCGCATACCGAATTTTTGGGTTTGAAAGTATGCATTCAATTTGATTGAGGATCAAAAAATGCCAAAGTTTTTACCGTGCTACAAATTTTTCCAGGATAGTTTGGAACTCTTTTTTTGTTCTATCCGTGCTCAAGGTGGATGTAACAATAACCCAACAGCTAAACAACTTCAATCTGGGTATAAGAAGCTTTTTTTCCATGTAGAAGTGAAGGATAATTATAGAGGAAACTGCATACCTCTGGAAGAACTTGGTATTTTGAAACTGAAGCCCGTGGATCATATCAATGCCACTTCTAATTCCAGATAATTTGAAACCAAGTTGGAAGTTGTCAACAGTGTTGAGAATGATCACGATTATTTACCGGAGTCCACATCCTTGTTTTCCAAAAACATAATTGCTTACATCGCTGGATATGTAGTACATTATTTAAAAAAGAAAATTGTTTGTGAACAATGTCTAGATGCCTTGAGCAATGACAACAGAGAACAATTTCTATTTTCTTTTATCATTTTGAAAAATAAAAATGGACTTCAGTATCCTTCTGATGATGTTCTTCAGATTTGTGCAGTTAGTGAGAAACTTCTGAAGAATTCAGTGTCGTCTATGGGATTGAACTGTGTCAAAATTGAAACTTTACAAAACTTAATAATAAAGTTTAAATCTCGAGTAACAGTTCTGAAGTATTTCTATCTGTGGGCCAGTTCGCCCCTGTCTACGTCGTCAAATTGCAGCTACTCTAAGCTCCACCTACCGATCCCATTTTTCTATCACAGTCACAGTCGGATTGTTCCTTAGCGACTAGCGACTCTTATGGAAAGATCTCGATGGTCTCCTTCTCCTAGTACTCGTAGTACAACACTTGTGGATGCCGAGCGAACCAATTTTACATATTCCATCAGCGGTGTTGCCAAGTTGCTATATCCACATCGAAATCGGTGACACGCGACCGGTTGACAAATGACGATGGAGGACATACGTTTCACCACAATCCACGACACGATTGTAAACAAAACGTCCTTTACTAAAACAACGACAAAGCTCTACCGATTGGCATTAATATAATAATTATAATAAGACAATTTTAAAAAGTCCTTCACATGTCCACGGATACAGGGCCCAAGAGGATAAATTCACTGACAATTTAATTTGTCGACCAAAAGTCATTCTTCGTAAAAAGTTCTGCTTGTTTTGAAAAGTGTAGAGTGAAATGAGTAGGCTTTGATTATTATGAAAATATTACTATGATAACGCCGTTTTCGAAGCCCCTCATGTTTATTTTCAACTCTGAACTCTGAACATATACCTGTGGGGTATCATTTTGAAGGAAATCACGTATACAGGGTGTCTCTTAAAGGTCTTTACAAAATCCTACCACATGTTGCTGAGGTCAAAATAAGCCGATTTAACGTAACTCACCGCAGACCGAAATGTCACCATTTCCGAGATACGGGGTGATCAAGTTTGAAATTACCAATTGAATTTTGTCATTATTTTGGACACTTTTTCACATATTGCTTTGAAAATTGGCATACGGGGGTTATGTGGTATGAGAAATTCGATTATGAAGTCCGTTTTACTGTGACCACTAGAGGGCGCCCTACACTTTACATTTTGTGTTTTGGAATGTCCATAACTATTTTATAAGTTATTTTGTTCAAAATTTTATCAAATAAAAAGATTCTCCAGACGATTTCAAGTAAATAAGGTACTTGTTGATACAAGTCTTCACAATTGAATACAATATCATGAGAGTTATTGAGGTGCTGCAACATTGTTTTCTGGTTTTCAAACTTCTCTTTTTTGCAAATAGTGCATATTTTGCCCTTTTTTTCTTTAGTACGCTTAGAGCTTGGCCAGGCTACTGAGCTATGACTTCCTTTGAGATGGGATTTTAAACCATGGTCAGAGTTGTAGCCTTTCTGGCAATGAGCGCAACGAAATCTAAATATTTTATTGGGATAACGTTTTTCAAAAGACTTTTCGTGGGCGTTTTTAACATGTATATTTATAAGAGTGTCTTTTCTTTTGAAATATTTCTCACACACACTGCATTTAAAAGTCGCTTGCTTTTTTTTATAAAGTTCACTGAAACTATCACTATGTAGCCTTTTCACATGGTTTTTCAAAGTGTCGCTTCTTGAAAAGTGATTTCCGCACACGGAGCAATGGACCGGCATGGTAATGCAATAATCATTAAAATATGAATCCGACTAGGTATAAAATCAAACTCGAAACGTAACATAAACCGCTAACAGACGACACAATCCATCAACCTCGCCAAAATAAAGTAAAATTGAAATGTGACGTGACCGTGACACTGCTGACTTCTTCACTGACATGGCATTTGGCGTTGACATTCGACAATTTCATGAAATCTTAATACCTATATGCCTCTACCCTCTACGACGTACGTCCCTACGACATCGATGCATCAAAACGTTGCCAAATGTGAAAGATGTAAATATGTAAATTTTGGTTCGCTGCGGATCCATAAGTGTAGTACAACGATTATAAACTACACAGGATTGCTCAGTTTGCCGAATCTGTCTGGCAAGAAGGGCAAGGTCGAACTCGCTGTGACGTCACCACTGATGCTGGGGCGACTGCCAGCCACGTTGTATCACCGGTTCCCGTTCGATCACCGAAGTGAAGCAACGTCGGGCGTGGGTAGTAATTGGATGGGTGACCGCTTGGGAACTCCACAGGCAGTTCGCCGTCTACATACCTGACTAGATTGATAGCATTATTCATTGCTAAACAATCGAAAAGGTCTACAGAGTAGCCCAAATAAAAATGCTCTGCTGAGTTCATTTACACTAAGTGATGCATAAATCATCACTATAGACCGAATTTAGCAGGAAAGTCGGTGGTACAATAGACCCAAGAGGTCGAAGTGCACTGGATTTGTGGCAAGTCCACAATCCAATACCCTTTCGAATCTACATCCAATCTACCACTGATGCTGACAGAAAGAGCGCGTATGCTTTATATGGTATTTTCTTTACGCAAATTACCTAGATTCCAAGTAGATATGATCTGTAGTTTTGTGGCGCATCCATGATTTACCTGATTTTTTGGGTACTTCGCCACACACTATCAAAAAACAATCAAACTAGTGTTAATATACCGGATCTTCTATATTACCTGAAAAAAATTCTATTAGTAAACAATAAAACCTAACAATATCAAACGTTTCAGAAGCGAATCTGCTTCCGTCGTCAGTGGAACCTAAAAAAGAAAAAATTAATTCAAATTCGAAAATTATTCTACGTTTTTTTAGGATTTCGCAGAAAAAATTGTTTATTGTTTGTGTTTTTGGCACAAAATGTCACTTTTACTTTTTTTTGCGAGAGGTTATTACATATAAACACAATACGCTAGGTTTCTGTGACGT
This sequence comes from Orchestes rusci, assembly GCA_958502075.1. Lineage (NCBI taxonomy): Eukaryota > Metazoa > Arthropoda > Insecta > Coleoptera > Curculionidae > Orchestes > Orchestes rusci. Next base: position 19,477,869 of record OY293312.1, on the reverse strand, counting down.
CATGACGTCAGCTGTCAGACGGAAATATCCAAACAAACTTTTTTTTATTACCTCAAAAGCTGACTTTCCACTTGGCTAATCAAATACGCACTAACGGGACACACGATATATGTAATACACCCAAAAATATAGTCCAAAGAAGTCCAAATTAAACACAAACACCGATTTTAAACTCACACAATATAGAATCAAATGTCATAAAAGCTTGTTTGGATACCAAATTCGGCCACGACCAATCATATGGTGCCTGTGACGTTTTCAAAAATGTCGCGTATAAGCGTTTTCATGGAGTATGGTAGCATGAGACCATTCAGCCAATCGGCGAGCTGCAAGTGACGTTAATGACAGACCAAACTGAAATGGTCTCATGATACCATACTCCATGAAAACGCTCAATAATGGTAGAGTAAGAACACAAAAGTACAAAAGCCCTACAAAAGTGAGGACACACGAAGATACGTCGACGAAATCGCTCATCTCCGCTGCTTAAATGATGGAATATTTGAATAAATAACGCATCTAGGTTAAGGTCATAAATCAGAGTTACGGAAATAACACTTACGAACGTCTCCATCCTGGCATGTGCCTACATTCCTTGGAAATCATCTTCTTACATAATATATTTTCTATCTATTCATAATATTACTTATGTGCATGTGAGTTAGTAGTCCTAAAGGAAAATTTAATGATCAAACAGAAAGTCAGAGAAAAATAGTAATATCTTTGAGCTGGCAACCTTTAACTCAAATGACGCAATTATATCTGTCATACTTGTCCGGAGCACTCTGCATAAAGTGAATCCTTCGAGGACGAGTATTCATATTCAAGTTTGGTTTTTGTTTTTAATTTTGGTCTGGTCACAAAACATTCCCCTTTTCGTTAGGAGAAATGAAGTAAACTGTTCTGTTTTTTTGAAAATTTCATCGAAATATTTTGATATGGATCGATTTTTGATATGCTATGGTGAGTTTTTAGAGCATAGATAATGTTACAAATTTCGAATGATTGTTGCCTATATTCATAAAAGTAGGGTTTTCAAAGTAGTGCTTAATACAATCATTATTTTCATTTTATAAAAAATTATTCCTTCTGCTTAATCAACTGATGAAACGACTAGCTGAAGCTGAATGTTACATATATAAATTAAGAGCCAAAGATTGGACGGTCCAGTTCCGAATTCATTCTAAATTTAGTTCCTGTGAGTCTATTTCTCTGTATTTCATTCATAATATCATTTTATTTTCTAAAAACCAAGGCAGTGGTAGATGACCACTATTGCCTACTCTTTAATTGTCATGTGTAGGCATCTAAAAGTGGCAATATCCCAAATAGCAAATAGCCCATTTGTTTTCGGGTCATCCTGAAAAAAAGTCAAGTAACTGACCGATTTGGGTCGATTTTGAATTGTAGAGCTTGACAAACTGTATCTTTTCCGACACCAAAAATGACCTCGCTCATTTAAGGCCTACTTTGCCCGCCAGGGCTCTGGTACCTACACTTTAGGTCCCCTCCTTTGGTCCCCTCCTTTGGTCCCCTCGAATTGTGCACTTTGTACTTAAAAACGACTCAAACTTCTTCAAACATAAAAACGATTTCACAAAATTTTGGTTTTTAACGGATATCTCCGAAAGTATTCCGAATTTTTTGAATTTCAAAACGGCATTTTAATGAGCACCAAAATGCGCAACTTTGCCCTCATTTAAACTCCGCTGTATCTCCACCGTTTCCAAGAAACCAATGGTGAGCATAGAATTTGTAACACCCTGTATAAAAAGAATGGTGTATTTCACTTCATGGTCCCCTTTAGATTAATGTTAGAAACATTTAATATGTGTTCCTTGTTAACAAGAAGGAAAAGTCTGGCTGTGATTTTTGTATACACAACAATGTGAATAATTTGAAATATGTGTAATAAGTGTTTGTATAGTCATATAAATTATAAATAAATAAATATAGTATATTATTCAACGTGCAGGAAATGGTGGATATTACTCTCGAGGATGAAGTTCGAAGTAGCGTAATCATCTGAGTGAGTAATATCCATTTCCCGCGAGTAGAATACTATACTTTTTCTATGATTATTCAATAATTGAAGCTTGAAGCGAACTTTGAAATGTTCAATCTCATTTGGACGACACTTTTTGACTAGTTTACTTAAAGTGAGGTTAGGTTGTTAACACATTGTGACAATGACAATTAAACAAGTATGGACGGTCAAATGGGCTATTTCAAAATGATGAATGATGTATTGAAGGTTGACATTTTGTTGAATGTTCTGATTGGCTCTAAAACAGTGGAGTAATGAGATTAGATCATTTCATTGGTTAAAAACAATTGAGTAATGAAAAAAAAAGACACTGGTATGAGTAACGACTTACATTAACCAATAGAAAGTGGATGCATGTATAATTCACCTTTTATTGAATAGTCATACTAGGTGTCCACTCTGAAGTGTACCACCCCTGCAACATTTTTGTTTAATAACCGATTTTCATTTTTTTTTTGTTTGTTAGGTCTTGTCAAACACTTTTTGAACATTATACCAAATCAGTTCCAGGGACGTACTATCGGGTGATTATGGGGGTTCAAAGTGGGTCAAATTTCAGAAAATCGTATTAGGGGATTTTTTTGAAAAAAACTGACAACAAAATCTCAATCAGAATGACCAAAAACCTCCCTGTTCACATTTTCAAAAAAAAAAAATGGTACCGTTTTAGTTATTTTTTTTTGTTAATTTGTCAATTTAATACTTATACTGCTCATGTACGTTCTAATAAATAAGATGTTGATAAAATCCCAGAATGTGTGTTTTAAACAAAAAATCATACCTAATACAGGGTGGGCGACTTCAGAGTGGACACACCGTATAAAAAATATAAATTACTCACTGACCCTGTTACTGACAGCCATATTATTGACACTGACAATGCTAGTGTCAATAATGTATTTTTCTGTTATGAGGCGATTTCGTCATGGTTTTGGTACCCCGTTTGGTTTGACAAAATAAACCAATTGGTTGATTTTTGACATTTTTTGAATTGAATTGAACGAATGAGTTTTTCATAAAAACAAAATCTTTCAAACTATGAACTTCTGCAAAAAAAAATGTGGGATGAAAAATACGTAAAATGACAAGCTGAACGCGACTATGTAAAAAACTATAGGGGGTGCTATTTGGAAAAAAAGCTATGATGCTTCGAAGTTGACCAGCATTGAAGTGTCACAGCAAAGTGGTACCATAATGCAAATCGACGGCATTGCCACCAAAAAATACCCAAGGCAGTTGCTTATACTTGAAAAGTCTCAACTTGATATCTCAAAAACCAAGTGCTTTGGCGAGGATGTGTCACCCAAAAAATGATTTTTGGGTCAAACTCAACCTAGTCAAAAGGGATCTACCCTCATCATCCCCTTCAGTTCAAAGAAGCTTTTGACAAAAAATTTATCGTATGAGTGTATCAAACATTTGGTTGTAGTCAAATTCCATATAATGTTCTGGCCGCCTTTAGACGAATACGAAAAATGCATAAATTGGATTATCTTGAATCATGAAATCTTATCTGGTTTCACTTCGCTGAGATTCTGCTGAACTTTTGCTCTCGGGGACACTCAATTAATTAATTCTGTATTCGTCAAGGTTGTATTGTATTATCAAACTTAACAGAACAAAAACAGTGTCATCGGTCTTTATCGAACTACAACTTCTTCCAGTTAAGAATTATTTAGAAAACAATGTTCATGCTTTTCCCAGGTGCATCTTCTCCGTGAAGTTTTGGCGTTTCACATTGTGCCCACTTTTGGGCGACCAAATGTCAGAGAAAAAGCTTCATGAAAAACTTTCAGATAAAATTCATATTTCACACTGGCATATCTTGGATGCTTATCCTTGAACAACTTGTGCATGATGTTTTCATTCAGTCGCTCACTCAAGTAACTGTATTCACGTGAACCATAGTGCGTCTGCTTCATAACATAACTTCAATAGTTTCCTCAGATATAGCGTTACCTGGTCTGTTTTGGCCTCGCATGTCTTGTGGTATTTTTCCATCTCGCAACAATAAGCAAAGTCGCCGAACTCGGTCGGGTGTTATTCCATGTATATTGACAAAAGCGTTTTTGCAAACATTGAATTTTCCAGAAGAGCAAGATACAAAATACGTAAATGTACTTTGGTTTAAACGTCCTCCTTCTTGTTTACGAGGTCTTCTGTTTTTAACTGGAATTATCGAAATTAGGCTCTGCAAATACGCATCTTGCTCATTTTTAGTGGAAAAATCTATAAATATTGTGAAAATGTCCAGTCTATTAGCTAAGTTTTTTGAATGGTGAAGGTTTTTCTTGGATATCTCAGAACCAACTAGAAATACCTCAAATGATGTATCGACATACAAAATACTAATATTCTATACGTAAATCAATATGCTCGAAATTATCAGTGATAAGTGATCAAATTAGGGTTTGAAGTGTAAATTATTGAATATTTACGTAAAAATAGCTAAAACGATACTCATACAAGAACCCAACAATTCATAACATAACATAATGGAATTGAAATAATGACCCTTCCCAAAAAGTGATGGTCCAATTTTTTGTTTCCGTTGTACGTTGATAAATGATAACAAAAAACTTATAGATGGAGATAATGTGAACAGTTTTTCTTCTATTGTGAGTGTATGTGCATCCATTTGAACAAGATTTATTTATTTGACAATAACTGCCAATGCCAATAGTGTGACTCTCGGTGTGACTGATATTGCCGTATTTTCTAGAGGTTCCAATAATTATTGCTTACAAAAGATATTAGTAAGTGTTAGTACCTATGTTAATCATTTACAGGTGACAGTTTACAAAACAGATTTTTCCCATCAAACTATTATAAGTAATTTTGCCGATTTAGACACATTTTAGTGCTCACAGAAAGAACAAAATCACTTGCGCAGATGAAAAAAAAACGGCTATCAAAAATATACAATTTTTGGATACAAAATCTCCATTATTTTCAATTCTTTTGGCAATGACAGTGATACATTCGTCAAAACATGAAGATTATTTTTGAATAAATATTCTATTTATTTCCACCAAGCCAACTCAAAACCAACTTGAAAAATCAAACCTTATCGCCCCAAGTCCCTTGAATTATTTGTTTTTTATTCTCAGAAAAGATGAAAAAAGCGATTTGTTTATTTTGCGCAAGTGAATTCATATTTCTTATAAGCAACTAAAGGTACTTATGCAAAAAATATTACATTTAGGAGTATAAAACCGTTCTGTAAATAATTACTCATTCATATTCTAGAGAGGCTGCCAAGAATAGTTATTGATCATATTATACACTTCATTTTTAGGTAATCATTGCATATACGGTGTTCTGCTATTTTTCGATTTTTTCCAAATTTTCTTATATAGACACATTCTAGTGTCTTCAAGGATTGCAGATTTACTGGCGAAGAGATGATTTTTTTTAGGTGAGGTCAGGTTAGTTTGGGTTAGATTCGCTTAGTTTGAGTTAGTTTTTTCTGGCATAAATGGAGCGGCATCCTTAATACGTTATTTTTAATAAAAATCAAATATCATAATTTTTTCCCTCCGCCAGTAAATTTGCAATCCCTAAAGACACTAGAATGTGTCTATATAAGAAAATTTGGAAAAAATCGAAAAATAGCAGAACACCGTATATGCAATGATTACCTAAAAATGAAGTGTATAATATGATCAATAACTATTCTTGGCAGCCTCTCTAGAATATGAATGAGTAATTATTTACAATTATATACAAGAAAATCTAGAAATCATCGAAAAATAGCAGAAAACCGTATAAGCGATTGTAACCTATTTTTTTTAGAGTTACAGGTTACAGCATTGAAAAGTGATTAAAATAATATTATATAGTAAACGCAAAACAACTTTCGATCTACGTCATCGTTGCCACCAAGCTCGTTGTTATGAAGTTTGCTGGTGGCCAAATTTGGTCACCTGCAAATCACATAAGAACTCGCTTGGTGGCAATTATGACGTGAATCGAAAGTTGTTTGGCATTTGCTGTATTCACTTTTCTATGGGTTACAGTGACAGATCAAAATTTAAGGTTAAATAGCAAACAAAAATTAAATATCATAAAGTACTCGCTAATTGAAATGAGATGATAAAATATTGGATTCAACTTCATCACTGTTTATTCTTGAATTTGTTTTCCATTGGCGCAAATACATTTAGAACATAGCAAAATCAAAGGAATCATAGTTCAATAATTTATGACTATTGTCATAGAAAATAGTTGCCGGCCTTTAATTTTGATCTTTCACTGCACTGTAACTCTAAAAAAATGAACTGTACAGTGCTTTGAATAAAATTTGTCACACTTTCAAAACATTGAAATATTTATTTTTTGAGCTAAGAGGTTGAACAAAAGAAGGAATTGTCGGGTTTTTCGTGAAGTCTTGTGCCATTGGGTCCAATATTTTCTAAATTGTCAAATGTCAAAATTATTGACATAACTTACTTTTTTTTTAAATGGCACACCCTATATATCATTACATATTAAGAATGACGTCTTTTTTCTGATCACGAAAATATAGCAGACATACCCTTACTTATTATTTAATAGTTTGCATAAATTTGATCAAAATTGTAATTTATAGGCATGTTTTATTTTGCTTCCAATAATTGTTATAGTTCTTGTTACTAATATTTACTAGGATATAGAAGATTTTCTGGTTTGTAAATAGGGCATTTTAATGAATTACTCAAATCAAGAAGTAACACATTTATTTATTTTTACCAACTGACTGTAAATTATTCACGTATAACATTTAACAATAATTCGAGTGCAACCATGACAATTATTGGAAACAAATGAATAAACTCGTGTATAATTTGCGCTAAACTAGTGATAAGAAAGGGTATGTGACATGTGTGCTATATTTTCGTGATCAGAAAAAAGACGCCTTTCTAAATATGTAATGATATACAGGGTGTTACAAATTCGATCCTCACCATTGGTATCTTGGAAACTGTAGGAGATACAGCGGAGTTTAAATGAGGGCAAAGTTGCGCATTTTGGTGCTCATTTAAATGCTGTTTTGAAATTCAAGAAATTCCAAATACTTTTGGAGATATCCGGAAAAAAACAAAATTTTGTGAATCGTTTTTATGTTTTCCTATGTGTATTTGAAGAGATATTTCAAAATAAATGTCACATCTTCATTGCCACTTTTTCTCCTCTACAAAATGGCGTCATCAAATGTATGATTCGACGTTTTGTCTATGAGCAGCCATCATCATCTTTGTTTTTTTAAATACGGTTCTGAATTTTTTATTACGGATCTTAAGAGCCTCTTCTGTCTCCAAACCAAAGATGTATCGCAATTATTCAAAAAATTTATATTTATGGATTTTTCTATAAGAACGCATGTGTTAGAGAGTGACAAAAAATGTATTTTAATAGGATCAGAAACAAACACCTTTTTTTTAATAAGTGCGATACATTGTTCGTTTAGGAACATAAGAGGCTCTTTAAATCCGTAATAAAAAGTCCAGGACCGTATTTAAAAAAACAAAGTTGATGATGGCTGCTCATAGACGAAACGTCGGATCATAAATTTGATGACGCCATTTTGTAGAGGATGGCAATGAAGATGTGACATTTATTTTGAAATATCTTTTCAAAACGGCACTTTAATGAGCACCAAAATGCGCAACTCTGCCCCCATTTAAACTCTGCTGTATCTCCTACCGTTTCCAAGATACCAATGGTGAGCATCGAATTTGTAACACCCTGTATAGGGTGTGCCATCAAAAAAAAAGTAAGATACACAAAACTTTACCAAAAACCCCACAATTCCTTTTTTTTGGTCAACCTTTTAGCTCAGGAATTAAATATTTCACAGCCTTTTGAAAGTGTGACAAATGGAATTGAAAGCACTCTACAGGGTTTTCACAGATAAATGGACCCCCACATTAACTTTTTAATTTGATGTTTGGGAAAAAAATGTTTCAAATGAAAGTTTAATGGCTCAGAATACATTTTGTGAAAACAAGGTCTTCACATATACAGGGTATTTTAGAATTCCTGGGCGTGGTCCAACTTTCTTATTTCAAATTACAACCCTATTTTTTTGTTTGAGTTTTGCATTCTCGGGAAAATTCTAAACATTTTTCATATAGCATACCCTATACACAAATCCAACCAATAAGAATATATTAACGTCAGGAATTTGCTATGCATGTTTAAAATGTATGGTATTATTTCGAAACCTTTAAAACGAAGTAGTTGTTAATAGATGTCAACTTGTCAAAAAAGATTTGAACATGTTATATTATTGCGTTGAGGAAAAAATTGAAATATTCTCTTTATACATACAGGGTTAGCCAGTTTTATCCTACAATATTTCAAATTAAGATTCTATCTCGGATTCTACTAAGTAATTAAAATGAACAATTTCTATTTTATGGAAACCTTTAAAATATTTAGTTTGTATTTAGAAGCTTTTTTGAAAATGATAAGAACTCTTATTGTTGGAGTGGATTTTGTCATGGTTCGAGGGGCTATTTCGTCGTCGATTGTTCATTTTAATTAGTAGAATCTAAATTTCAAATATTGTCGGATAAAATTGGGTCACCCTGTAAGTTGTTCAAATCTTTTCTGAGAAGTTGACATCTATTAACAACTACCTCGTTCCCAAGGCTTCCAAAAAATACCATATATTTCAAAACATTCTCGAGAAAATAGCAAATTTCTGATGTTAATATCTTCTTATTGGTTGAGTTTGGGTATAGGGTATGCTATATGAAAAATGTTTAGAATTTTCCAGAGAATGCAAAAATCAAATAAAAAAATTGGGTTGCGATTTGAAATAAGAAAGTTGGACTACGCCCAGAAGTTCTGAAACACCCTGTATATGTGAAAACCTTGTTTTCACAAAATTCATTTTGAACCATTAAACTTTCATTTGAAACATTTTTTTCCCAAATATGAAATTAAAAAATTAATGGGGGTGTCCATTTATCTGTGAACACCCTGTGTACATACAGTGTGTCTCAATTTGATTGGCGACAATTCGGTATTCAATTGAAAAAAGACCGATTTGATTTTTTTTTATGTTTAAATTACTCTAAATGCTCTATCTTTTCATATTTTGCGAAAAAAATGTTATCACATAAATTGTAGCAAATTTTCTCTAGTTCCAATTTGTATAATATCAATGTTTTTTTTCGTGAAATGAGTCGCAAAAGAGGTATTCTTAGAAAACTGCTTTTCCAATATTGCGGCAAAGATACGAGGTCGCAAAGTTGAAATTCGGATAGAGCACATTTTCAAAACTTCCGGAAAACTGTTCAGGTAAATCACCAAATGAATGTACTGCCTCAATTTTTGCAAGTTTGGTGGTTTAATTTTTCTTATGTTGTCCGTATATCGTCCGTATAAAAACTAGGCATGTACTATGAAAACAATTTAAGGGTCGAACAAGTATCATTAGTTGCTATATGTGCAAAAAATAGTATCATAACAAGAAAGTCACGTTAATTTTGTTTTGCTTATACAGCCACATCCAAAAGTTGATCGTAGCGACTCCAACAAAGTGGACCTTTTTCCCGTAAAAAGGTTTATGTTTCGATGTCTCCAATAGTCAAACCGATACAGTGAACCGCATAATAGTTGTGTTCTTTGAAACAAGCTCGATATGCCATGGGTGGCCTCTTTAAATGATAATTTGAACGAATGTGACTTCCTCGTTAAAAAAAAGAATCTCTAATTTCCTAACATTATTCCACTTCAAATCCAAAAAAAAAAGATAAAAAACTTGAACATGTCAAGTTTGACACCCTGTATCTTGGTTATTATGAACTTTTGGACTTAGATAAATGTGGTTAAATCCACATATTGTCCATTAGAGAATATGTGGACATATGACAACATATTTAGCTAATGCTACTAAAGATATTAAAACAAAGTTTTTTTTTATTGTTTTTACACCCTGAATGAAAAAAGAGCGGACATCGAAGAAATTATAACAATATTTTCAATTCAGCTTCAAACATTTCATTTATCAAAAATTAGATTTTGAAAAATCACTTCACAAATCAATCAAACGAAAGTATTTTGTATTTCTGATTCATGGAAATATTGTTTTATTTTTTTAGTCTTGGTTATACTATGAGTTACCTAATACAAAAAAATACTATTGCAAAACTAATTTGACCTGGATATGGTCGTTCTTATAGACTTGATGCTGATAAGCTTCGCAAAAAAGTGACACTTTGACAGGAGATTTTTTTTTTTAGGGGGATGTTAGCAGTTTGAGTAAAGAGCAGTTTTTGAAGTATCTCGATTGTTCAAATAGCAAAACATTCATCAAGCCTGAACACATAATTGTCCAGGGTCCCAGAAAAATCAGTTTTAAAATATTGAAGAGATTTGGAACCCACAAAGCTGAGAACTTGCAGTTGGAGGAGTGTTCTTTGAACAGCAAGGTTGTGAGGATTAGATTGCCAAGAGTTGAATTGGAAGGTAATGTATTATAATCAAAGCATAAGCGTCATTCACAAAATTATGGAAAATAATGATCTATGTCAACGCAACAGATGCTTTGTTATAGGTATATTAACACTAGTTTGATTGTTTTTCGATAGGGTGTGGCGAAATACTCAAAAGTTATAGGCTCGGTCGAAATATTTTGATATTCACAGACACATCGGGGATATCATATTATATGAAAGTATCAATTGAAACATGAATAATCATTCACGATGAAGTTAGGAGACTCATGATTTTTCCGTGTTATAATATTATTCTCATAATACCTACTTTACATCTGCTGACAACATATTCTTCTCTATTCCAGCTCTAACACCCAAACAAGTGGCCTTAATCTTCAAAAGTAAATCAACAAAGAAGAAACTTGTTGCTAGCCGATTCGGGCGAAAATTGAAAAGAAAAACTTTTGATGTTAGAGGTTTAATCAGAATTGAGAAAAAATCGACAAAAACTGAAACCAGAACTACAGAGAAAAGCTTGGAAAAAAGCAAATCAAGCAAAGTACAATTGAAGAATAATAGCAAGTCTTCAGAAAAGACTTATTTGAAAAAAACAATGACTTCACTATTAAGATCAAACAAATCTCATATTCAAGTTGAATATGGCTCCAATGAACCAACATTTTTCTTGAAAATGCATCCTACGAGACATCCTCAAGAAGGAAAGCTGTTATATTCCTTCGACTCCTTAGTGAAAGACATAAAAAACATGAAACTGCCCTCTCCAACATGGAAAATCAAAGTTGTTGTGAGAAGCAACAAAATTTCATCCATTGTTTTCACCAATAAGTGTGTTTTAGAAAGAACAGTCAGCTTCAGTGCAAAAAGTACATTTTTCCAAATTGTTATTGAGAACAAACCGGCTCTTTTACTTGGTGCGCCGACTGCATTATCTTCAATTGAAGATATTGAAATATTGCTGAACATAATTCACAGTATAAACGCCAATAATTGCATGATTTACTATAAAAATAATAAATAATCGTTGATACAAGTAGTCTATCGACCTATGATAATTTACTCATAAATTGGATTACCAATGTATTCGAGACAGTTTTAGGACTTAAGGATTTTGTTCGTCAAATTTAATGTTTAATTAAACGTCCCTTTACTATGGTGTCTCCTTTTTTTGTTATTTAGAAAGGCAAATTGTGAATACTTGGATACCCACTCCACATCAAGGATCTGACTGATTCGACGATATTTTCTGATATACGGAAAAACGCTCACTGACGGCATCATGAAGAACTAGATACAGTGCTCGACACTTGATTACTCTCACATATTCTTGATGTGATTTGGTCCAAAGACCACTGGTTACGTTCGTAAAACTAGGCAATTATTCAGCAGCCCAGGCAAAACCCAGTTTTGATTCAAATCCATCTCAAAAATGAAATCCAACTTGTAAGAAGAAAAGAACTGACATGCTTGTGCACAAAATGTAGATATCCTCATTCAAAAGAAAAAATACTTAATCCTTAACCAAAGTAAAAAATCCTAATCCTAATCGAAACGAAACAAATCTACTTACTAATGGACAATTTGCACATTTTTTGAAAATATGAAAAATATTAGGATTAGTAAGTACTGATGCCATTTATGTTAAAAAAATCAAACCACAGCCTCTATTAATGTAGTAATCACCGATTAAAATGCGCCAATCAACATCTACTACGTCACAGAATACATTATCTTTCTCCGTCTGGCTTATTGTCTATAATAACTCTCTCTCTCTCTCGAGGGGGTAACATAGCGCCGCCCCGTTTTTGATCAAACAGTGAAATTCGTGTTTTCTTTTTCATTTATTGAGTACCTATATTTTTGGGTATTTTGGAAAACATTTTTCGCTGATGAGATTCAAATACTTTGTAGAATAGGTTTATAAAATTTCCATCATTTGAAAATGTATGCTAATTGTCCATTATAATCAACGCTGGGACTACAAAATAACACAACACAATCAAAAAACCATCCAACAGATCACCGTCGGCGTCGTCTGCTCTGACGTTGCACAATAATGTAAAATATCCTCAACCAGAAGAAAAAACACGACATCGAAAACCAAATTGGAACGTTCTAATCCTATCCAATCGAAACCAAACAAATTTACCTACTAATTATAATTATTAATGCTGGGACTCCTAAATAACACAACACAATCGAAAAATCATTCAACAAATCACCGTCACTCGCCGTGGCCGCTGTCGATCTGCTCCTATCGGAAATCGCCCATTGAGAATGATCAATGACAATTATTATTCCAATGTACATAAAATTCATAAACAAATAAACATAACCCAACTTTGAATGTCGAGCGAGATTCGAAAAAGCGACAATTTTTCACGCTGAGCAAAACACGCAGCCGCTGACGTGACACTTTACAACAGCATTTCGTTCAGGTGGGCTTCTTATCAAGCTGCTGGGAACGGCTGAATGTAGCCATTGTTACTTCGGCGATCACCATGGCAACGCCTTGTCAACCAATCTGACCAATCAGAGATTGCCAGAGTGAAGCTTTCTCTCTCCCTCATTAGATACACGCATAATGCTATCTTTTTTACGGACAAACATACCTTTCGTTTTTAAATGTATAGATATGGGGCCCTATGATTGAACATTCACGTTAAGTTAACGTATACGTTGAGATTGTTTACTAATGCAAATGTTCCATTTGATAACAGCGTTACCGTTGATTTCGTTGATTTCATGGTAAAAAAAAACTTATAGGACGGTGGTTGTGCAGAATTAAATTTCCTACAACCATTAATATGAATGGAAAAAGTTGCTGGAAATGTATTTCTGCACTACTTTCGTCCTGTACGATTTTTACTCGCATGGCATATTAAGGAATCACCCTGTAAATTTTTAATCATCGATTATAGAAAAATTTAATTCTGAACTTTGATTCTATGATATTTTATCGTAAGTCTTAACACTAACGGAGAAAATACACGCACCCTTATTTTTAAGATGGTGAGCTGCTTCGACTTTCCAAAAAACTCAGAGTTAAGCTAATGAGAACACATAAACACATTGTTAGAACATTTTTTTTGCGTACCTATTTCCCAAAATTCTGGTGGTAGTAATTGGAAACAAGTCAAGAATTGTTCCACAATTGTTTGACAAGATGTAACATGGGTGAGTTTAGAAACGTCACACCCGGTGTGATATGTTCTGAATGTTTTGTTTGTGAGTTTTTTGACAGGCAGTTTATTTGGACAATGAAACATAAGAAAAAATTCAATCAATTCAACTCAATATAAATACAGGGTGTTTCCTAACCTCTGTGACAAAATGAAAGGGGTGATTCTTCGCTTAGTTTTAAGACGAAAATGTGGTATAACTTTTTTTCGAATTTCGCTTTGTTTCCAAAATACAGGGTGTTTAATTTTTTTTATTATTATTATTTATTTTTATATATTTTTTTTTTATTTATTTAGTGTTTTTGAATTCTCCATTAAAATGATTATAATTGATTGCTGTATTTGTTAGAAAATTCAACATCAGCGATAAAATTACTTTTTGCGTCAAAACTCACTCAACTAGATTTAATTTTTTATCTCAAAAATTAGGCAAGATACGATAAAAATTCAAGAGATCAAAAAGTTGCGTTTTTAGTTGAATAACCTGAGAAAAAAATGAAAATGACACGAAAAGTCAGTGGCGTACATTTTTTTCCCAATAATATTGGTTGAAGTGCCGCTCGGGACGCCACTGTATTCGATAATTTTTATTTGTTCATGACAAAATGAGCCCGTTATCACTATAAATACCGTTACCAAACTTCAACAAAATCGAGTAAAAGATAAATTAATTAAAAATAAAAAACTAATAAAAAAAAAAAAATAAACACCCTGTATTTTGGAAACAAAGCGAAATTCGAAAAAAAGTTAAACCACATTTTCGTCTTAAAATTAAGCGAAGAATCACCCCTTTCATTTTGTCACAGAGGTTAGGAAACACCCTGTATAAATCAAGTGATCATTCAATTTAAGGAAGGTAGGTACCTCTCTAACTTCAAAAAATATGAGGATATGATGTACGAGATAATCTACCTACCATTTTTAAGAGTATGAAACAATTCGAACTCAATATTAACCACAACTTTGCGTCATTTCGTCAAAAAAATCACGAAAATCCACCTAAATCAAATAAAGAGGAAAAAACCCAACTTAAATATAAATCAAAATGATCTAGCCTAGTTTATACCGACAACTTGGTCCGCGGACCAAGTACTAAATTCGAACTATATCAGAACCAAATATTTGGTTCGAATGGTGTAAACAGTTGCGGACTAAGCTGGTCCGCTCTTGGTTCGGTACTTGCCAGCAGGTGTACCGAACTAAATTTGGTTCGTCCTGGATCAAAATTTTGAGGTTATGTTGATTGTTATTATTGTGAATTGTGTTGGTTCTGAGTTTCTAAGGCAATCTGAGCGTACTTACTTATGTTTTTTTTTGGTTACGAATTGTGTTGATAAATTATTTCGACTTGTTTTTGATATTTGACGAATTGCGCGCGTACTCATTTAGTTCACGCGTTGCCAGACTGTGTAAACGGGCGAGAAGCAAGCATTGGTCCTACCGTACTATCCCCACCCACTTGGTCCTATCGGACCGAACTAAACGAGTTATCGGTGTAAACTAGGCTAATAATTGTGAAAACTTATGCAACCACTCATACTTATTGCTTAGACAGAAAGAAATACCGCCTTGGTTATCCAACCCGCGTTGTTGCATCGGGATCGGGCATCGATCTCAATTCGCCTCACTTTTGTATCGTGTATAGGGCCATTCCTGGACGCTAATTGTTGAATTTCAGGAGAATGAACGTTCTCTTGACAGAAGTAATGATTGCGCGGTATCGAAATGCATTTTTTGATCGGTCTGTGATCGTTCACCTAAACTGTCGCTCGTTCCCCGCTCAAGAATTAGGCTCCAGCCAGATCGTATTCATTTCAATGGCTCCAAGTGAAAGGGCGTGTTTTTTTCCCACCAAACATTCACCAGTAGCGTTTTCATGGAGTGTGGTATCATGAGACTATTCCAGTTTGGTCTGTCATTAACGTCACTTGCAGCTCGCCGATCCATGAAAACGCTTCAGGTGAAAACTTGGTGCCATGGTGCCACCAAAGAGTTTTTTTTTTTCGTGGTGGAAGTATGATGTTCCTCCACACCAAGTTTTTAAATTGCTGGTGGATTTCATATGGTGAAAATCTGATGCCACCATGTCCCACCAAAAATTTTATGTGATTACTTTGGTTGTTTTTTGTTGATTGACCAGAATAACTTCACAAACAGTCTATTGTCAATGATTGACACCATACCATCATGATACTAATAAACAAGATATGCTCACGAGCAGGTTTCGCTGACGTCATTCATTGAACTCGATACTACCGTTCCATCGAGTTCAATGACGTCATTGCGTGTCCGAACCTCAAAATTCATAGGTTTCCTAGGTAACTCCGGTTACCATAATACTGAAACCAAAGATTATATAAAATAATCTTTGCTGAAACAGACAAGAGTCGCACATCCGACTTCAGAAGTCATCACGTGACCTACCTTAAACCTATACAATCAATGTCACGCGGGGACGTCATGCGTGAGCCAGTTCAAATTTTGACCAGCAAATGGTAACTAGGTAACGTTATGGATGTTTTAAATTAAGGTGACCATTCGTACTGGTTTTACCAGTACAGTACTGGTTTTCGGACCTCTAGTCCTGGCTTATCGTAAAGCCTAACCAGGACACATATTTTACTGGTTTTACGTAAATTCTACTGACATCTTCAGAGTACTGAAAAATTTAATTGGATTTTATTAAACTCTCAACCCACGCATCATAGTATACAACAAGTAGCGACAGCTCCATATATCTGTGGTCAAATTTCGTTCTGGCTCAATGACAGAAATTCGCGTCATTTATACCCTGCTAACAATTTGGAGTTGAAAACTGTTTTCTAAATCAAGACTTTGAAACTTCGCATAAATCTTTAGACATACTGCATAGTGGGTAATCGTATTGTATAACTTGATTGATAATCCACCTACGTATCAGTATCATTGAAGTCATGGAATCGGCTACAGTATGGTTTTATTTTACATTTCATAAGGTTAGCAGTGTATAAATGAGGTGAATTTTTGTCATTGAGACAGACGAAATCTGACCACCTTTAGGTATATGGAGCTGTCGCTACTTGTTGTTTATTATACTATGCCACGCATGACAACATCCAGGTTTGGAGTGATTTTCTGAGTCAGCATTTTCCCGAACTTAATTTAGTCGAAGAAGAACTGTTTGATGAGATCTGTTTTGTTATACGCTATGCTACCTACGAAAAAATCATACACTGGAGAGACAATTCCATGGATGCATCGGAGAAATTGCTTGACATTTACCAAGATTTCCGGGAAAATGTCTTTCAAAAATATTGGCAATTTTATGAAAATATTCAAGAAAATGAATAACTTCTCAAGTCCATACCTACATTCTTCGGAAAAATACAAGAATAAAAGTTAGCAGTGTAAATTTGTTAACTTACTTTTGATTATTATGATTCTTATGTATTGTAAGTTTTTGATTTTAATTTCAATAAAATACATTTCTCTCGAGTATACTTATTTTTAGCAAATTATAAAGACACAAGTACTTATCTTATTACTACGTCGTTGGCAAATCTAGCGATAACTTTTTAATTACACATTGTTGTCTTGGAAATCACGAATACATTTGAGGTTTTGCAACATTATGATAAAATGGTGAATGCGCAATGTGAAAAACCTATCTGCGGCGCTGTTCCATTATTACCTTGCAATGTCCTGGTTTTAGACGTTTATTAGATGGTCACCTAATTTTAAATCCAACCTCACTTTTGGCTCGCGGTGACGACATGCGCGGCTTGCTTCTAATTTCGTCCAGCAATTGATCATATTATCTTGTGTGTTTTAGTATCATGTCATACCATGATACTAAATTGTTTTAGTATCATGACACCAATTGACACAATAATAGGAATTATTGTAAACTTGAGGCAAGATTATTGAGCAGATATTGGAACAAAAATTAAATTGGATTTAGACAAGTGATCAAGATTAAAAATGTTGATAGGTACTGTTGCTTCAGAGCTGCTGCTTCAATTTAAGATCGTTTCTTGCTCTGGTATATGTATATTGTTAGAAAGATTGGTATAAAGTAGGTACATTGGCATACCATTTACTCATCATATTTGAAAAAAAAAATAGAGTTCAATTAAATAATTTTGAAAGGGATGTTAGCATAATATAAAGGTATTCATGATTGAGATTCAGTACAGATTTCATTTATTTACGTTGTATAATGACAGCACAAGTCAGAAAAGCAGGTCCGAGGTTATGTACTTGATATTTTGATTCACCAAAGCGTTTTTTTTTGTTGATTGTGGTGTTTCCACCAACAAGATACGAAAGGTCACGTGACAGGATCAGCTGATGCAACAGTAAATTTTTGGTAGAAAAAAAAACACGCCCAAACGGCTTGCCATATCTGAACGGTTGGTGTTTGATACTTTGACCGAATATATAAACTTTGTTCTATGACTTGGACCACACTCACACCGGGTGTGACATTTCTCAACTCGCCCCAGTACTTACACAGCACAGTAAAGTTTCGGAAATATTTCAGAAATACTACTTTGTAAGATAACAATATTTCCTTTATATTTTGAAACATATTTGTAATATTGCTGAAACATATATATATGTGAAAATGTCGCATTTTGAAATGTTTCACAGACATTTCTGTGTAATGTTTCATGGACATTTCTGTGTAATGTTTCAGTAGGATTTTCTGGCAATATTTCATCCATATATTGCCAATACCAATTATAGGTCGGATTCTTATGGTTCTATTATCCTTTGAAAACAGTTTGAATTGATTAAAATTCCAAGTAAATTTCGACCAATGAAAGATTTCCGGAAAATGAAACTCCGTAATACATATTATGAGTAATTTATTAATGAATAATATAAATATAAACAGCATTGAATAAAAATAAACCGGGTGTTTGGTGGAGGGGCAGACTCCCACCAAGTTGGGCGTATTGAAAGGCCCAATTAGGGCACAGGTCCATTAATAAAATATCTATCTATACCGAGATCTATTTATACGGTCATCAAGTTTGTCTAACCCTTCGCCAAACACCCAATACCTTTAATATAGATAAACCGAGAGATAAACATTTCAAGTCATGAAAAAACTCAGTATTCTGAATAAAATACAGAATAAATCATCACTTATGGAAAACGTAAAAAAACATCTCAACTGAACAATAAAATCATGTATATAATATAAAATAATAGAAATTTCCTTCATAAAAACGTTTTGGATACATACTAAAAAATGTCATGTCTCCATCGTTTTCTGGAAATCAAAATATATAACAGCTAAATTGGTTGTCCTGACATTTTAAACAATAACTTACTGTTCTCGTTCTCTTGAGCTCCAAGGGTGCACTGACACTGACCCAAACCTTTTATAACCTCATTTTTCCTTTCAAAAGCGGATAATTTGTCAGCACACAAATGATAGATAATAGGGGATTTCATCTCATGCTATAGAAAAGGCTCACCTCTTTATTGCCCATCATGGTATCGCTTTCTACAGTATATATTTGATTTTGAGGCACAATCACAGGGCAATGGCGTCCTTTCTCACTAAAGTGTCCTTTTCTTACCAAACACTCAAACGACTCAAACCTCAAACAACTCAAACTTCAAACACAGACAGTGACGGAATGATGACAAAAGACAAATGATAGAAACAGAGAAACAGCAAGCAAAATATTTTTGTGGTTATAGCACAGCTAAAGGCTTCGATCGATTCACCTGATCCCTTCAGAAAGTATAAAATCACGTGATACGGATCGACGTTGTTTATATATGTATCACGTGATATTTGTTATATTTGCTGAAGTCTGCTTGGAATCTTGGAAAGGAAAGACTCTTTTGACACTTGAGAGGTAGAGAGTCTTGAGACTTGATGCAAGGGCAGCCATAATGCTTTATTTGGAATTGAAATAGGAATAGGAAATAGCATGCAACCTCGATCTGCCCGATACTCGACACCATGGAGTTTTTGAGTTATGTCGTTGTTTGAGTATAGTAACCTTTACTGATACAACGGTTATGTGTACTCTTGAAGTTCAAAAAAATTGAAGAACGTATTGATTTGCTTGCCTTTTGTATAATAATATTCATTGTAAATAAAAAAAATCCAACGTTTCAGAAAGGGTTCTGAAATATTACGCATCAACCTATTTGAAATATAACTTTAGTAATGTTACTGAAATATCGTTTTTAAAATATTGCAGATGATATGTAAGGGAAATGTTTCAGACATCTACCTTTTGTAGTGTAACTCATATGAAAGGTTTGACATATTTCATAAATATTTCTGAACGATCTTGTGTTGTGTGGGATGGTTGTCAGTATATGTCGAGGAAGAACTTTATACTTTGAAGAAAGAAGAACAATCCAAACTCTTCGAGAAAAAGGCTATTCGAATCGTGATATCGCTAGAAGAATCGGACGAAGCACGTGGGTAGTTAACGTTCACCTGAAAAACATCAAAAACTATGGCAAAAATAGAAGAGGTCGCATTGCAACGGCAACAACAGCAAGGGAGTGTCGTGCAATTTTGCGGATAGCGTCCAATTCTTGTGCTACAGCTAAGCAAATAAGAGATATAGCCAGAAGTCATGCTTCCATGCGAACCATTCAAAGGGTAATGAAGAAATGCCCACACTTGAAAAGAAAAAAAACTGCGCAAGAAACTCTTGCTGGAGCATCACAAGCAAATATTGGGATGAACCTGATGGCTTTCAATATTATTTCCCCGATTTGAGGTTGGCAGAACGATTTTTATCACGTCTTCATAGCCGAGCTGGATCACTAATGGTTTGGGGTGCGATTTCAAGTCGCGGAGCAGTAGAACTAGAAATTATGGAAGAAAGGCAGGACACTCGAAGGTATCGCTGGAGTTGCTCCAGAGACAAGTCGCTGATATTTCTTTGGTGTTTCCCGATGAACAATCGACATTTCAACATATGATAATGTGCCATTTCATACAGCAAGAATAATCAACACACATGGATTAACGACAACAATATCGATATTCTGGAGTGGTCTGCCCTTTCCCCAGGTTTAAATATAATGGAAAACTTATGGGGATGGATGATGAGACAAGTTTACAGCGAAGGAAGACAGTTTAATACCAGAGAAGAATTAATATTAGCCATAAGACCCACGGGGAAAGCAATTCCAATGGATGTATTAGTCAATTTAATTAATTCGTTGCCTCATCGCATGTTGGCAGATATTGAGAAACGAGGTGTTACTCAATATTAAAATGAAAGTTGCTTTATTTCTAGTATTTCCTGTGTTTTTATTTAGGGTGAGGTCGATTCAAAAAAATTACCATCAGAGATGAAAAATAATCTCAGATAAACACTATCGATCGGACAAAAGTAAAGCAACTCTTATTACAAAATCCAATATTCAAATTTTGGAATTATCAGTTGCCAATGCAACGTGAAAATCATGGAGGTTAACGAGTCGTAGTAGGCTGCTGTCATAGGCAAAATGAGACTGTGTTCAACTCACAGCTAAGGTGGTATGTGTGAATGTGAATTTATTCCAACGTAACACTTTATTAGTTTGACAAAAGTGAAGCAACTCTTTGGATACGCATAAAAGATAAAAAGTAAAAGATTAAAGTTTAATGAGAAAAACAATTTCTTCAGGTTACTTGATATTTAAATTTCATATTTTTGTAGAAATAAGTATGCCAAATGGATAACCCATCCCAACGGAGTTGAAAAAAATGGTCGTCAATGCCTTTTTGACAGGCAAGCCTCAAATTGCTATATCCACGCAGTTTGAGTTGTCAAAATTCAGTTCACGCATAATGAAAGAGGACATGTAGAACAAATGCCAAAATCAGGTAGATTCAGAAAAACTACATTTTTGTGATGGATAGACGAATCAAAAGAATTTGTCAAAATCCGTGGCTATCAGGGCCTAAAATAATTTCGAAAATTCCCGAACCGAACTAACGTGCGATAACTGTTAAGCGTCGATTAGTTGAAGCGAAACTCCACAGCAGACGTCCAGCCAGGAAATCGTTGATTTTCTAAAGAAATCGCCTAGCCAGGCTTGAATTTGCACGACTTCATTTTAACTGGAGAGTGCAGGACTCGAGAAATGCATTATTCAGCGACGAAACACGTTACAATTTTTTTTATTCTGACGGAATGAAGCGGGTAAGACGTCTGGTTAATAAAATATTGGACCTAAAGTATGTTACCCCATCAATTAAGCACGGAAAAAGCAGTGTATTTTTATGGGGTTGTTTTTCATGGAATAAAGAAGGTTCATTATCATTCTTCTTAGAGAAAATTATGGATCGCTTGGTGTACAGGGATACAGTCGAAAACGTTATGTTGCCCTGTGCTGAATGGAAAATATGCCTTTGCGATTGGTGTCTCAACATGACAATGACCCAAAGCATTCAAAGCGCCTGGTTGAAGAATTGTTTCAGAAAAATAATGATCGGGTTCTCCAGCCTACACAATCCCCGGACCTTACTCCTATTCATAACTTATGGAAAGAAGTAGAACGTCGTATTCGCATTACAAGATTCTCAAATAAACAGTCATTGATTAATAGGATTACCAAAGTGTGGACGAATATGCCGGACAGTACTAACCAAAAGTTGATCTCATCGTTGACAAAAAACTTTAGGCAATGATATGGTTATCCCATCAATTAATAAAAGACATTATTGTTGTGTTGTTATGACCTGAGAAATGGGGTTTTTCTTTTGTAAAAGTTGAATAAAAATTAGTTCTTTGAAAAGTTGCTTTACTTTGGTCGTTACAAAAACGTGTATTCCTGAATCTAATTATCAGCTACTAAAAAAATTGACAATTGAAAACAACCATATTTTGCTTATAAGGGCATTTTACTATTGGGCTTCAAAATAGATGGTTATTGATTTTTAGATTTACTTATTTTATTTTCAATATTCAAATCATTTGTTTTATCATAAGAGTTGCTTTGCTTTTATCCGATAGTGTAGGTTTTTGAAATTGTTAAGTTAAACAGGTATCTAGATTTGTTCAAAGGACCTAGTTTGACTATTTTTATAGTCATTCTAACTAAAACTTTAGTTTTTAAACGAAATGTCGTCAATTGTGGGCTGAGTGTAATCAAATGTCGGGCACTGTATGTAGGGGAATTCTCTTTTCTATGTGTAGGGGAGAGTGAGGCAAGATGACGATGGTAAGGGAAAAACTCCATGGAAAATGAAGATACGTAATTTTAACTAGATAAATATCCTTATTCAATGGAGCAACATTCTGGCCAACAAACAAATTGACGAAACCAACCGAAAATTTATTCCTTAAAAACATATACAAGAAAAAAAACAAACAAAATACACTTTCATCATCTTGTCCCACTAGTGGGGTAAATTGACGGACCCTTATTTGGGGGCAAGATGACGAATAATATCAGAGATCAAGAACACAGATTAAAGTCCCCTTCTTGTTTGAAGTGCAAGCCTCATGCCACCAACCCTCCTCGCATCCTCCACATTGGATACAAGCCTCAATGCACTATATCGAAATTAAAGCTGATTTCATGTAGAATATTATTTGGAAAAATATACTCTTTTTAAATGAGACATCGTGTATTTTCTTATTATTATCGATTGCCTACTCTTTCCTGAACATAAAAGGTTATTATGAATTTTGTCTTAGAACCAAAAAGAACGTAGTTATGCCTTTTTCAATTTTTTGGAAACTTTGCCATGAAATTTAAAATTTTGACAAAATAATACATATCGGTTGCCATATTTGCTATTTAACTTATTATATCGTGCTAAACGTATTTGGTTTGTTAAGCTCATCTTCAAACAATTAAATCATTGAAACTTGTTATAGGAGTAGCTAGGAGTAACCCTTTTCAAGATATCTGCACTTAAAGTAATACATACAATTTGGTTTTGAATGTCAAATTTTGAAAATAAACGTGGGTGGCTTTGAAAACGGCGTTATCATGATAATTTTGATAGTTGTTTCAATGTCCATGCAATGTTTCTTATGAAAAAAAAAATAAAAAATAAAAAATACATAATTAAGTTTTTTTTTTTTAAAATAAAGAATATTAAAACAAATGTCAAAACTAGCATGATAGCGCCGTTTTCAGCGCCACCCATGTCTATTTTCAAAATTTTCCATCTAAAACCACATTGCATGCATTAATTCAAGTGCAAATATCTTGAAAAAGGTTACTCCTAGCCTAGCCACTCTTACAAAGTATACCTTTCTTATGTAAATATGCCGGAAAATTCAAATTTTTGATAAAAAAAAGTACCAGTGCATACAAAAAAGCTATGACTATTTGAATGATTGAAAAGGTTTGTAAGTGGCGCCCTCTACAAGTAAGAACCAAATCAAGGTCATATTTGAATTTTGCATGTCAAACAATCCTCATATACCTACCAAATTTCATCAAAATAACTTGATTTTTTCAAAATTTATTTAAAAAAATCAAAGACTAAAATTCAACTTTGACACCCTTTATCTCTTTTGATATCAACTTCCGGACTGGACCATTTGGAGTCTATCGAAATATTTTTGGTAATTATTGCATAAACGGTTTTCAGCTATTTTTCGAGTTTTTCCAAATTTTCTTGTATAGATACATTCTATATATGTATAGTGTCTTCAAGGATTACAAATTCACTGGCGGAGAGAAGATTTTTTTTCAGGTGAGGTCAGGTTAGTTTGGGAAAGGTTGGGTTAGATTTGGTTAGTTTGAGTTAGTTTTTTCAGGCATAGATGAGCGGCATCCTTAATACGTTATTTATAATAAAAATCAAATACATTTCATAATTTTTTCCCTCCGCCAGTAAATTTGCAATCCCTAAAGACAGTAAAGACACTAGAATGCGTGTGTAGGTAAGTAATAACCCCTTAAAGTTTGGCAACATGTTTTTGAAACAGTCTGTACTCTGTATAATATACGGGATCTAGTGATTATGCGTTAAGCATTAAGCATTCGGTGTACTTTATAATAATTCCCGACATTTCAGCCCGGACTAAAAATAGTTATCTGGAAAATGAACCTCAAATTTAGAGGATTCTTTATAATATGCTCCGAATGTATAAATCGGGCAACGTTGAGAAGCATCTGTCGTCTGGTCTTCCCCCCCTTAAGTGACTAGTGCACTGTCTAGACAGCTTCCCAATAAAAATTGCTGCACTGTCCAACATGCGCAATGCCTTGTTGTCAAGTTCACGATGAATATAATATTATTATATAATATAAATATAACCTGAAAACTAAAAAGTCAAATAAGCTTCGGTTTATTCACAATCTCCTTTTATTTCCTATAATGTTATTCATGTTTTGTAAAGCGAAATAAACTCTAAAATATGAAGATTATCGCGATTTACCGCTAAATAAGTTCCTTTAGACATTAAAGTGGGCAATACATTTCGTGATTTGGAACACTTTGAAAACAATTTGAAAAAGTTATGCGCTTCAAAATGTATTCAGTTATTCAAAAAGGATGCAAGTACCATTCAATCAGCAATAAATCAAAAAAATCGTAGATATATCAGTATTTCTTTTAGTTGGTTTTGTTTGAGGTTTTTGAGTGGAAAATAATTCTGTGATACAGGCTTATTTTAGTTTTCTTGATGGAATATATCTTTTATCAGGGTATTCGTTTAACATTTCGAAAATATGCCATTCAATGAATTTGATGTTAAGGTGATTTGATACATGTATGCAAAAGTAAAAAAAAAATCCTTATGAGAACTCGCTCCCCAAAACACAAGACAAGACAAGACCCAAAACACAAACATTTTCCATTGGAAAAAGTAATATACCACTAAACTTAAAATAGACAGTATACCTAAATGAAAGAATATTATCTAGACAAATTTGTCTTCAAGATAAAGCGGTTTTCTTCTCATGTATGAGGAACGCCAACACACTATCAACAATAGTTTTACAAAAGCCCTTTCTCACATCTACCTTTGTAAGGTTTTGTCACCGAACAAATAACATAACTATATTTGTTCGGTGGTTTTGTCATGGTAAATCTATTCTGATTGAACCTGTCACATATTGTCCGTCTTTGCACGCACCACGCACCGAATAAGTTTTCGGGGACGAAAGTCAAGTGAGAGTGTAAAAAGTGAATTTTGAATTACACCATAGAATTCATTTACTGGTAGTTTTGCTGCAGTCCAGTAAAAGTCTTCATAATTTTCGGCTATTCTGTTTCTTGAAAAAAATATGTTTCAACTATATCATATCAAAAACAAAATAAAACACTGTTAATTGTCATTGCATGAAACTCAAACTTGAAATTAAACGGTAAAATGTTTATGTTGGAAATATTTGGCAATTGAGTATGCATATGTATTAATAATTAGCAATTGCTCAATGAAACAAAAAAATATATCCATATAACTTCTCTCAACTCTTGAGGGAATTATAAAAATAATCTCAAATTATTATAAGTAGCCTCTGTTCCAAAAGACTTCCATTATTAGACTATCAGACAGTATTTAATTATTTTTTAACAAAAATAGAAATTAAACTTTCAGATTCGAACACATTGATCTACGAAACGACGCTTTTTCGGACCCATGTTGATGGAAAATGTTTGTCTTATTTTTATTGCGCCTATTTCTTCCTTTAGAAAATCATGCTGTATGTAGATAATCACTGTCTCCTCAAGATAGACAGCGCAGCAATTTTATCTTCCCGCTTCCCGCACTGTCGGTATCTTGCGGTTCCGTCTAGCTCGACAACGCACTGCGCTACTGCGCATGTTGGACAGTGCAGCAATTTTTATTGGGAATCTGTCTAGACAGTGCAGTAGTCACTCCCTACACTTAACGTCATTTTCATTTTTCATCAACCCTAACCTCACATTTTCATGAAAAGATGGCAAGTCTAATGCCAAGATTTTTAAATAATTTTAGCAAATTATCCCTGAAAACAATCCATAATTTCAATGCAAATTCGATACATTCAATTAAACTAGCATGTGTAAGCAGAAAGTTCTACGCCACAGAACCAACTCCTTATGAAATCGTAGATGAAGAGAAGGATTTCAAACTTGTTAAAGGTAAAGTGATGATATCGATAATAATAAATTGATTGGAAGATGTGAGGAAGTTCTTGGAGATGGGAACACAATAAAAGACAAAGGTCTTACTGTCTTCGCGACGTTTTGTCTATTTTATAGACTTCATCAGGCTAATTGATTGGATTTCTGTTCTGACTTCAAAGTTTAACTTAACGTGTACGTTTCGCTGTTATCAAATGGAACATTTCCACTAGTGAACAATTACAACGTATACCTTATCTCGCCTATTATGTATTATGCTAATAGTCCCTTGAATATTCGTCATTTTGTTTAAAAAGGACAAATTATCAAATTTCTTAGTAACGGTGAGGAACTGAGATGAGAAAATTTCACAGCAGTCTCTTCAAATATCAAAGTACTTACACGACACAGACATTTCCAAATATTTCTACCTATTTTAAGAATTTTACAGGGTTTGCTGAAAAACGATCACATTTTCGCAAACAGAACATCCTGTATTTTATGTTTGCAATGAACTTAGCCTTCAATTTGGACAGACAAATTTTAATATTTTTGAAATATTGCAAATTTTGTATCAAGCGTGCAATAATTCCACTTTTCTAAATCAAAAACCTAGTCAGTGTTTTAAGTAAATGAGAATATTGGATAATGTACAAGAAGGATCGATTCTACAATTATAGTAAGTACAATATCCTAGGAATAAGCAACGGAGTATTGCTTATTTCTAGGATAAACAGGGTGTTTAAAAAACATTGGGCAAAAATGAAAAGATTGATTCCTGAGGTAATTCTAAGAAAAAAAGTTCCAAAAACATAGGTCCGAAAACGCATCGTTGCTATGATACAGGGTGGCAAAGTTTTTTTTTAATAATAATTCATTTAAATTTTGACCGATTTGTTTGAAATTTGGCAGCGTTGTTGTGAATAATAAGGGGCTCATATTGACCCTAATTGATGAAAAATATTGTGTCAGGTGGCGTTGAGGGCGGGCAAGATAACATCAATTTTTGAAAAAAAAACGATGCGTTTTCGGACCTATGTTTATTGGAACTTTTTTTCTTAGAATGACCTCAGGAATCACTCCTTTCATTTTTGCCCGATGTTTTTTTAACACCCTGTATAACTTATGATTATTATATGAGGTTATACTGAGTATGGCTAATTCCAAAGAACTACTTGAATTATTAGAGGATCGGCCCTTAACAAACTCGCGAAATATTTCAAAAATGACTATGATTCTATTATTGGTATAGGACAATCTTGAGGACAATGTTGTTAACATCAAAAATTGAATGCTAAGTCATTGCAAACATAATATACTGGTTGTTTCATTTGAAAATACTGAGTTTCAGTCTATCCATTTTCGAAAATGTGAACGTTTTTTCAAGACATTCCCGTAGAATTTTTGAAATATGTATTTGGAAGACTCTATCCGTACTTTAATAGTTGAGTCCCTTCATAGTTTTTAGTCTCAGTTCCTTATAGCACAGCACAGTAATTTTTGAAATAAAATGGCAGATATTCAAGAAACTATAATCATTAGTCATAGTTTGGTTTATAGTTTAAGATGTTCGCTGATAGTTCTTCATTGATAAAATGAGACAAAACATTAAACTTCAACGCCAATGTGTGAACAAAACGATTTTGGTAAAGCCCAATATTCGTTCGATATGTTGCGAATGAATTCACAATTTTTAACTTTTTTTAATTCACAATAATTAAACTGATTTTATCCAGGATTTTATATACAGGGTGTGCAATTAGTCATAGATCCAACGGCTCTTGGGGATAGAGGATGCCATTTGAAATAAAAAAAAAACACATATATCGTTATCCAATTATTGTTAATAGTTTTCGAGATACAGGGTGTTGAAATTTTGAGAAAACAACGATTTTTTTATTTTTTGGCTATGCCAAACAACATATGTGAAGTGAAGGTATCAAAATTGATAAGGTCAAAAATTATTCAAAAAAAAATGTTATTTTCAATAATTGTAATCTCGATATGATTATAGTAAAATTTTAATGCATGAACTATTTAAGAGAAGAAAGTACGAGATTCGTATAGTTTTGTTACTCAAGATTATACGGGGGTTATTGGAAAAAAGCAAAAATAATGTTTATTTGGTTTTCTTTTTGAATACAGCCTGTATAACTAGGAGAGTAACGAAAATATACGAATCTGTACTCGTACTCATAATATTACTTTCAAATAGTTAACTCTATAATATTCCACTCATGTTTTCACGAGCACGTAGCTCACAATCAGTTGCGAATTCAAAAAAGTGTTAAGCACAAAAGTTGTAGATCATTTTATAAGCTTTCGTTTTGTATATAAGAACTTTTTTGTGCAAAAATGGGGCCTTTCAAGAGCCCCCTGACTTTGGTTCTTCTTGTAGACGTCAGGACTTTTAGTATGTTCAGTAACAAAGTATTTCGAACAATTTTCTGAAGAAACCGGTTACTTAACTGTTTACTCCCTTTTTAGTCATACGTTAATTGGACTTATACATCTCTTTCTAATAAATAAAATATTTTCATCAGAATGGTCTATCATAATCTAAAGCTATTCAAAATCGTGAAATCTTGCAACAAACAAGGAGTTTATCAACATTTTTTACTTATATATTCAAGCATTTTGTAGATCTTAAAAATTGGCGACATATTGTCGAAGTTGTTGATAATTGGATTTAGTACTGAATAATTTTGGTTAGAGACGGTTAGCTTGAAATAGTATGGTTGGCTATCATCAATAATTATTTTCCAGAGGTTATGGAAAAAGTTAATAACCAAATTGCACAATCACAACAAGGCAGATTGTTTGCTGTAGTACATGTAGCCGGAAAGCAGGTTAAAATCACGGAAGGTGATGTAGTAATTGTCGAAGGACACTGGCCTCCCGAATCCGGAGACAAGATTTTATTGAATAAGGTGAAACATTTGAATATTGAAGTCCATTACACTTCTGGGCTCTTACTTAATTCCAGGTCCTACTTGCTGGAGCCAAAGATTTCAGTCTGATTGGTAGGCCATTAGTTCAAAGAGGTCTAGTGAATGTACAAGCCACAGTAATCGAAAAGTCTCTTTCGCATACCAAAACTCATTTCAGAAAAAAGAGGAGGAAACAGTATATGAGAATTAATTGTGAGTATGATGAGCTACTAGTTGTTTGATCGACAATTTACACATTTTTTGGAAATATGAAAAACTAGCAGTACCCGTCATGGCTTCGCCCGCAATTGTTTGAATGTTATCGAATAACTTTAAAAGCTATACTCATAAACTTGGAAAACGACGAAACACGTGTTTTATTAATTTTATCCAAGATCATCATAATGAAGTTTCAAGTCGATGTGACCAAAAATACATTTTTTTCCATTGATTTATGATTTTTCACACCCCTACCTCGTTAACCTTCTTAAGGGTTGAATTTGGAAAAACGACGAAACACGTGTTCCATTGATTTCATGCAAGATTATTAATATGAATTTTGAAGTCGATGTGACCAAAAATACAATTTTTATTGGTTTATGATTTTCCACACCCCCACCACTTCCACCCCAATAAGGATCTGACCAAAAAAACGTTATTTTACGTTGCCCTCGAATTCGTTCTGAAATACGAGGTCAACAAATGTTGGTTTCCACCCCATCTCCTTTAAGGCCGACTCTGTCTCCCCTAGGGGTTGAATTTTAAAGAACAACGATACATGTGTTCAATCAATTTCATTCAAGATTGTTAATATGAAGTTTATAATAACTGAGATCCCCATGCAGGCACTCGAATCTGTGGCACCCTG
The DNA here is from genome assembly GCA_958502075.1 of Orchestes rusci. Taxonomy (NCBI): domain Eukaryota; kingdom Metazoa; phylum Arthropoda; class Insecta; order Coleoptera; family Curculionidae; genus Orchestes; species Orchestes rusci. Next base: position 19,447,362 of record OY293312.1, on the reverse strand, counting down.
TGAAAAATTTCAAGTCATTTGGAAATGTATGCAAATTGTCCATTGGGTGATCTGTTCAGGATAGAAACTTAATTTCTGGGTTCTGGTTTTGGCTGCTGTAAAAAGCAACAGTTTCTTGCTATAAAAATGAAGTTATTGATGACGAAATGTGAAATCAGGAGTATTGGAAGATCCCACAGTTTGTCTTGTGACTATTATCGGTTTTGCACAGACTTCAGGACGTTTAATGTCCACACAAAAAAAGGACCTATTTACGTCTTTATTTTATCAATTTTGAGCCATCTGAGAATTGTTCGGTACCTGGATGAACCGGTATTCTCAGACTTTGAAAGAGTATACCGCTTCGAGAGTTCCTGGTCGAGGTCCATTTCAGTTTTGTATGATGCTCTCTTAATTTTTCTATGCTTCTGCAACTTTTCAACGGATTGTAGATTTTATATTTGGATGCGAAGTTAAATAATCATTTCTTCTAACTTTGCAGAACATCTATCTCTTTTGAATACCGTGTTTGACCGTTTGCATGAGGTTGGTTCAATTGATTCTTTAAGCGATTCAACAATTGCTATCTCCGAAGCAGTAAGTCTTTCACACCAAAGTACACACACTTCCAAAAGTCTTGGACCCCATGATTTTTCCCCATTTGAAATGTATCGCTTTTAGCAACTTTAAAACCGCATAACCTGGCTAAAAAATTGTCAATCGTAGTGTGATTCACAGGATTGGTATAATTTTTGACCCTCTTGCGGATGAAGTTATCCATTTTTTTCTAAAACCGGCAAAAGTGTTTTTTATTTCTTCCAGGGGTCAAAAAGGCACAATTACTTTTCAACAAAGAAAAAGTCTGAGCACCTAACCTGAGAAAAAAAATAGAGTACATTCATGTGACCAGATTTTTAATATCTCTTGAAATGGGGAAAAACATGGGGGTCCAAGACTTTTGGAGGTGTGTGTAGTATGCGACGAGTAAACGTGCTACTTATGTTTACAAACCCCTTTTTCTTGGGTGAAATAAATCCTCGTCAAAAGGATAGATTGATAGTTCATTTTGAAGATCTTTTCTCTTAGTTTGGAGAAGGCAACTCTTGCGGTTAATTATTCATCAAACAACAAAAAAAATGACAAACTAAGGTGTTTTCTCAGCTTTTGGAAAAAATCTTAAATCTCCAGTCATTTTTTTTCTGTGTTAATGTTTTGACGGACTCTGTTGATAGTTGAGATGACCTGAATATTTGATGTGGTCAGTCTAAATTGTCATTAAAATCTGTTTGCCTACCAAGTAGCTATTTTTTTTGTGAGAAGCGTCAATTTCTGTTTTTTTTTTCAGTCTACAAAATTCCACAGACGTTTTTGAGAATAAATTCCATAACGATCAATGGAGAAGTCAATAATCCACCCGAAGTTCAAGGTTTGGAGAATATTGTATTTTAGTATTAGTGTTGTGTAAAATTTATAATTTTGTTAGGTTTGATCAAATTAAAATTCTTGTTTTCAATTGAGTAGGATCTTTTATTAAAATTGAAATGTTTTGTTGGGGTATGTTCAAAATGTGTTGGCGTTGATAAAAATAAATTCGTCTGAAAATAGACTGTTATAACAATTTCGGAATTGAAGATGTAAAAGTAAAAGCTGTGAAACTTCTTCAATCGAGAAGAGTGATATGGATTTGATCATTCTTGATTAAAAAAAAATATTGAAATATTTCCAATGGTTTATTCAGGTCTACCATTGTCATCACTTATTGCTAGTCTTTACATTATATGGATAAAATATAGCAAGAAGGTGTACAGGGAGGGCAACTAAGAATGCGAGGTACTGTATCTGGAAAACTCCATCCTAGAGGCTTGCAGAAAAAAATATCACTAAAACAACCCAGAGAAAAACCTAGAAAATATTTAGTTTCTGAAATGGCCGCCAAGGGGTGTAACTGAAGAAAAAGAGAGATTCTTCAGCAGATGGGTTGGTTGATGGGATACTATTAACAAAGTTTACTCATACAAATAAGTTGCGTCTAACCATTATTGATTTTCTATTTCTGTAAAAAAACTTTTCAAAATGAGTTTATTTAGAACTGGGTTTCAACATGAGGTGTTTTCTTCATCGGATTCATAAACTATTGTCTCCGAATGAGATTCTTCTTCGAACGATATGATCAGAGGAGGAACGTTGGAAACTTCTGTGTTTCCCATATACCTACTTCTTCCAATCTTCTCTGATCAATTTTTCAGTATGATTAACACAATTTTGCCAGATAACGCAGGTGAATTTCGAAATGGCCTCTTGCCAAATGTATTTAACTTAATCATGGTTAGAAATAGTTGTTTCTGAAATATGCCTATTATAATAGGTTTTGCAAAAGCCCCAGACCATTAATTTTTCATGGATTATACTGGCAATGATATGGGAGCAATCTAAGAACCTCATACCCCTCTGCTTTCAGATACTCGTCAATCACATATCTTTTTCCTAAATTTTCTGACAAAAGAGGTTCAGCGAGGCACCAAAGCTCTTTTTTTGTACACGAGTCATTCACAAAAATTTGTTGAGATGAAAAAAAATCGAAATCGTCAATTTATTTGAGTTTTTTGTATTTTTTTATCACTAAGAACCGAATGATAAGACGCTTTGTCAACCACTTTTGCTCAAGTCAGGAACTAGATGACTTTCAACCATTGATTAAATCAATGCTTTCAACCCATTCGAAAAAAAGATTCCCATCCATTGTTTTATGGTAATTCCTATCATTAGTTCAACTCGAGAAAAGAATACCAAAATTTGCTGCAGACAGGCAGTTTTCGTCCAAATTTTGAACCATGCGTTATAACTCAAACAGTTATCGAGAAATGTACGATTGTTCGGAAACACAGACCAGTTGATCAATCGTAAATTTCTCGATAACTGTTGGGGTTAGGTCAAGGACATGGTACATGAAAATTTCTTGAAATTTGATGTAGAATTCGGAAATGAAATAAAAAAGGTTTCCATTTAAAAAAATGCAGTTGGTGGTCGTAACTTATTTTTGGTCCACCCTGTACCACTATACCCTATACACATAAAATTATCATCAACATATTATACACAACGTCAAAAGTCTTGGACCCCCCATGTTTTTTCCCCATTTCTACAGATATTGAAGTCATTATGCCTTTTTGTCATCTGAAAGAGAAAAAAGCCACTCTTGACTGTTTTTCAAAGTGGTTTTGGAAAAAAGATGGATAACTTCATTCGAAAGAGGGGAAAAGTTTTATACCGATCTTACACTACGATTGACAATTTTATAGCCTAGATATGCGGTTTGAAAGTTGTAAAAACGATAAATTTCTCAAGCTTTTAGCCAAAATTGCCAATTTATTGCGATTTTTGACATATTTAAAATTGCATATCTAGTCTATCAAATGTTCAATCGTTGTGTAATCTCCGATATCATTTTTGCTCTCTCTTTCGAAAAAAGCACAATGACTTTTGAACAAAAAAAAAGTCTAAGCACCTCGTCGAAAAATCGAAAATGGCGGATATAATTTCTTGCTAGTAAATGCGAAACGGCCAATTTGACAGCTGTCAAATTGTGACATTATCTGGACACTTTTTGAAGACGGATAAAATGGCGTGTATGACATGTCTCAATCGTTTTTTTTTTCCGCAACCCGCCTCAACTTTAATTTTTCTTATGGCCGCCATATTGGATTTTTCGATATTTGGAAAGTGTAAAATTTCCAGTGTAGTGATGTCTCACAAGTGCATAAGAGATTTAAGTGTTATCGAAATATCACATTTCGTAGATATGTCATGGCCTTCTTTTCAAAGAAGGCCATGATTCTTTTGTCTGAAAATTGGTTTATAAGCAAAATCTTTTTCTTTTTATCTAAGAAGGCTCTGATCTGTCGTCCATTAACTCAGTATGACGGTGGTGTTTTGATAATGAGTACTTACGCTTTTCAAATTAAAATAATAAATCTGATTAACAAACCTGTTAAAAATGCCCGGTATTCTCTATTTCTTTCTGAAAAAAAGCTAGTCATGTTAGCGCTGTACTTTCGGCAAGGTCAATGTATTTGGAGATGTATCCCTCGTATCCCGAACGACGGCAGCCTCATTAAACAATTTAGAAAAACCGATTAATAATGATTAATTTGGTGTGTATACAGGGTTATTCACGTTATTCGACACGAAACATTATGGCTGAAGTATCTGATTTTAAAATAGTTTTTTTTTCTGGATGGATAGGGACCCTTCAAGGCTACATTTAAAAAATATGTTCACGTTATACAGGATGTCCCCAAAACATGAAACGCATCAAAGTTGTATTTTTTTAAATGGAACCACCTGTATATTAATTGATATTTCTATTCTTCTTTCCATTTAAATAAATATAACTTTGATAAGTTTCTTGTTTTGGGGACACCTGGAAAATAGGTAACTTTTTTGGTGAACCCTGTATGCATGAATTTGCCAAAGGAAAAAAAACATCATCCGAAAATAAAAACCGACATAAAAAAAAATCAAATCCCACAATTTAAAAAAAAAATCCATATTTTATCCGATCACTGTATGCATGAAAAAAAAAATACCAGAAAAATGCTCCCTTCCATTTCTCTGGGTAGCACTGTAGACTTATTTCTAAGGAGTGATAGTTCGATAGTATCTTCTCTTCTTCTGTATCGTTTGTCTTTTGAGGTCGGAAATTTTGTGTATACTGATTGCAGGTACCCTGATGAGCGATGTGACACTTCCATCTAGTCCACCAAGAAAGCGAAACAAGCAAACCCTCCGTGAACAGAAGCAAAACAATTTTTTTTTGAATTTATTTATACAGGTTGTTTCCTAATTGCGTACATTAAATTTAAGGGCAGATACATTTTTAGTGATAGAAGCTGACTGTACGAGCTAGTTATAGCTCGTAGAATACACTTGCTCAATTTGGTTCGGTTGAGCAGCGGAAAAGATAGAGTTTACTGCCAGAGAGCAGCCTCACCTTCTGCTATGGCCAAGTGGGCTTTGTCACAGTACATTTGCCGAGTAGAACAACGTTTTGGGTAATTTCTTGAATACTGCTTTATTCTCATCGCACATCACAATAAATAGTTAAGTCTATTATGACGCTGAACTTGACATTGCAATGAGATACTCCACTACGTGCTGATTCATGATTTTATGAATCACTGACCTGCGGAAGCCACATAACCTAAATTCACTAATTCACTTATTGTTGTACTGGCGTTCTCAAATATTTGTTTTATGTGGGTTCCGATAGTTCAACCTTGCTTGATCTAGTTCATTGAAATACATTCTAAAATTATGTAAAAAGAGTAAAGATTATGATACATGGTTAATTGTTGAAATTAAACACTCACGCAGGCAAATTACAAAAAAAAATCCAATAGGCAAAAAAGTTGTCTATTTATTTGCTTCATCTAAGAGAAAAAATAATTGCAATAAAGCCAGTGCCGTTCATTTTAATTTTTTTTAGAAAGTTTATTACCCTGTATCTTTAAAACAATATTCTTCCGGAATCATGTTTATATGAACTTTCTTCATGAAAATAGCTCTGGAATACGCCCTTAAATTTAATGTACGCAATAAGGAAACTCCCTGTATAACTCTACTTTGTAAAGAAATCGTGTAAATTATTAGTTGACATACCTGTTTGATTGAAAATGTATTTATATAAAATCCCAGAGGTTTGATGTAAAAAAAGTTAGAGCAGATTGAGTAAAATAATAACGGGCGGCGTACGTACGTAGCGGCATCTAACCGCTATGTGAAAATCAACGACAAATTATGATTTCTCAACCCAAAAAACCCAACTCAACAAATTTTGTTTGAGACTTAAATTTTTTTTTAATTTTATTTAAAAAAATCGAAAATTATATTTTAATTTCAACGCTCATTCGCGAGAAGAATGGCATGAATCTAAAAACGTCGATTTGAGATAATTCGATTCAAAAATTAAAAGTTAAAAAAATCTACAAATGAACTTTCTTCTGTAATCAATTTACTTATCAGAATAATCTGTTTTTTTAAAGAATAATTTTAAGGTATAATAGAGTTGTGCAAATATTGCCGAACAAAAATTCATAATAAGTAACGTATCAACACAAAATAAGCAATTATTCATGAGAAAATATACATGATAGTTAACGAATTAACACAAACTATGCCGTTTTTCATGAAAAAATATTTTACTAAATCAAGACGTTCATTAAGAAGATGTGTCATTCTTTCTGAAAAACGCGCAACAGTCGCAAATATCCGTCGGACAAAATTTTTATCGTGTAACCTGCCTGTCACTCCTCAAAAGTGCAAAAATATGTTGTACAAAGCAGGTTTCGAAATATAATTCATGTTATCAGCTTTTTTGCAAATAATTTATCATAAAACGACAATATTCAATAATTAATAGTAGTAAGTACTATAAAATAAATAAATCAGTAACATATTGATATTTGTAACACTTTTGTTTTTTAAACGCATGACAAAATATAAATAATGTGGAAGAAAATACTACAAAATTTTAATATACAGGGTGTCCCAGCATGGGTGGCCACCGGCCATATCTCAGAAACTACTGGACCTAAAAGTTCAGGAAAAAAAAAATTATCACTAAAGTGGCCACGAGAAAATGCTGGAAAATATTTTTAACTTCGAAATTTTTCCGCTAGGGGGCGCAATCAAAGCTTGAATATTAAAATTCGAAATTTCTCCGGAAATTCTCAGATTGAGGTATATCTTTATCAACATGGTTAGAAAACCTAGACAATTTCACGTCTTTTTCGTTCAGGGCTCATTGGCGTACCGATCTTCGTGTGAGTAGGGGAAGGTAGTGAAAGTGTAATTGTTCAAGTGGCTGTAACTTATAAACGACTTGTCCGATTTTGTTGCGTATAGGCTTGTTTGGAAGATAAATGTGAGTACTTTCGTATATCGTATCCAGTGATGCGTGATTGTCTCCAGAAAAGTTGCTAGAAGGCGTAATTTGAATTAAAAACTGTTATTTTCGTTTCACCGCATACGGTATAATTCTGATAACAGAATCGAAATGAAGATCAAATTTACAAGAAAAAACCTTAAAAAAAAAAAACCTTAAAAACCTTAAAAACCTTAAAACATTGAATTTTACATAATTTGGACTAGTACCTCAATCTGAGAATTTCCGGAGAAATTTCGAATTTTAATATTTAAGTTTTGATTGCGCCCCCTAGCGGAAAAATTTCGAAGTTTTAAATATTTCCCAGCATTTTCTCGTGGCCACTTTAGTGATCATATTTTTTTTCCTGAACTTATAGGTCCAGTAGTTTCCGAGATATGGCCGGTGGCCACCCTTGCTGGGACACCCTGTATACATCAAGCACCATTTCTGGCTAAAATTTCCTCATAAACAGCATTCATTGATAAGCTAAATATCGCATCTTGTTCATTGAGGAAGATCTTTGGTATGGAGCACTGTAACTAGGAGAGTAATCGAAATTCATAAAAGTGGTCCAGGTTTCAAATCGTAATTCAGCTTCAATTGTTACCCCCAGATGGCGAAGAGTCGTTAGCGATTTCATGTCAAACAAAAATGTTACCCAGGTAACATAATTTAAACAACGTTACGAATACTATATCAAAATGCAACGATTTTTATAAGCTCGGTTGCATCAAGACTCTCACTATTTGATGATAATAGATAACATGAATATATATTTTTTATACATTATGTGAAAATTTCTAGAATTTTCATGTTTTTTTGTTTGATTACATTAACTGATAGAGTAACTGAGTGACGTCATATCCTTCATTGACAACAGTCATCATTGAACAAACCATGGGCTTGAAACACGATGCTGCGACGATTCAACCTCAATTTTTTCCTCATTGCATGTGAAATGTGAAGTGGAAATTTGGAAAAAATGAATGAAAATGTGATAAAATTATCTTGACAAATTATTGACAAGCAATAAACGTTACCATGACAATGAATAAATAAAAGCGCCACTAGCAACAGCGCCCTCAAATGAACTAAGCAAAAAGAGGGACAGAATTTCAGGGATATTCGTATGTCGATTCGTCTCCTAGTTATAGTCCTCCATAATCTTTGGTCTTGTGGTTTGATTTTTGAATTTTTGTTATTGTTCATAATTTAGGCCACTTGTTTCACTGGAAACCCGTCTTCAACATATTCCACAATTTTTCTTTCAAGATCAATTTATATTTAGCTGATCCCGGTATGGTTTGACTTTGGAAGTTTTCGACTTTGTTTGACAACTTGTCAGATAGACAATGACATTATAGGTTATCAGCACAATCAACACATGAAAAAGTTCTTTGTCCAATTACTCGGATCGGTGCACACGACTGTACCATAGATAAAAAATATATATTCTTGACTGTACTGAGCACAACTAAAATTATGTCGCTGTTCACGAATCGGACCAGTAGAAACTTGAGATGTGTCAAAAAGCCGTAGCGCCATCTATCGCAAAAACTGCTGTAAATATGAATACGCCGTTGTTTCTGAAATAGGAGGTAACCTTCTGAGTATGATGATACTGTTATCACAATATTGACAATTTTTTTTTGCCGGTATTGCAATTGAGCGATATGTTTGTTTAAAAAAGTGTTTTCTCATGCAAAATCAACCGTTTTATGTTCAGAGGTTGTTTGCGCCCCTTATATTTTTCTCTTCTCTTTTACTATATTTTTTTCTATTCAACATATCTATTTTTTTCTTTAATAAAACCAGATTTCAATTAATAAATACAACATTATTGAATATTGTAGTTTAAATCGAATTTTCCCAACGACAAAGCAAATTTTTCGCCAAACAATTTGAGAATCTAGCACAAAGCAATAACTACAGTAGCGTCAATGAGAGGATGGTGTGAATAAGAGAAGTTCAGGGTTTGAATTACTTGAAAGAAATCAAATTCAATTGAGACTAGGCAGTTTTTTGTGTACAACGCATATCTTGATTGTGTTCAAGTTTTTATATCATATTCCAATTGTAACAAATGAAAGTTTATAAAATAATGACGATTAGTGCACTGCAAAACAGGGAGAAATAACTCGCCACTCTCTCGAGTTTTTTTTACAAGTACAACCACTTGCAATTTTTTCAAGATGATAGAAATCTCTGGGCATTAGAAATCGGCCATGACAATTTTTTTATTAAAACAATTTCATAAAACTATCGAAAGTATATTCCATCACTTTTCCGCCACTCATCGATATCTCCGGAACGAATCTAGATATTGAGATATTGTTTTTTAAAGCGAAGGTAACTGAGGTAATAAAGTATTTCAATCTGAAATTTCAATGCTTTAAGCTGATCCTTTTTATAAACACTTTTTGGAACCTTTGTTTCCTAGGCAGATACTTCACCAACCTTTCTAAGACAAAAATGTTTCTTGCTTACTGAAAATAATGCTGCAAAAAGTAGTTTTACAAAAAACCAAATGTTTTATACAAATCCTATCAGGTACCTCCACTTACCTCAGCCCACACTTCCTAACGTTTAAAAAATAACTTCTCAATAATTATTCCGTGATATCGCAAGGTATGTGTAAAAAAGTGATGAAATATAGTTTTGAAAGATGATGATATACAATGGAAAATGTTGTTTCTACTGAAAAATATTGTAATAGCTGCCGATTCCTTATACACAAGTCTATCTATTTTGAAGGACATAATAATCTTTGGTTGTGCCTGAACAAAATATTTTGACATTTTCTTCTTCTTCACAGTTCCAGAGCAATTGAATAGAGCTTCATTTTAATGCTCAACGACTATTTATTGAGACACTTGCACGAAAGTTAACTTTATCATTTTCACAGTGATGTCAGGAAAAGGTGTTTTTCGTGCTTCAGTGGTAATTTGAGCGTATATTACTCTGAGCAATTATAAAAATAAAGCTTCTGATCGTGGAAAAATTATAGTTCAATGCAAAAAGTTCAAAATATCCTCAAGGGGATGGTCGGTCAGCACTCTCTTCCACCACCATTTCCTCCAGCACCTCCTTTGCCCCCTGTGCCTGCTTTTGACTTACGAGGAGGATTTCTTTCACGCTCATGTTTTTCTTTTTCCATTTCCATATAAGCATTGTACAGGTTTGGATTTACATCGAATTGATCTTTAAAGTACGTGAGGAATTTCCTATTACGAGGGTGAATGATCAAATCGTACAACTCTCCTTGTTGTTTACTTTTGATTCCGTTTCTTGACAGCACTACATCAGTTCTTATAAAACCAGCTGTGGATGTGAAAGCCATCCAACAACAGTCCATAAGAACCCAAAGAGCTACAGGAATAACTCCATAGTACCGCTTGTAGAAATGTAGCCGGAAAAAGTTGTTCTGAAAAAAAAAGTTTGTTATTATGTTTGATCCAATCATTCGATCTAAACTGTGATAAATTCTTGAAAAAAGCTTATTATGGGATTCAAGTAGTACGATAAACGCGGATAAGCTGATTTGTTTGACCACTCATTTTTGTTCTTTTGCGTAAAAACTGCTGCCGGTTATACATAACAAACTAACGGAGAATCTAAGGAATGATATCTTGCTGATCATAATATTTTTCTGAAATGAAGGGGAAGCTTTTCAAAACTTTGAAAAAAATAATTCGATGTTCAAAACGTTATGAAATCAGTACCAGAACTTATAAGAAGATTATTTTTGAAAATGAGTTACAATAATGATTTAGTAATAATAATTAAGTTCTGGAGTGGTTAACGAAAAAACTTGGCGGCGACATTTCCTGGGAAACGCTGACTTGTTTGATTTTTTCCCTATATTTGGACTAGCCTGCTTTTTTTCCTGCTAAGGAGCTTCTTAGGCCCGGTTGGACTGTGCATCTTTGAACGCAGTTCAACGTTGAACCTTCGTTGAACTGGACTTGAGAAACCGGGCCTAAGATAGTAAAGATACTTAAAATCATTCTACACCTCAATCAATATCTAAATTTTGAAAACGCGATGGCTTGGCTTCTTTTTTCTCTGACCCTTCAATAAATGTGATTGTGCAAAGATAAAAGCTCGGATAAAAGTAAAATGAAGCGCAACAAACTTTCACGGAGGATGTGAAAGCAGAGTCTGATTGAAAAAGGTTTAGTGAATCACTCCGTATACAGTGTGCTCATTTAAGTGTGCAACATATGGGATTTTTTTTATCAATAATTGCACAACCAAAATTAATTGCCGAAACAACGAAAATTCAAATTTTGCCGAAAGTTGGTTCATGTTCGATAATCTTATTGGGTGCAATCAGAATGGTTGCATGTCAAACAGCATACACGGTGGGTCAAAAATTTAAATATTGTTCAAGAGTAAGTGCCAATTCACAATGAACGTAATACGTAAAAAAGACGTAACGGAAACGTAATCTGTGAAGATAAATGTACTAAAAGGAATAACAGACGCAAGTACGCGACGCACGTAACGATCTTACGAATCATTTTTATGTTTAATGTGAACACTAACGTAATATTTGCTGTAATGTTTACGGTCACGTTTACGGTTGTATTACGCTTACGTTCATTATGAATTGGCACTAAAGTACCCTAATTTCGGGAAAGTTATCAAAATGTTGTTGAGAAAAGTTGCTCAGAATTAAAAGTTATGCCCAAATACCAAAAACAATGCGTCCTCGAGAAAATCTATTTTCCTTTTGATAAACATTAACCATTTCCCAAAAAAAATTTGGTTCATTCAACAACTTGTTCATTTTCATTTTTCTTCTAAATTTTTCCATCTTTGCAAAAACAAAAGTTGAAGCATTTCAAACATTATTCTCCTCCTGGGATATTCAACGTCACTATAGTAACAAACCATATTGTACAGGGTGATTCATTTTCAGAGTCAGGGTGCCAGTTCTCGTAAACTATTATTCATCGTAGAGGCTTGCGGCAAAAAATTTTATTACTAAAACGGCCAAGAGAAAAACCTGGAGAATATTTTCAAGTTTCTGAAATGGTCGCTAGGGGGCGTAACAACCAACACCAAGTAGAAAAATATGATTTTTATGGAATTTTGTCCAATGAAAATATATCGATGAGCTCATTTTCGGATTTACTGACTATTTACCTACACTTTTTGTCCAAAACGTTTTTTTCTATCTATCATAATAAAGTGGTGGGGGAAGTTCAATTGTTTTATTAAACAAACGGAGATTTCTCCCGTTTCGCTTGACCGATTTAGACGAGCTTGGGCTCATATGAAAGAGCATGATCTGCACTTCAAAAAGCTTTTTTGGTTTTGAATTTTTGACCTTCGCCGTCGCCGCTAGATGGCGTTAACTGAAATGGTAGCATGTTTTTGAGTTTTTTCCAAAAAAATCAAATTTTTTTTTTCTAATTTTTTTAATAGGAAAATGTATCCCCTTTTAAAATATATAAAAATGAATATACCATTACATTTGATTTTTTTGGAAAAAACTCAAAAACATGCTACCATTTCAGTTAACGCCATCTAGCCAATTATGGGGACACCGGCAGTCAGCGCCACAACAAACCTACTTGTCAAAAAAATTACATCAGTGAAAGTGTTTTCTAATGGCTGAAAATTTTCAGAACAATAAATGGAAGTATAAAGTACATGTTGGACATAGTCGGACTCGACTCATTTCTACTGGGACTTCGTTAGTCAGCACTCCATGAAAGTGAGGATAGTCATTGCGCGCGGCTAATGGCAATAATTGTGGTTTTGTGCCTTTTCTCAATTCGTATCATTTGCTTGATGGAAAAAAATTTATATTTTTTTGATTTTTTCAAACCAGAAAATGTGATAGAATGAGACTTCAACAGTCTGACAGCCAAATATGGGGAAACCGGGCGTCAGCGCCGCAACATAGGTACACTGAGAAAATGACCAGAAAAAAACACTTTACTAGTGTATTTTTGGCTGTTACACCATAAATCTCACCCAAAAAAGTAAAGCAGCTCTCTTCAGACAGCAAAAAGCGGTAGGCGCCGCCTTACCGCAGTGAATAGTAAATACCAAAATAAATTATTATTGTGAACTGAATAATTGAATCACAATTAATCAAGAAGATTTCCATTTAAAAACAATGCTTATTATATTATTCTTCATTACTTCTACCTACCAGTAGGTAGAACCTAAACACCCACAAGAGGACCAAGTCCTAGCCGTTGACCGCTGGTGCATTCAAAATAGGCGGCCGTCCCGGTTGCCTTTTCTCTCTGTTCTCGCGTGGTTTTTTATGCACATGAGAAGGGGTAATCTTGAGAGTGGGGCAACGGCGAATATAAGGAAAATATAGGCGACATGATTTCAGCCTTCGTCGCGTGTTCGTGTGTTTTCGGTGTCGACGCGCGAAACGGTCATCCCACAATGACATGAAGCATGAAGCATAGGGATGAGACGATTGAAACGTATAAAAACGACAGTCGATACTCTTTACCCATCTAGCGAATATGAATTGATTCATCAATACAGATTATCAAACTTTTTTAAAAACACTTGTGGCATAAAAAAGCTAGCCCGAGCATTATTCTATCTATACTCTTTTTTATGCAATTGCAGTGATGACCGCAATAAATAGTCGTTATTGGGGATATCGGTTGCGATTATCCATCCTAGGCCTTGAGCCCGAGAAAAACCAAACTAAATTAGACTGTATTGTTATACTTATCAGGTGGCGGTGTTTTGTGATTTTGCCAAGATTTGGATAACTACACTACAATTATTGATATAATCACAGATTATCAGATAAGTTTTAGAAATTAGTAAATTAGAATTTCTGTTTTGATATTTTCATTTTTTGGGACAGGATTTGTCCACACATAGAGGTAGAGTTTAGTTTGTTTAGTAGTTGTCGTTTTTTCAGGATATTCATTATTTATTTTTGGCATTTTTACGTAAGTTCTTTTTATTTTCAAAATGACTTTGCCAGCTCATGACGTTACTTGTTCCTTATTGGAGGAACCGTTTTCTAGGCTTAAGGTTGAAGATCGAAATTCGAAATCAAATAATCGCTGTAGGTCGCCCTACACCCTCACTTGACATTTTGAAACCGGATAAAAAACAAGGGCAACATTTTTCTCGCACTTTTAACACCCAATGGTATAAAAGCCACGGATGGTTATGCGGTAGTTTCTATAAACAGAGCCTTTTTTGTTGGCCCTGTTTATTGCTCGAGAAAGGAAGAAATAACGTTTGGGTACTGCAAGGATATACAGATTTGAAAAATTTGTCAGCAAGTATTAGAAAACATGACAGCTCTAAAGAACATCTGAGCAGTTACTTGACTTTAAAACGATTACAGACAAATTCTTCAACGATAAAAGACGCTCTTCAAATTCAACCCGCTCTTTCTTTAAAACTTTAAAACGAAGACGTTCGAAAAAATAGAAATTTGATGATGTATCTAATAGACGTAACATGTTTACTTGCAAAGCAAGAATTGGCATTTAGGGGACATAACGAGAAAAATGAATCTTCAAACGTTGGAAATTTTAAAGAATTTTTCAAGGTTCTGATTAAACGCGATGTGGAGATGCAAGAACATTTGAAAAAAATTGGTAACATATTTTCGGGATTATCTAAACTATTCAGAATGATTTAATTGTATGCATTTCCGAGCATTTTATGGAACACATTAACCGGGAAATCAAAGATTCTATTTTTTTTGCGGTACAGGCGGATGATACAACCGATATAGTTGAAAAATCGCAGTGTGCAATCTCGGTTCGTTTTGTCAATGAATCGGGAAAAATTCAAGAAAGATTTTTAGGAGCCAAGATAGAACTGCTCTTGCAATGTACGAACTGGTATCGGCGGTTTTGCGTCCGTTTGACTATAAAGCCAAGTTAGTTGGTCAGTGTTACGATGGTGCGAGTGTCATGGCTGGTTCATTAAATGGCTTACAAATGAAAATCAAATCTGATGCACCAACCGCTTTATTTACACACTGCAGCGCTCATAGATTAAATTTAGTTTTGCAAGACGGAACAAAAAGCATTAAAAGCTGTCGTATCTATTTTGCCAGCGCTACTTCATTACCGGGATTTTTTAATCAATCAGCGAAACGAACATTTGTTTTAGATTCGGTAATGGCTAGGAGAATTCCTTCCTCTGTGGAAACAAGGTGGTCCTCCCACTCTAAAACCATCAATATCATAGATTCAGAGTGGGAAAATTTGCGTACAGTTTTTACTGAAATTATTAACGATACGTCATCAGGAAAAGAGTCCATTTTTGGCGCAAGGGGCTACTTAAATTTTTTAGAAGATATTGAATTTTCATTTTTTACGGCTGCTTTCAAAAATATATTTGATATTACCGATTTATTATTTGACATTTTACAAAAAAAGTCTTTGGATATAACTTACTGCAAAAATCAAGTTTTTTCTGCCAGGGATCGCATAAAACTGCTGAGAACTGAAGAGAAGTTTAACGAGATTTTTGAAAAAGCGGAGGGGAGAATAAATAAATCTGCGTGCTCACCACCTGCACAAAAACGAGCTATAATATCTGATGCTATTCCAGATAACAAAAAAGCCTCATTGCGTATTCTATTTTATGAAATCTTAGATAACGTCGCAACGCAAATAGAGGTGCGATTTGCGGATTTGTCACAAATGACATTTTTTGCGTTAGCTGACTCGTCAAAATTTAAACATTTTAATAATAACTTTCCCCATGATTTGGTTACTGGTTTGGTCGATTTTTATAAAGATGTTTTTGATAAACAAAGATTAATAAATGAGTTGTCTGTTATCTATCAGGATGAACAATTCGAAAAGTTAAATTTAGAATCAATTTTACAAAACCTGGTCAATAACGAACTTCGACAAATATTTTCTGAGGCCTATAAAAAGTTTGTTTTGATTGCCACGATTCCCGTAACAAGCGTCGCTGTTGAGCGTCATTTCTCGTGCCTTAAACGTATCAAAACATACAGTCGTAACTCCATGAGAAATGAACGTTTGTCTTCACTGGCATTGTTAGCTATAGAAAAAGAATTGTTTCTTAAAATCCAGGCCAGTGAAAGTTTTGAAGCTGATATAATCCAGAAATTTTCGCTTCTTAAGGATAGGAGAATAAATCTAATTTATGAAAAATAAATTCTTTTTTTTCTATGATAATATTAGTGTATGGTGAGGTTCAGGAAGGCTGTATGGGGAGAAGGAGGCCTTATTTTTTGCAATCAAGATACATTCTTTGTAATATTTCAAAATTAAAATAAAATGACCGCAATATAAATTATTAGTCAAAGTTTGGGCAGGGTCTCGAACAATGATTTGTCTGCTGCGCATTCTCCACTTACTGGATATGAGGGGAAATTATTTATAAATGAGGAGAAATCTCACGAAAAATTCGCCTGCGGCGCAGTGGCGGAACTATAATAGAACAATTCGAGGCGAAGCCCGGGGGCCCGTGAGGTTGGGGGGCCCTGGGCCCAGTCTCCAGTCGTCGCACTAAGAGACTTACTTATATATTGTCACAAAATATTTTTCATAAACAAATAACATCTACAAGTACTAGTAGTAATTTACACTATAATCTAATAAATCGTTCAAAGTATGGAGTATTTTCAAATACTTGCCATCTTTACAATCTGGCAACCTCGGAATTACAATCTGTCGGTATTTTCAACCCCGAACTTTAACTACATCATCGCATGTCATTTATATCGCGCGCCAAAAGCAAGGTATACGTACCTTTAGTATTCAAGATGGCGGCTGGGCGCCATTTAGAAACATTTTTTTAAATGGAAAGGGGGGTCGTGTGACACCTCATTTTGAAGATCCTGATGAGTACTTTATAATTTATAACCCTAGAATATTGAGTCGATATCTTCAAGTACTACAAAATGGCGGTACATTTAATTACTACATTGATACATACACTTAAAAAAAAAAATCGACAAATTCAATTCAAAAGATGCTGGAAATTTTCTTGACATATAGTTTGAGTTAGGAATAAATGACAAAAATGTCAAAAAAGCATCTTTTGAACTGAACTTGACGAATTTTTTCAAAAAGTGTATGTATCAATGTAGTAATTAAATTTACCGCCATTTTGTAGTACTTGAAGATATCGACTCAATATTCTAGGGTTATAAAGTACTCATCAGGATCTAAAAGTACGTCAGTAACACCAAAAAGTAGTATTTCGACAGCAATTAAAGTATGTCAAGTTTCAAAATTTTTGGTGCACACATTAAAAAAAAAGGGGGTGACCTTTTAGAGCCGCACTGTAGGTACACCAAAGGTACGCGTGAGTCAAGTGGCTTGTCGTGTGCTGGGTTCAATTGAATTGAATCGTGGTAGCTCCGTGTATGGGAATTCATTGATGAAAAAAATCTGCTCTATGAAACTATTGTCTTTACAATACATGTATGGTAATTATTCTTGCTAAAAAAATTAGGCTCTCTGTGAGTAAAAACTTATTTTCAAGCTTACCGGGGTGTTCCAAGCGTTAATATATTCGCTGACAGTCTGAAACTTTGGAGGGCCCAAATTTATTCTTTTCGACATACTTATTTGATTTTGAAACTTTTACAAATAATTTCGAGAAGTGAGTGTAAATTCAATGATGATTTTCTTGTCACTCAATTGACTGGAATGACGCTTGACGCGGCATCACCTTGGAATGGTGGCACAGATGGTGGTATATGTAAGGGAAATGCCGAGTTCGTTTTTTAATTGAAAACCTAGATGAACAATAATAATAATTAAAATTCTGTAGAAGCCGAGTTGTGTTTATTCTCGGCTGTTAGTTCAGCATAGTGACTACATGAGTTCCAGTTAAATTGATAATAGATATTTTTAAAGGCATAATCGGCATTTTAAATATTTCTAGATGAAATACGCTATTCTTTTTTCTGTTTAAACATAACTTTCCTTAGTGGCTGCTGATCAGTCACTTATCAATTTTATTTCTACTCTCATGATCGACAGCGAGTTGCAATGTCAGAAACTTTGAATATTGAACAACTAGAAGCATGGACAAACAATTAGATATGCCCTTTAGTTTTGTGACGCATCCATGATTTACAAGATTGTTTTGGGTATTTCGATAGGGTGTGGCGAAATACCGAAAAAAATCTTGTAAATAAACAAACAATATTGTGTAAATCGAACGTCTACGGTCTGCAATAGAAAAAAATCGATTTAATTTCTCTTGCAAGACCCCTATTTCCAACATAAAACTACAGAGCATATCTACTTGAAAGATGGTTGGGAAGAGAAGGGCCAATACGATGGCCAAGACTCCATAAAAAAATTAAAGCTGTTGCGGAGGAAATAAAAGACATATTGAGGAAGGAAACGAAACATTATCAAAGGTGTAGATTGTGGATTGAATCACGTTGAGACCATTCTGAACATCTCCTTGGATAACAGTGAATTAATCTAAAATTTTCAAATACTGCATCATCTATATAGAAGCACGCACAAACTGATTCCCCTGATGATCGGTTTCACGAGCGTGTGAGTGAAATGGGTTTGATCAAGAGACATTCACGATTGTAAACATTTCTGAACGGTTGAAAGTACATTGATATACTTACTTGTCCTCATGGACAGCAGGCTGTAGAATGAGAATATGAGTGCATTCTATTACTCATCGCACAAGGGAAATTGTATAATTCTTTCCAAGCAACCAATTCTAGAAAAAAAATGGACCACAACCAGATTCGCCACATACCTTGGACAAATTTTGAATCCTTTCAGAATCACCAATACATTGAACATTATTGTTGTTCAAATCGATATAACACTTTCCAGTTCCGATCGTCCAAATCTTCACGCAATGGAATATTACTTCACGACTCAGCGATGATATACTATCTATCTCTTTGCTAATTGAGTTTGCATACTCACTATTATGCCGAGTGTTTTTAAAAAATCGGACATACGGTATACGGTAACAGCAGATTCTCCATACAAAAATATTGCGATCGTTCCGAACTTGTCTGTTCCGAAAGTTTATATTAACAGAGATATAGGGTTGTTGAACATGCAAAATTCAAATCTGAGCACGGAATTGATCTTACTTGAGGGGGCGTCACTTACACACCTTTTCACTCAATCAAATAGTCATAACTTTTTTGTACGCACTCGTACATTTTTTTTAAATTAAAAAATTGTTTTCTCCTTCATATTTACATGTAGTACAGTAAATCTGGCACTTTGGGTCCCATCACGGGCTTTTGTAATGGATCAATAACAACAGACAAAAATCAGAGCGGGGCTCATTCGATGGGAGTCAAGACCCTTTTTGATGGCAGATGTACAGTACTAATGAAAAAGGTAGACTTTGCAGAAGTGGCTAGGAGTAACCTTTTGTTGTTTTAAATGGAAAATATAGAAAATGAACATGGAGGGCTTTTGAAACGGCCTTATCATGGTAATTTTGACATAAGCTTGAATGTTCAATCATTCTTGAATTAAAAAAATAATAATTTTATTTTTTTTTCACCATTTTTTTTATAATTTTTTATTTTTTTTATAAGAAACATTGAACAGCGAGACACTTGTGAACATCGCCATGACAACGGCGTTTTTGATGCCCCCTATGCTCATTTTCAAAATTTTCCATTCAAATAAACCACGCTGCGTGATTACTTCAAGTGCAAATATCTTGAAAAAGGTTACTCCTACCCACTTTTATAAACGCCAGAAGAACAAGAGTGTGAAACATTATTTCAAGAAACAACAGAACGTACTCCAACTGGTCATTTCATAGTTAAACTACCTACCAAGAATAATGTTGATAAACTAGAAAATAATCTGAGCAATGCATTAATTCGTCTAAAATCAGTAGACCGCAAACTCAAGAAACAACTCAAATTACGTCAGCTGTATAATGATTTCATGGATGAGTATGAAGCGTTAGGTCATATGACCAGGGTTGATCCAAACTCTAAAAGCAGCAGTATATCTTATTACTTACCACATCACTGTATTCAAAATGAACAGCTTGATTGACACTTTGAAAGTAGCACCAACTATACAAAGCAATTTATTTAATGTATTAATCCGCTTTCGTGGTCACTCAATAGTTTTGGTTGGAGATATTGAGAAAATGTACAGGATGATATACATTTCAGAAGAGCAGCGTGATTTACAACGGATAGTTCATCGAAAAAATCCTGAGGATCCAGTTAAACACTTTCAGCTAAACACAGTGACATATGGGACAAGCAGTGCAGCATTTCATGCTATTAGAAGCCTTCAACAAGTCGCTCATGAAAATCCTGAAGAATCTGATCTTTGCAATATGATACTGAGAGACTTTTATGTGGATGATTTGGTCACTGGAGCAGACAGCAGTGAAAAGGTCAAGGAGATCAAGGCTATTTTGATGTCTCCATCATCATTAATGGATTTTATATAAATGGATGCTGCATAAGCCCTTTCTGAGGCATCTGAATATCCATGAAGTTGAATGTGTTTAGCTCCAGATATTAAAATGTGCCATGGTATAACAAAATTGTGCAATGTTGAAAGCTGCCTACAGTATGTCTCCCAACTACTGGTAATGTCAGAGGGTAGTTGTTGATCCCAGCTGAAATTATGTGCCCACAGTGATTGCATCATAATTTTTGCTTTTATTATTACTGGAGACAATAATCCAAGAGGGTCATTAAGTTTGGAAATAACAGAAAATATTTTGCGTTTTGTTAAGATATTTGAACATGAATCAGATGAATTAATTTGGAAGGTTAATGTATTTCTGCTCGATTGCCATTTTAAACCCAGCGTCTTCCTTACATTGGAATCTGCTTCAGATATGTCATATAGTTCCATGCTGTTTGATATTGATTCGCTCAGAACGCTTGGATCATTGGATGCCCATTTTCTGAGTTTAAATCCATATTTTGGTAATGATGTTGAGATGTTAATCTTTATACTTTATGCAGCAAAACACGTGTTGCACCACTCAAGACAATATCATTGCCGAGACTGGAACTCTGTGGACCTCTTCAATTAGCACAACATTTTGATAGCATCAGGCAATCCATCAACTTTACAGTCGACAACATCTATTTATGGACAGACAGTTCAATTGTTCTTTCATGGATATATCTTCATCGCCTAGCTCATGGAAAACTTTCAACAGAGCTAACAGAGTTTCAGAAATTCAAAACCTGACACAAAATATCTTATGGCGACATGTACCGACAGACAGCAATCCTACAGATATCGCATCACGTGGAATTAGCCCTATTGATTTACACAACAATATATTATGGTGGAATGGACGAGAATGGCTTTCACAGGATTCAGAAAATTGGTCCATATGAGTTTTCTAGATTTAGATAATGACATCGAATCTGAGAAGAAAGAACAACAGCAAGTTTTCTTAAAATCAGAAGTATTAGATCTTAACATTTTTGATAAATTTTCCACACTGCACAAATTAAAACGAGTGATGGCTTTCATGTTAAGATATTTATACAATTCCAGGCATCATCCTAAAAAAGTAGGTGTTTTATCTGTTCAAGAACTTCAAGGCGCATTAAGATCTCTTATTAAAATGGCTCAACATCAGTTGTATGCTGCAGAAAATGTAGCATTGCAAAAATCAACCAACATTTCCAATAACTCTTCCTTGAAGAACCTAGACCCATTTTTGGATGCAGAAGGGATTCTTCGAGTAGGAGGCAGACTCTCAAAGTCGTTATTGAAGTATGACAGCAAGCACCAGATAATTCTTCCTCCAAAACATGCTTTAACTAGATTGATAATACTAAATGAACATCATAGGCAACTACATGCAGGACCACAGACCCTTCTAGCAGCAATAAGAGAATCATTTTGGCTTCTCAATGGCAGAGCAACAGTCCGTAGCATCCTGAGAAAGTGCCTTACATACTTTCGAGCCTCTCCAAAATCTTTGATCAGAAAAATGGGTGATCTACCAGAGGATCGCGTAAGACAAGCCAGACCATTTTTGATTGTGGGTACTGATTTTGCGGGACCATTTCATATAAAAGATGGTTAATTGAGAAATAGATCAATCATCATATAGCATATCTTTGCATATTCATCTGCTTCACCACAAAAGCAGTACATTTAGAGATAGTTAGTGATCTCTCTAGTAACGATTCGTGTCAAGTCGTGGATTATGTAAACGTATATACAGTGACAATGCTACCAACTATGTTGGGGCTAGCAATCAATAAAAGGAAATTTACAATAATCTGCAGACATTGACAACCAATCCAGAAATCAGAACATATCTTCAAACCAACAATATGGACATTTATTCCATCTCATTCACCCTATAGAGGAGGGTTATGCGAAGCAGCTGTTAAACATGCCAAGTACCATCTCACACGTATAGTTGGAAAATTGACTTAAACATTTGAAGACCTTGCAACTATTACTACTCAGATAGAAGCTATCATCAATTCCCGACCTTTAACCCCTTTATCAACTGATCCTCGTGATATGTCCGTCCTCACACCCGGTCATTTTCTCATTGTCCAACCCTTAACCTGTATTCCCGAAATGGACATAGCTCATATGCCTATAAATCGACTGAAGCAGTTCCAGATATTACAGCAAGTTGTACAGAATTTTTGGAGTCAGTGGAGTCATGACTACCTTCAAACACTTCAGCAACGTTACAAATGGCGCAAGGATACCAGTGATACCATTAAGGAAGGCAGTTTAGTTCTATTGATGGATGACAATACTCCACCAATGTTTTGGAAGTTGTGACGCATCCTTGAACTCCATCATGGACATGGAAGTGACAATATTGTTCGCACAGTAACAGTTAAAACTGCCACCAATATCCAGAAACGTGCTACACATAAAATATGTTTGTTACCCATAGAACAATGAGTTTTGAAAACCCAAGTCTTTCAAGGCCGGCGGTATGTTGGATCCTTTGATTCGAGAACGCGCCGACAGGTAGTGAGAGTAGACATAGAGAGACATTATCAGTCAGTTATCAATTTCAAGTTTCCCTATTTTATAATAATTGTTATAATCATTCAATCAATACAGTCCACTTTTGAAATCAAATATCAAAAATTGTATTCATTCACAATCCACAACAAGAAGACCCCAACGGTTTACACAATAAGGTATACCTTTTTTTCGTAAAAATGTCAGAAAAATCAATTTTTCAATTAAAAAAATGTACGAGTGCGTACAAAAAAGTTATGACTATTGAATGAGTGAAAAGGTGTGTAAGTGACGCCCCCTACAAGTAAGAGCAATTCCGTGCTCAAATTTGAATTTTGCATGTCAAACAACACCAATTTACCAAATTTTATAAATATAACTTGATTAGTTCGAAAGTTATTCAAATAAATCTAAAACTAAAATTCAAGTTTGACACCCTGTATCTCTGTTAATATCAACTTTTGGAAGCGACAAGTTTGAGGCGATCGCAATATTTTTGTGTGAAGAATCTGCTGTTACCGTTTGTCTCATTTTTTTTTGAAACGCCCTGTACAAAAAGGAGGTTATTTTTTTAATAATACCGACTCCAATACTACAGGAATTCGTCAAAGGCAACGCGAATTACACGACTCAACAAGGAAAAGAGATTCAGTTCACAGTGGTCAAAAACATCTCCGTTTGAAAACTGAGCAGATATTACCTTCACAAGCCATCTAAATGTTATGAGCCCAGGACGAATGAAAAAATATTAATATTCTGACAATATCAATTTCGAATTACTGTCCCCGATTGATGGGTGCAAAGCAATATAAGAAACACTGGTTCAAATGCAATCTTTATTATTTAAATTTTATATTGAATATATGTACATAAAATCTATACAAAAATCAATTTATTTTGTATATCAAAGTGAATAAAGACATTGATACATTTCAGGGTAAAAAATCCAAATGGATTGAACAGTACGTATCAAATCATTTTCTATTAAAGTAATTTTGGTTATTCGCATTATGGTAACCAAATTTACCTAAAATAATATTACAGGTAATGAGGATCTGTAGATTCAATTTCATGTGAGTTTGTAATTTGTAAATTGTAGAGACTAACAAATCCACACTTACTCAAAACAAAGAATAACGAAATAATATACATGTATTTCTATATATAAATTTTATCACACCGATTCTTTAAACTAGAAACATAGTTAGAAACTAGACTACATATAAATTTCAGCCTCGTTGGCAGATCTAACTGTTATCTGCTTCGACTTTTCCATTATGAGATCTACTTGACTATTGAAATCGGGAAAAAATTAGACACTTTGATTGGGGGATGTCGCAAAAATATCAATTCTCATAATAGACAGTCATTCAATATCCTTTGGATAAAGTTAAATGTATAAAACTAAATTAGCCATAACAAATTTTTTACGTCTGTTTTTCTAACACCAACGTACTGGCAATCAATATTTAGAATTGTCAATCTAATTCGGCTTCCAAAAAAATATCACAAAATACTTGGAAATGGTAATAAATGCTGAAGTGAATTGAATACGATTATCTACACTGCTATCACATGCAATTGAATTTGTAATCTACTTGTAGACAAGAAACTGGAAACGTTCAGTCTATTCTATCAGCTCTCCGACCACTGGTATATTTCTATATTACATACAAAAAGTTGATGAATATTTGGTAATGATGCTAGTCTAGGTACGCACTTAGCTCTTGATACTATTTGAGTGCTTACAATCGTGATGTTATTATTTATTTGGAAAAATAGCTTCTTATTTATAATGGGCAGTAGCTTGAGATTATGCACAGTAAAATAACGACCACTCAGTTCAAATTTACTTTTTTGATATTGGCCGGAATTTGTTCAGTCATGCTATGTACTTAGTTGCGAAAAATAAAGGGAATTGTATGATATGAGCGAAGACTAAATTAATAACAAAACTATAATAGAAATCTCGTTTTCATGAAACAAGTGGTCGTGATTTATTTCTGAGTTTCTTAAAGGTCTATATAGTTTAGAACGTTGTTGATTTGGCCCCACTGACTACAGACTCGATCAAAGTACGATATTTAGGTGAATTTTATACAGAAAAATAACACAATGATTTGAACCAGTGGATGTCGTATTACACTATGATCCAAATGGAATGGAATGTCTTTTCTATGCAATACTGAAGATAAGACGTTATGTGATCACTTTCACCGTTCAAATGAACAAACCGACTTCAAATTCCACTACACATCTGAACTAGGTACTGTATGTCAAGACTCCCGGTTACGGCTAATCCTAAACATTTTGAAGTCGAATTCAAGGTATATTCAGAGTTAACAACTGCATTTTGAATGTACCAGCACTAGAAAGATAGTCACTAATAAAATAAATTCACTCAATGCAAAGTCTTAATTTATTATTGTCAATGTTTTGAAACTGAATATCGCGCCAGTGGTTGATAATCCCCTATATTAATTTTCATATTCTGCACTTTTTTAACGGTTATGACATTCCTATAAATGATTTCTGCCATTATCTAAAGCGCTACTGTTCCACGTAAGTTTGAAAAGTTCTAAATTACAATGATTTTATATATACATACATATTACAGAGCAGTTTATATTTGAGACCATTCTAAATGTTAGATACTGAGTTCATTCCAATTAGGGTTTCAGTTGATATCATTGTATGGTTATGATTTGATCAGTGTTTATTGGACATTTGAGACTTTAAATCTCCATTGAACTTATTCTTGTTAATCCAGTAAAGAGGTAAGGTTTGAATATTGGTCGCGTTCTATAATCGAACACGATTATGAAGTGAGTGAACAAATTTCAAACAACAGATTCCTTGAGATATTGAAATGATTTCTAGCACCATGACCGAATTTGAATTTTTCCACCCGTCTACAAGAACGCTTCCAAAAAAGTGGATTATCGATATTATGTATTTGTCAACCAACAACAATAATAAATTCGTTTAAAAATCATAGTGTGACATTTTTGCAAAATCCTCATTTTATCTTGACTGAAACATTCATTTAAATAATCGTATTGCCCACAAAGCTGCTAGACGCATTTTTCGTAGCACTATGTTCCAAAGAGAGAATTTTTCATGGATATAAAATATCCTTCCATCCTGGTAATGGCGAACTTTTGGTATGGCATTTTAATATTTCTTCATAAAAGAAGTACATTCACATTTACAAAATGTAGGAAACGTTGCCTGCGTTTAAAATATTTCGAATAGTGCTAAGTAAAATGCTAGTGCAGTCAAATGACACGTAATTCTAATAAGCCCTCACGAAAGCTTATAATAATTGACCAGTGAGCCAGTGAGCGTCGTATTTGATACAAACAATAATAACTATAGTTTCTTTTTCTCAACCAAATCACAACCATACTTGTAGAACATATTATTCAGTGTATATTCTTTGAAAAAACCGATAATTCTTTATGGAACCTCGTAGCTTGTTTGATGTTTCGTTTTGCGTACTTCTCTACACAGTGTTCGACATATTCCAAGCCACGCCTCCTCGTAACCATCTTGCACATGCGTGCTGCTGCTATGACTACAACTGGCGCCTCCTCTTGAGCTGGATGAGGACGAAAGACCCCCACGCGCCACTGTGTCACACACGAGACGCGCCAGTCAATCAACTAAAATGCCCTGGGATACGTTGACTAGGGTTTTTTTGAGCGAGCTGAATGAGGGTCGGTTTTCAGGTAGTGGAGACCAACATTTCTTCATCACCTGTGAAAACAAGAATTTTGAATGTTAAAAATGAAGACACCACCAAAATAATTCTATGAGCATCTCAGTTACATGACAAAACCACATGGGTTAAAGCTTGTTCAGATAAAGCCGACAAACAAAATTATAAAAGTTTGCTTCCAAGGGCGTACCCATGGGTTATTATTGCCTGGGTTCAAAGGCCAGGACATTTTTTAGAAAAAAAAAAATAAAACGAAATCTCAATCAGCATCACCAAAAACTCTTCTGAACAAATTTTCAATTCTCTAACCTACAAGGTGCCCGAAGAAAACAGTCTCAAGTTCAATAAAAATCGTTGATTAAACCCAATTGTCGCACGACCCTGTAGTAGGTATCAATCTCAATCAGGGATTTTATCAACATCTTTATTGTAAATTAAAACGTACAGGAGGACTCAATAAGCAGTGTAAGTATTAAATCAACAAAAATAACCAACATGATTTTTTTGTTTAATGTGTACCGGGGGGTTTTTGGTGATGCTGATTAAGATTCTGTTGGCATTTTTTTTCTAGAAAATGATCTAATATCGTTCTTTAAAATTTGATCCACCTTGAACCCCTACAATTATCAAAAGTACGCCACTGGAACGAATTTGGCATAATATATACTCATAAAAGTGTTTGTCAAGACATAACAAACATTTCTTTCTTTTTTTTTATATCGGCTAATAAACAAACATTTTACAGGGTTGAGAACACTTTAGAGTGCCTGTGATGATGAGTCATCCGAGTTGATCAATATAACTTGAGCTATTTTTTCGACGAGATGGCAATAGTAGTCATTTGGTGCGAAAACAAGGGGTTACCTGAAAAGTTTTCCGGGACATTTGAAAATTTGGGATTTATAGATCTCGATGTGCTCCCGAATTTCAACTTTGCCCTCTCGTATCTTTGCCGCTCGCGCCGCGATATCCGGAGAATGGTACCTAGAAGCAGTTTTTTGACAATATATCTTTTCCGACTAATTTCACGATGAAAATATGTAGGTATATACAAAGTGGAACTATAGAAAATTTCCTACAATTCATGTAATAACTTTTTTTTCGTTGAATGAATAGTCTTTACGTACGAGCGCCGCAAAGTTTAGTTCAACATGCGTTCTGACCGTAAAACAAATCCCCACACTACCTTGAGGGGGAGTGTGCGACACGTTTTTTTTTTAATCGAGGTATCCCCAGTGGACCTCACAATTCCAAAATGTATCATATTCTCCTTTGTTCCGCTGTTCTGCATTGACCAAGTGTTACGAGTCCTTTGTCTTTAGTAACGATCAAAACTTAACTGACCAAAATATTTTCCACATCATCCGCTATGGGACTATAAGTTTCATCGCAATACTCTTCGTTTTTGATTTCATCATACGTTTGCTCGAACATATAGTCTTCGTTTCTTCCTTTTCCACTGCAAGATAGCGATGAAGAAGAAGAAATGTTGACTATTTTTGAGCGAAACGAAGGAGAATACGATACATTTTGGAATTGTGAGGTCCACTGGGGATACCACGATTGAAAAAAAACGTTGCACACTCTACCTCAAACCTCAAGGTAGTATGGGAATTTTTTCTTTGGCCAAAACGCATGTTGAACTAAACTATGTGGCACTCGTACGTCAAAACTAACATGTTTTCATCGTGAAATGATTCGGAAAAGAGATATTGTCAAAGAACTGCTTCTGGGTACCATTCTTCGAATATCGCGGCGCGAGCAGCAAAGATACGAGGGGGCAAAGTTGAAATTCAGAAAGAGCACACAAATTTTCCAAGCTCCCGGAAAACTTTACACGTAAAAGTGCGAAATGATTGAACTAATAGGCCATAAAAAAATGGTTCATCTCAAGTCTTTCATGAATCACTGAAGTATTGAGTAATTTTTAACAATAAATAAACAATGTCAATACTTCGGTTAATGGAAATCAGATAATCCAGTTTCAAGTTTTTGTCAAAACAGCTCAGCGTAGTAAAAATCGAAGTTTCAATTTTTCTGAATAATGCCTCTCCCACTACTCCTCTCATTTCGAAAAACATTCGAGCAAAGCTCCGTTTTTTTCTTATTGTCAAAATAGTGCAAGTAGGACAGAAAAGGCGACTTTACTTATTTAATCGATTTATGCAAAACTGACATCCTCTCGTCAATTTGATTCTTCTGTTTGAGATTCTTAGTGAAGATTCCTTAGAAGCTAGACGGTGTTGAATGTTGAGGAGTCAAAATAGCTCGTAGAATGTACCCCAATCAAGTAAGAAACGTTATTTGGAGGAGATAGTGTATACAGTGTGTATGAGCCAAATGGAATAAGTTCGATAACAAATTAATGGAGTCGTATTTGGAAAAACGCTCAAGCACGTCGATTAGTATTATCAGTTGCGCATCTTTTTCAGCAAAAACAATTTATACAGAGTGTGTCATAATATGTACAACAGTGTCTAATACCAAATTTCTTATTTAAGATACAATACTCTGTATATTATCAAATTTTTGGATTCTTTAGAAAATTCTAGACATATTTCATGTACAATGTCTTTCACCTATCTTCAACTTCTTCGGAAATATTCAGTGTTTTCAGATTTATTGCAAAAAAGAGATTCGCTAGAATGTCAATACTTATTTTCCATTAAGGTCTTGATGATAAGAGAGTAAGTGAAAACCATTTCATTGTGTTTCTACTGATATCTCGACTGATATGGACAGTGGTTGTTAGACTCGATTTTTTTTTTTTTGATTTTCTTACATTATTAAAAAATGGACAGTATCAATACTTGGTACGGGAGAGTGGGGCAACATGACGAACGGGACAAGTTAATGGATTAGATTTTAAAAAAAATTCATGAATGTCAACCAGATGATTTCTGCAACGTTGCAACGCTGTTAAGTCATAGTTTAATGAATTTAAGGTGGATGACTCTAGTAGCAATACATATAATACTTCCAGTACCGTAGTCCATAATTTACAGGGTGTTTATTAATTGAATGCCGATACTGAAGGGTGATAATCCTTGGATGATTTTAAGACAAAAGGTTCATATGGAGATAGGTTCGCAAGAGCCTCATTTTCAAGATACAAGAACTATGAAAGTTATTGGCAGCAACATAAAATACGCCTGTAAATTACAATTTTGAACAGATTTATACCAATTTCTTCCAAACTATTGAATAGAAAAGGCATGTGTGCTATATTTTCGTGATCAGAAAAAAAAGTCTTTCTAAATATGTAATGATATATAGGGTGTGCCATTTTGAAAAAAGTGAGTATGTCAATAATTTTGACATTTGACAGTTAAGAAAATATTTGACTCAATAGCACAAAACTTTACGAAAAACCCTACAGTCCCTGTTTTTGGTCGACCTTTTAGCTCAAAAAATAAATATTTTACAGCCTTTTGAAAGTGTGACAAATTAAATTGAAAGCACGGTACAAATAGTTTCATTATTTTTACCAGTGGCGTCCGTGCGGGTTTTGCACTCAATATTTTAGGAGAAAAAACTTATACGCCACTGCTTCCTTTCAAAATAAAAAATAATTTTTGATGTCTCTATTTATTCATGACCCAATTTGTTCTCTTGATTTTTTTTCGTCCGGCGCAAGGTTTTTGTTAAAAAAAATAAAATCTACTTAATTGCATTGACACCCTACTGTGTCTTCCAATATTTTCAAATCAGTGGCGCCCTCTCTAACATTCTTATGCATATTGAATCATAGGAGACGTGTGATGAAAGTGATGATAAAAAAATATATTTTTTTTTTAATTTCAACACCCTGTATCTTAAAATCTAGGTTCTTGCGGACCTATGCTCATATGAACTTTTTGTCCCAAAATCATCCAAGGATTATCACCCTTAAGTATCGGCATTCAATTAATAAATACCCTGTATATCAGAGCAGTCGCTTCTAAAACGCCGAGAAAGTAAGCTTCTTTGAAAAAATCTAAGGAAAGAGTAGTCTTTGTTAGTTATCGAGTAATTGTTTATTTTTGAAATATGATAAAATAGAAAATAACACGATTGCCCCTTTCCTGTTCTTATTTTTGACTTTTTACTAAAAAATCGTACCCTGGGGCAAGTTGACGGGGGCAAGATGGCGATTATCACATCAACTCTTGATAAAAAAGAGGTTGAAAAAAAATCTAGAAAAGATTGATTAAGAAGATGAAAAGGAAAGGTTCAAGTATAGGAAGTGAAGAAAAAAGTGTTTCATGATTCGAGTCAAGCCCTACCTACACAAGAAAGAAAGAAAGAAGATATTTTGTGTCCAGGTTGCCAGGAAGCCTACACTGAACCTCCAATTGAGAAATGTATCCAATGTGGAGGATGCGAGGTGTGCACTTCGTACGAGAAGGGGACTTTCATATCTGCACTTGATCCTCATCTTGCCCCCATAGGGTACGTCAACTTAATCCACTAATGGGGCAAGATGATAAAAACGTATTTTGTGTGTTTTCAAAAATCAAAGTTTTGTTTGGTTTCCTCAATTTGTTTGTTAGCCAAAATTTTGCTCCATTGAATAAGGATATTTGTCTGGTTAAAATCACGTATCTGTATTTTGTATGGAGCTTTTTCCCTCACCTACCACATCTTGCCCCAATCTCCACTTCTTAATAATTTTTGAGTATGTTCCATAGAATTTCTGCTATGATATAATTTAATTTTTGCAGTTAAAGACTATTTAACGCCAATTCATATGTACAGCAAATGCCAAACAACTTTAGAATCACGTCTTAATTTCCACCAAGCGACTTATTATGTGATTTGCAGGTGACCAAATTTGGCCACGAGCAAACTTCATAGCAACGTGCTTGGTGGCAATTATGACGAAGATCGAAAGTTGTTTGGCATTTGCTATAGGAACATAATACACAATATTATGTCGAATCAAGAGTCCCGATAGGACCACTAGAACACGTTGGCATGTGGATCGGAAACTTTACTTAATAATCACATCAGGGAAAACCGCAGAAAACTTTGACAAAAAAACAACCGGAAAACCAAAAGGAACTACCGCGGAACAAACAGAGAAGCTCCAGTATTCGAACAATAATCGCTTCTTAGTATCACGAAATGCTGTAATGCATTTGTTCTGCATCAGCCTCAACAGCAAGAGGCCGAATAATGAGATCTTGACTGGAAATTGGTGTTTCGGCAAAAATTATTCATATCACAACAAGAGAGGAAGGCCTGTTTCAAGCTCATTTGAAATAATTAACTGATCTAGATGGCGAAATAATAGTCTATCACTGTCTGTCTCGTGGAGTTGAACAAGAATAACATGCAATCATCCAAACAAGCTAAATTGAATCACACGACGGCGACGTTCGAAACGGGGCCAGTTTTCTTGACCTTCAACAAAAAATCTCGTTACTTTTTACACTGACCATTAGTAAATTTTTTTTCTTCAGTCGATTTATATGTATAGGGTGATTCATTTCCAGCGACAGGGTGCCAGTTCTTGTAAACTATTCATCATAGAGACCCAGGAAAAAAAAATCTGTGGAGTGATGTGCCCAAGAGAAAATGCTGGAAATATATATCAAGTTACTAGGATCGCCGCAAGGGAGCGTAACGGTACTGTAAAAACAGAAAATCGACTATGGAAACAGATTTGAGACGATATTCTCTACAAAATTGCCCACCAACACATTTCTCTAGTTGTCAAATAAGATAGCCGTCAACTTGATGTTAATGAATTGCCTATAGCTTCGGCATCCCAGAACTGATTTGACTGTTCTTCGGGTCGTTTCAAAGAGGAAAATCAGGTCATTCTGTTGAATGTCCTTGGGAATAATTTTATTCGCTTAAACCGACCACACAACATAAATTGTCAAAGTCAAAACGGTTCTCGAGTTTTTTTCGACATTTTCAAATGCAAACCGACTAAACAGATGCATGTATCGTGTTATTTGGAACATTTTTTACCACCTTCATGAAGATCATTTTTGCATATCTTTTAAAATAGAAGAGTTAAGGAGAATTCAACAGAAATCCCTCGAGAACATGTCAAAACGATAGACTTCAGATTTGTTCTGATTCGCGTAAAATAAGGTGTTCTTGAGTCAATGTTAAAAAGTAAAACCTATGGGTGAGAATGATCACTATTTTTCGTTTTCCCTTCCACTGTCAAGTAGAATAAAGTGCCTCACAAGTCACAAATAATACGATGGACCAGTAACCATCTTGATCCAAAAATATTTCAAGAAAATCAAATTAACACAAAAATAAAACAAAAAACCAGTGCAAATGCTCGGGTCGGAGGCAAGGAACTCCTATCTTTTTGACACTTTCAAGTCTACAGGGGCTGTTTCAAAACTAATCCTCGAGGGATTCCTGAAGTCTCCATAACTCTTCTATTCCAAAAGATTCAGAAAAATTATCACCATGAAAGTTTTAGGAAACTTTCCAAATGACACGATAGAGGCATCTATTTAGTGGGTTTGCATTCGATAATTTCGAAAAAACTTCAAAAACCGTTTTTACATTCATAATTTATGATGTGTGGTCGGCTAAAGCGAATTTAATTGATCTCAAGCACATGCAAAAATGGAGCAGATGTTCTATGAAACGAGCTAAGGAACAGTCAAATCTGTTGAGAGACTCCCAAGTTATAGGCCTTCGAAAATTGAACCACTAGAACAAGCATAGCACCCCGAACAGACGCGATTTGTTTGGGTCGACAACATTTTGTTTCTGTTCATATTTATGTATTGTAATTTTTTTTTCCTAAGTCTCTATGATAAATAGTATACGAGCAACCTGTCGCTAAACATGAATCACCGATAGCCGATAGCGTCGATCCAACACTAAAAGCGAGCTCGTTTAATTTGTCGATTCGATACACGTCTTCCAGCGGAAAAGACAAACACTGATATATGTTCAGCTAATTTGACAGGCCTTCTCCTCTTGTTGGATATGAATACTCTTTGGTTTCGGCTAAAAAACAGATTCTACAGTCCATTCAATCTTGAGATACGCCGATGTAAACAGAAGCACGTGGCGGCTTCCCAGGGCCGTATTCCACTTTATTCTGTCTCAAATAAATGAATTGAATAAATTCATGTTTTTATTGAGGATATACAGATTCGATTATGGATGTAGGAATATAAGACCAATCTATCAGACTTTAGTGCCACTTTTTTTTAATAGGAACAGGTCTAGACGGCTTAAACTGATCCGCGAGATCTGAGTACAACTCTGATAAATGCGTTCTGTGCCGTGTCAAATGATCTATGAGTCGTTCCACCAGTCAGACGGCTGCAGGAGATTTTGGGGAGCTGGCAGTTTGTTTTGACACGGCGTAAAACAAGGTTGAATAGAGTGTAGGAAACAACCATAAACAGATTACACACATAAGAGTAAATTGGCCTATGCAGTTTGCAAGCGTTTGTAAGTTGCAAAAATATTTTGGATATAATGTCATTGTAACCTGCTAGTTTCACAACCTTTAATAAATAACTGACTGGTCCACAATACAACGATTATAGGAAAATGGTTTGAGTAGCATACACTCTACTGTCCCCAATGGTCAATGCACAATAATTCATATAAACGATGATTCAGGAGGATATGGAAATATTTCAAAGATATGTCTTAAGTTAAAATAAGCTCATAAGTCAATTTTTTTTTATTGGAGCGAATCATCGTTCGGTAAATCTCGCAACAAGATCAGTAATTTGGAAACGCAGAAATAAGTGCATGTATCGAAGTGGGGGTTGATGTTTTAAAAAGTTTATTATGAATTGATGCTATTTGCTTATAATTATTTTTGTCTTGCTTTGTCAGTTTAGTGATATTTTGTCTCCTGAAAAATGAAACCAGACTAACAGAACGTTGAAAATATACTCACATCATACACATCCATAAAACAAGCTTTGGGTTTTTCTAGAATAATTCCTTTTTGGACTCGATCCACTACTTCTGAGTTTTTCATTCTGCCATAAGGCATTTTACCACAGGTGAATACTTCCCACATTAGAACTCCTGTAAGGTAAATACATGAATAGATCGTGATATCAATAAAAAAGTTGAACTTACCATATGCCCATACATCGGACTTTGATGAAAACCTAGTATAGTTAAGTACTTCTGGCGGTGCCCACTTTATTGGAAACTTGGAGCCGCCAGACGATGTGTACTGATCATCCAGCACATATCGTGCGAGACCAAAATCAGCTACTTTTACTATATTTTCAGTTCCTACAAGGCAATTTCTAGCTGCTAAGTCCCTATGAATGTAGTTATGCCTTTCCAAGTAGGCCATTCCTTTACATATCTATGAAAAACAAATGATATGCTATGTATTGGACACTGGAAAATATTGAAATATCACCTGTATACACATATCTAATAGTAATCCTTGATTTGTACAAAGCGACGTTTCATGCCTCCGTAAATAATTTAAAAGGGATCCATGTCGCATATATTCAGTGACAATGAATATAGGTCTATTTTTGCTACATACACCGTATAACTGGACCAGGTTTGCGTGTTGCAACTTGCTACAAAAGAGACAGCAACTTCAGTATTTTGATCAAAGTAACTTATCAAATAGGGTACCAACATTTCAGAAGTCTTTATGGGGTTATTATTAATCTTAAGAGATGAGATTTTATTTCAATGTTTATGAGAGTTTTTCTATTAGGAAGCTAGAAAAATAGTATATTTATGCGGAAACAAAATGTCGCTTGATGAAAATTTTAACTATTTTAGCGATTTCGAGACAAACAAATGTCAAAATCGGCAAGAATAGAGAGAAATATTGACAGAGTAAGAATTAATTTTATTGAAAATTCAGGACGAGGTTAAAAAGGTGAGTAGAGAACTGGGGATGAAAATGTATACAAACATTTTCTATGACAATCAAGACTCGATGTTGAACTACTGCGGAAGTTTGTAATGGCCACACAGCAAACGTTTTAGCAAAAACAATAGCCCGATTTCATGGTATAACCACACCTTTGAAACAGTTCAAAAAATCGAATCGATGAATGTCATGCGATCATAAAATTACCTGCAGTATTACTAACAAGTGCAATCGGACAATTTTCCCTAAGGCAGCAGGCAAAAGCACATAATTTTAATATCTACTATTCATTCTTTTCAGTGTTAGTTGTACCTATAACTGGTTGCTTCTGATTTCATGGATCCATTATGTTTTTTTGAATGCACTTGAATGTTCTTCTAATGTATTTACATTAAGCAATTCAGAAAAATTCACGTTATTCAAATCCGTGCAAGGTAAAGGATGTTCAATAAAAAATACGGTCTCAGGTGGCTGTGGTTTCCTTTTTGTATCATGAACGTAGGTCGAAACATTATTTTCCGTAAATTTGATTTCGTTCTTGATAAAAATGGTATGGAATCCACAAAAACATTGGAAATTTGGAAATCGGGCTTATATGTCATTGCAACTGGTGGCTGGAAATGTCAAATTCTTGACACTTTTGATTTTGAGTTATGACATGTGACAATATTTTATAACCTCCAAAATACTGTCAGTGTCAGTGCCAAGTTTGAGTAAGTTTTCAAGAATAACATATTTGTTGATATATATTATATATTTGTGATACACAAATAAAACGTGAGTACGTGAACTTAAACGATAAGGTCAAGAACCGCCATTTCAGTATAAGCAAAAGTCATATCTTTGACATCTTTTCCGCGTTCACATTTAACGAAAGACGTTATGCTCCATAATACTAAAACAAACATTGTTTTAGTATCATGTTATGCTCTATCCTTGTTCTACTTTCAGCAAGACAAGGATAGAAGCACGCTAGTGAACGCGGCACTGCTTGTCAGTTGCCTTGGTTAGAACGCATGCGCCTCACGCTTTCGGCGAGAAAAACAACCCTATTAGCACAAACAAGAATTCAGAATTCATTCTTCAAGCGTTATCTCGATGGATCCTGTGAATTTTTGAACGGTTTTTCGACTGTGGTTTGCCCTTTACCTCCTCCCGTGCACGTTTTAAACCCAAAATTAATAAAATGGTAGTAAATTAATACATTTTATTACAAAAGATATTGAACATGCCCAAGGTTAATTGATATGTAGAGGTTGCGCCGTAAATAGGGAATCGGAAATACACGAACAATAAACCGAATCGATCCCGTCACCGAGCTCCATCATTGACATTCTTGTCATCGGTGTGTCATCTTGATGTCATAACATGTCCGTATTTCAGGGTCTTAGCACTTTTTTTACCGAGTGTCGGCCGTTTTTAAACGTGTTTGAGGGTAAGTTATCACACTGCTTTTGGTATACAGTGAAATATCTTCTCATTATCAAGTGTGAACCATATTCTATCTTTTTTTTAGATGTGTATTTGAATTTCAGAACCGGATCGGAGCCGACTGACGTCATTTTTGTCTGAATTCTGATTCGTCCGAAACCCGAACGTATAACGACGCAACCTTACTACTATCAATTAACCTTGGAAGCATGCCCACCCCCTTCTTCAATACATTCTTAAAACCGTTTTTCTCATAGAATAGGACACAATTTGAAGCATTTGAGGGTGAGCAAAAATACAGTGACAACACTTGTTAAGTTCTGAAGAGATCTAATTTTGATTTGAACACACACGAGACACAAAGACTCAAAAATATAAAACTTCTCAAAAAGTCGACTACAATACAAAAATAAGATTAGAAAGTGGATTTAGTTGCTGTCATAGGCGTTTTCGTTTTATGAAAATTCAAGACCAATGTCAACAAGAAAAGAACCGAAGCTTTCATTTGAAAGGATTGAGTTACGCCCAGAACCTGGCCTGGGACTCCGTGTATCTGTCGAATCCTAGCGACGGTCGCTTTCTAATTCATTTTATGCAGAGAACGAAGTGTCGCTATGGAATTCTACAGTACACGGAGTCCCAGGCCTGGTCCTGAATAACTTTTTCCGATATCTCTTTGAACAAAGGTACTTTATTCTTAGCCTTTTTTTTATAAAATCGTCCCAAAATAACCCTGTATTATGATTGATTTGACCCATTCTTTTCACATCTCAGTTTCGGACCATCCAGGAGCGATTCCCAGAAAATCGCAATCCAACTCGATTTTTTTTTGTCATTTACACCTTACGAAAACTCAATCCGTGGACACACTGTATACTATACACGACAGACATCACAGATAATTATTAGTATATCAAATAACTAACTTGGGAAAAAGTAATTCAAAAGGTGTGTTTAGGATCAGGAAAATTGTTTTCGTTCTATAAAAACTATAATACGTCATTATTTCAGGACCAGTTTTCAAAAATGTCATTTATATGTCATCCTGGACCACAACCTCTCTGTTTTTTGTTTGGATTGGTCCATAGAAATAAATAAAGCTGCCTTAAATTTGTATCATGTTGAGTTTTGCCAGTGATATTTTTCTAAAAAGTTCTGCTTATATTAGGAAAAGTCTTTGAATAGATTGAGTCTAATAAAAAAATACAAATCTGGTAGTATCTATCCAACATTCAAATAAGAGTCCCATAACTTGATTGGTTAACTGAAGAACAAGAACGATAAAAATCAATTTCATCATTATTGCTTGTACTTTGGACTCTAGCATCCAATTTACAATTTATATTATTGATAAATAACTAAAATGGAACCGTCTAAGTCAATAATATTGTATGCATTTCCAATGCGGTAAGAGAAAGGTATTTCGAGGTGCAATAAGCCTAGCCATAAAAATGTCAATTGGGTTCAAATTTTATCAATGATTGTTGCCTAAGAAGAAATGAGCAACGCTTATGTTTTTGCTAACTTGCATTTAACCGTTAACTGTCGATACTTACAGGTCTTAATCTCGTTTTACTCCATAAAATTTAACGATTCTTCAAAATGGGGAATTACTTTTTGAGTCAGATAAAAACATAGATTTTGATACTTTGTAACCTTATGAAAGTTACGGTTACATTTTATAGTTCAGTTTCGCTCAATAGAACGTTGACTAATGACATAGAAATCTGGTTTGTTTGAAAGATACATAATATGCTCATTATGTTGAAGAATAAGAAGGCGGCTCAGAGGGTAGTTATTATTATCATTGAAGCTTTAATATTTCTCATTACTCTCATACACTCACGTCATAACTTTGGCCTCTTCTATGAAGTCGTCCTCAGACATAGTTCCTTCCTTCATCATTTTTACAGCTACATCTGTAGTCCCCCGCCACTTTCCTCGACGTACAACACCAAATTGACCAGAACCAAGTTCCTCAAGCAGCATCAGTTCATTATGATCTATTTCCCATTTATCTATAATAGAATGAAACTTGGAATTATATCTGAATTGAGTATTTTGATGGGAAATTATATTCCAGTATTACAGTCGCTTTATGACGTTAGCACAAAATGATATTCCAGTACCAAAAATACTTCATTCTGGGAAATGTTGAGAGGAAATACAATTCCAAGTATTAATTAAGCAACGTCAGGAAACCATTAATCAAGACAAAAAAGAGAATAATTTTCATCTCAAATAATGGTTTCAATAATTCAATTTTTTTGACTTATGAAACATCATGAAATTTATATTACTTAAGTAAAATAAATCATAAATCTTTTATCAGAATATAAAAAAAGGGGGGTAGTGGGATTGAGGACAACAAATCAAACTCCTTATTTCACCAAATTGCCGAGGTTTCGACCACAATTTTAGTCTTTATCAAGGCTACAACAGAAAAAATACAATAGGTACAATAAAGCTTGGAATCACAATAAACAATGTCTTTTACCTTTTTGGGGTGTCAGGAGCTATATAAAACCAAAACATCACACATGTCAGACGATGGCAAAATATACATCACAAACAAAAAAGAAAGTTGTATAAAATGGACTGTCACGAAAAAAGGGAATACAATGTTAAAATTGAAGAGTATGTGGACAGAACAACAATAAATGAGCGCTGTATCCTAATTTAAACCAAAGACGCTGAATCCCTATCAGTGTCTTATCTGTTTTTGTTTATTTTTATACAGATAAAGAAGGTTGCTATACTGAGTGTTTAAACCTTGTACGTCAGTTCTGTTATTTACTGCGGGATTCATTGAAATATGTATCATTTCGCTGAGATTGCGTTTGTAATAGTGGTTTTCACAATCGAGAATCTCCACATTATTCAAGTTAAAATTATGACCTAACAAGAAATGATGTTCACAGAGTGCAGTTTTTTCTGTTTTATGTCTGTTAATCTCACGACAATCATACCGATGTTGATACAGCCTCTTCCTCAAATACTGCCTGGTTTGTCCAATATAAAATTTATCACAATTAAGGCAAGGTATGCTGTGAACCAAATTTGAGCGATCCCCTTTTGGAATGGGGTCCTTTAACTTAGTGAAAATTGAACCCACCGTTTTCATCTTGTAGAATGCAAGTTTACAGAATGGATCCATTACTGAAATATGGCGTCCGATGCGTTCAGATAATCCCTGTATATAAGGAAATTTAAAAAAGTGTAGATGGTTTTTTTCCCTAGTTTCCAGGGGCCTTGACGCCGTGGCTTTGAATTGTCCTATAATTTGGTTTACAAAATATCGAGGGTAATTGTTGTTTTTAAGTATTTCCCTGATGATACCATAGTTACTCTCGTGAAACTTGGCACTACTTAAAGAGTAAGATCGGTGACAAAGATTCTTTATGGTGGCAATCTTGTGAACGAGAGGGTTGGACGAATAATAATTCAAAACCCTATCAGATGATGTGGGTTTCCGATACCAGTTAGTCGAAATATTACCATTCAGATCACGGTGTATCATCACATCCAAAAAAGGAATCTTTCCATCGTTTTCCAACTCTAATGTAAACTGGATCATGTGGTGGAAGCTATTAAACGCTGCAAGTACTTGAGAAACAGAATCTTTTGGACAAGCAATCAACGAATCGTCAACATACAACTTGGCAAATGGAAGTTCAAAGGGAAGAGATTGTACTACTTCAGTTAATACCTCATTCATGACAAGATTTGCCAGCGAAGGACTAGCTGGATTACCCATCGCTGATCCGTCCAGTTGTTTATAAAAAACATTGTTGAACTGAAAGTAGCTACTATCAAATAGAAACCGAATCAACTCACATAGGACTTCCTTAGGTATATCAGTATATGCTGAGATATGGCTCCAACGTTTCCTCACAATATCCATAACAAGGTCTTTAGGGATATTTGTAAATAATGAGACAACATCAAGAGAGATCAAGACAAAATCATGTGGGATTACTAGGTCTCTGATGCAATCAACTAATTGAAAAGAGTTCTTAACATTATACGTGAAAGTGCTACTCACTTGATTTAAAATCTGGTGTACGAAAACTGCCAGGGTATAGGACGGAGAATTGATACAACTGACTACTGGTCTCATACTTAACGTGTCCTTATGAGTTTTTCTCAAGCCATAGAGCTTAGGTGAAACACAGTTATTTTTGCAAAGAGATTTCAATTGTGTTTCGTCTATAAGACCTAACCCATTCAATTTCTTTAACAAGAGATTTGCTTCCGTCTGAAATTTAGACGTAGGGTCACTAGAAATGATCTTGTATGTTCTAGAGTCATTTAACAATTCACCCATAGATTGCAAGTATTGATCCCTCATCATGATTACCGTAGAAGAACCCTTGTCCGATCTCATGACTATCAGATTATTATTGGCTTTTAAAAAAATTTTACATTAAAAAAAATCCCTGTTTATTA
Organism: Orchestes rusci; assembly: GCA_958502075.1. Taxonomy (NCBI): domain Eukaryota; kingdom Metazoa; phylum Arthropoda; class Insecta; order Coleoptera; family Curculionidae; genus Orchestes; species Orchestes rusci. The sequence continues at coordinate 19,406,059 of OY293312.1, read as the reverse complement.
CGTTGTATTGATAGGGATTATTAGAGGAATGTGCAAAGTTAGTAATAGTATTAATTGAGGCACCCCTGACCAAATTATTCTCATCATCTGATATGTCCAGTGATGTAATGCAGTATTCCAAGTCTTTGATAATAGTTGGAATGGGTAATTCATATGTAGATATTGGCATTCCAAAACCCGGTCCTGCACACAAAACACGTTGAACCTCAATTGGCAAATCAACATCGGTATAATTGAAAAGGAACTTTTTATGGGTTCTAATTATGAAAGTGGATGAACGCGAAGCAAGTTCTGATATTTTTTTCCGATTGTGGTTTTTTATATTGAAGAAAATTCGATCATATCGAATTTTGTTGAACGTATTAAAATTATCGATCAAATCAACCGGCAAAAAATCAGCTACTGCACTCTTGATTACACAAAGATGTTTCTCTAATTTTTTTACCTTCCAAATAGTTATATCGATCTCTAAATTTAACAGCGATCTTTGGAATTTCCGAAATACCTTATCCACATTATTTTCGTACGGATGATAATCTGTGTTTAGACAATATAAACATTTCATGTTATTCTTTATATGATTTGGAATGATATCTCTTGTTCTACATTGAAGTAAGAATATTTTTCTATTTCTAATACTCTTCAATTTTAACATTGTATTCCCTTTTTTCGTGACAGTCCATTTTATACAACTTTCTTTTTTGTTTGTGATGTATATTTTGCCATCGTCTGACATGTGTGATGTTTTGGTTTTATATTGCTCCTGACATCCCAAAAAGGTAAAAGACATTGTTTATTGTGATTCCAACCTTTATTGTACCTATTGTATTTTTTCTGTTGTAGCCTTGATAAAGACTAAAATTGTGGTCGAAACGTCGGCAATTTGGTGAAATAAGGAGTTTGATTTGTTGTCCTCAATCCCACTACCCCCCTTTTTTTATATTCTGATAATTACCAAGGACACTAATTGAATTACATAAATCTTTTATGTGAGGCCTCTATAAACTTACGGCTTTTTGTATAGAGGTTTATAACCGGAAAAATAACTGATGATTCGGAAATTACCATATCTCAGCAAAGAACCTTGGCATTTTATACTAGTGAATCTGGTATTTTAACTAGAAATGCAATAAGCTTATTCTTGGTGGAATTGTTGATTATGATGTGCTTCAACAACCTCCTTTAAAGTCCCACGGTTACACCCGGTTGCTTGCGATCATGGACGGTAGTAGAATGCTATAAAATTGACATAAAAGTGTGTATGAATAATTGCAGAAAATTATTAAAAAGAACACTGGTCTTACATAAAAAAAAGTAATGAGGACTTAATCTAGATTGAATTACATTTTAGAAACAAACAAAACGGTTTTGCTTGTATAGAGTTGCCGCAGTCTTTTCCAAGGCAGTGCGCTTGCATCACTGAGCAAGCCTGGACGCTTCCATTCGCAGACACACTTTCTTTAAATAATTTTAGTGTATGCGTAATGGTGGTATAAAATTGAGAAATTGATGATGCCGCAGAGGTCACTACCCACTCAAGTGGATCCAGGACCGGTCTTTGGGGAGTTACTTCAAAGATGCAGGTTGCAGGACCGCCTAATCGAAATGTTCATCCACGATCAGCCTAACAAACTTATAATATAATAAAATATCTAACTCGTTTAACTTTCTTCCAACGTAAATTTGCAGAGTCACTTAAAATCTGAGCTTCTGATGCTAGCAACTTCATGAAAATATTCCTATGTCCTCTATCACATGAACAGTCACTTTGGCAGACTGACATAGCAGTATTTTCCTCAAATATAATAAGCAGTGAGTCTTCTCGAGTATAGCATTTGAATTTTGTGAAGTTCACTGTATAAACTCGACTGGATCCAAATACGATAGTCGAGAAAACCTTGCATGTTGTATTGTTAAAGGGAAAACAAGTAAGGAAAGGGTGGCGCTGCAAATACCACAACGAAACTAAGCAGAAGTAAGATAAAGAAGATTGAAATAAACTTTGCGGAAATAGCGATGTGATTGGATGCAAAAAGAGAAAAATATTAGAAGCTGAAGCGATGAACCATTCTAGCAGTAACGGATTTTTGCCTTATTAATATGCATAACCCTGGTCAATATTTCTGTTTTCTGTTGATTAGAAAAATTATCTGTACACGTAAGACCAGGTTAGACGAGGTGTCAGAGGAAATCATTCTTCTTCTTCACAAAAAGACTACATATTCAACTCTACATGGCGGCCAGTTAAAAGATGTTTAACATTATTTTGACAAAACACATGGTAGAGAATGAGAAGAGAACCAGGATCCAGCACGCGGAAATCCACAGTTTATTCACAACCAAACGTCACCAAACGTAAACAGACTACACGTGATTAGACATAGCGGAACGATTGAACTGATCACGTGACCTTTCAATCATTTTTCTTTGTTTAATCACTGTAGTTTGTTCACGTTGGTTACTTGGTTGTGACTGTTGTTAACCAACTGTACAGGGTGTCCCATATAAGATCCTCTACTCCCTTATCTACTTCCTTATTTCGGAAGATATGCGAAAAAGTTGAACATAAAGTCATATATTATTCAATTTTTAGATTCTTCTGGAAATATTTCATGTACGATGTCTTATACCTATCTTGAACTGTTTCGAAAATATTCAGTTTTCAGATTTATTGCAAAAATTTAATAAAAAAAGGAATGTGCTGGAACACATGCCAAACTTATTTCTCATTGAGGTCTTGATAATGAGAGAGTGAGTGAAAACCATTTCAGCGTGTATTTCTATACTGATATGGAGATATTAAAAAATTGTCTGACTGCATGACAATAGTTGTCAGACTTGATTTTTTATTTTTTTTACATTATTAAGAAATAGACAGTATTACTACTTGGTACTTATTAATGTTTGAGTGTGTTTCGGCGAATTTCTGTCATGAGATAATTCAATTTTTGTGATATTAATTTATGCAGTAAATCTGAAAACACTTGATATTTCCAAAACAACTGAAGATTTATTCCATTTGGCTATTCCTAAGGTCAAAATAAGCCGATTCAAAGCAACTCACCACAGTCTAAAATTGCTGCGTTTCCAAGATACCTGGTGGCAAAGTTAAGCAATAGAAATCGAATTCTTCAAATTGAGTGAACATTCGTCAATGTATATACTTGAATATGTACACTTTTTAATTCTGGTCGTTAGAAGGCGCTGCACACTCCACTTCCAAGGATTTAAATTGGCCATAACTTTCTTCTCAGCATGGTTTTTCACTTTTTTTTCGGAAAGAAAATGATCTTATGGAGATTTTTAAGCAAAAAACGTATTCTTGTTATAATCTGCTACAGTAAGTAGTTTTCTATACAGGGTGCCACAGATTCGAGTGCATGCATGGGGATCTCAGTTATTATAAGAGATACCGGGTCGATTAAATGGTTGCAAAGTTGCGCATTTTTATGCTCAACTAAATGCCGTTTTGAAATTTGAAAAAATTCGACTACATCCGAAGATATTCGAAAAAAACCGAAATTTCGCAAAAACGTTATTATTATTTTCTGAGTTTATTTGGGAAGATATTGTAAAATGAATTACACTTTCTCATCGCCACTTTTTCTCCTTTACAAAATGGCGGTATCAAATTGAAAATCTGACGTTTCGTCTTTGAGCGGCCATCAAGTTCATTTTTTTTAATACGGACCTGGATTTTTTATTTTATTTTTAATTATCTTTTGACGTCCCTCATGTATTGAGGTATCGCAACCGTCGAAAAAAATACTCATTCATAAAATAATACCAGAGAAAATTAGGCAACCCTTTTCTCCCTAACACATTTGGTTCATAAATCCATCTTTATTCGACACGTTATTCTTATGAGAAAACCTGCACAACTAAACAAGCCTAATTGACCGAACCAAAATCGAAATAACATCCAATAACGATACATTTGATGAAATTAAATCAAATCCACAAATGACATGGAATATAAAAAAAATATATATAAAAAACTGAATCAATTTCTGCAAGTGTTCAAGAAAACTGCCATTTTGACAAAATATTGAAAATAACAATAATAGGTGAAAAATAATTGAAAATATTGACGTTGCTAAGGCAACCCATTGCTCTACACCCTCATCTAATTACCTCAAAGCATCAAGGACGTCAAAAGATAACTAAAAATAAAATGAAAAATCCAGGTCAGTATTTAAAAAAATGAACTTGATGATGGCCGCTCAAAGACGAAACGTCAGATTTTCAATTTGATACCGCCATCTTGTAGAGGAGAAAAAGTGTCAATGAGAAAGTGTAATTCATTTTACAATATCTTCTCAAATAAATTCTGGAGATAATAATAACGTTTTTGCGAAATCTCGGTTTTTTCCGAATATCCTCGAAAGTAGTCGGAATTTTTCAAATTTCAAAACGGCATTTTGTTGAGCAAAAAAATGCGCAACTTTGCAACCGTTCAACCGACCCTGTATCTCTTATAATAACTAAGATCCCCATGCATGCACTCAAATCTCGAATCGAATGGCACCCTGTATATTTTGGTTTTCAGTGTTCGAAGTCGCACTAGAATATTTGGATTACTATTTACTTTTAGGATAAAATTTGGTCAGTGAATTAGTAGTATTTTGATTTTGTAGGTTGGCATAGCTTTATGGGGTAAGGAAACCATATCAAAATTAAGATTAATATCAATCCATGAGCATGGACGTGGACCGATATTGATTTGAATTTTGATATGATTTTGTTGCCCAATAAATCCATGTCTAACTGTAAAATTCGAATACAACTGACACACTGACCAAATTTCAGCCTTAAAGATAACAACAATTTGTTCAATTCAAAGTAATTTGAATATTCCGGTGCGGCATGTAACACCAAAAATCAAAATATCTCGAGAACGACTCACTTAAGCGGGTTATAACAAGAGCACGTCCTATGACTAAAAGCACGTAACGAATAATTTCCCTGGCGAAAAAAATTAGAGCTACACAGGTGAAAAAGTTATGGTCATTTTGATTCATCAGAATTGCAGTGTATAGCGCCCTCTTACGACCACAATGAAAAGGTATTTTCGCAACCAAAAAAAACCCGGTTACCAATTTATAAAGAACCACGTTCAAAAATGAACACACATTTTGGTGGATTTTGTGGAGACCTTTTACAGAGACCCTGTATACAATACAATTCTTTCAAAAACAATAAGTCTTTATATTAAACATTTTTTCGTAAATCGGATATCTTCCGAGATAAGGGAGTATAGGATTTTCTATGGGACACCTTGTACATCTTTTCGCACAAATATGAAATTGGAATTTTGAGCGATCTAGAGCAAGATCCGTAGCATAAAGATTGCTGACCTGATGATGAAACTTCCCATCGTTACGATTCCATGTACCGAAACAAGATTCAACCCATAGACTATTTGCGCTTATTGAAATAAAACAGTAAAAAAAAGTCTAGTACAAAGCTCAAGATGAAGCCATCAAGCGGCAGCGCTTTGGGATATTCTGAGATAATTTGAACACTGTAATAAGAACAGTATGAATTAATGATGATTGAACAAAAAGTAAGATAACGTACCCTATGGTAAGTCATTAAATAGATATTTTTGGTTATTTAAGACTAGACAGCTAAATAAGACCAATAATTCAAATTCAATAGCAGCTTATGTGAGATGAGAAAGGCCAAGAAACGATAATTCTTCTCTAGATTTTGACTAACAAAAACAAAAAAGACGCCGGACCAAAATAAAACTATATCAGCGATGATAACTTAAAATTAGGCTCGCATCCCTTGGAGTAATTAAGTAGCTTTTTTGGATCAAGTCGTTCTGGAAAGAAATGAAACATTTGCCAAAAGTCATCTCCTGTATATGTTCTGGATATCACATCGTAGTTCTGGGCAACTTAAGTACATAATTTATGGACAGAATAATGAATGTGAATCTCAAATTGATTGCTGCATGAAAACAACTGTCATTTATGAAAATATTGTCAATGAAGTGAGATTTTCACCACCAATTCTGATTTTTTCCAACACATCCCAAGGTAAATCGAAGATATTTGCTAAACTGGACTAGCGCTATTGATGATATACGTTGTTTCGTCAACATTTTAAACACTACAAAAAAAATATTTACCGTGGCTAAGTCCAGCAGTTGCTGGAGCCGGCCTATCACAAGGGCTTGTCTTTAATCTTGATGCTAATCCTCCACTATTGTGTTTATGATAATTAATCAGTTCTGGAATTGAGTTGCAACAATGTTTCTCCGACAAGAAAAATTCCCCTTTTGAATTTTTCTTTATGTGGTAGTGTTTGACATGAGGGTGAGGTCTGCAAAAGAATGTAGTAATCAGCTTTAATGAACTCAACATGGTATTTATACAAGTTATCTAACACATAAATGATGCAGATTTTTTACAATTAGCAGTTCTTTGAATCTTTCACGTTTCCGTTCTAAATAAAACTGTGATACATTGGAAAAAAAAACGATCAACATGATAATTAGACCTAGCCTTACAGATACATGACATATATTTAATTCTACTAGCAAATACCGATTTTAGATTATCATAATCAAGTTTATTCTCAAAAAGTCTGCAAACAAAACAACAAAATGACCTTCAACTATCAATAAAATCAGAATTGTTTTTGTTTACTATTCAAAAATATTGGACGGAAATGTTGAATAGCTTTCTTAGTGCTTAAGCCCCTCATTTGAAGTAACATCTAATTTTGTCTACGCAACAACGAACTATTTATTTTTTTGGGCAATAAATTGGCTTATAACTCACTACTAGAGTATAGTGATCAATAAAAAAGAATTAGTATGTGACATGACCCGACTAAAGAGTTTCAATGTAATCTTGTCATGTAAAGGGTGTTTCATTAGGTGTGTTTGTTATGCTCCACTAGTGCACACTTTTTTACACTACAACACTCAGTGTGGCTTTGTTTGTGAAATGTTTGTCTGTTTTTTAGGATAGAATATCTTTACTAGTTTAGTGAAGACTGGAGAGTGCAGTCCGTTCTTCTCTATCTTGAACCGTTTGAGTTTTATAGCATGTCAAACATGCAAAAATGTCATTTATAAAACGCGATAACTCGACAACGGCTGAATTTAGGAAGATTAGGTGTATAATAATTTTTGCTCAAAATTGAAGGAACAATTGAGATATCCATTGATACACAGAGGTCTCCATTACAAAAAATGCGACTTCGATCTTCCATAACTAACAGATACAGGGTGGCGCATTAGTGTGTGGAAGTCCATTTTCTCCCTTGTCAAAAGATATATGAAAAAATTCTCATAACAAAACTTATAGGGTTCGAACAGGGTCACAATTGAAAAATATTACTGTGTATACAGAGAGTTCTAGAAAACCGTGGCATCAAAAAATACACTTTTCTTTTTTTAAATAGCAACCTAAACTTTTGATTAGAGATTTGGATTCAGCGTAATATTCTACGTATGATACAGTGGTTTTATTTGCCAGAACGTGCAGTGTTGTCAGGCTATCGAGGATTTACTAAAATTTAGGGAAAAACATTATGTAGGTAAATTAGCTACAAAAACAAAAGATTTGAAATTGAATCTTGCAAATATGCGTATTTTTCAATGTAAGAGTCAAAGTAATTGATTTTTGAAAAAAGAATAGCTATAATTTATGTAGGGTGTTTTCTACAGCAGACCCAACTTAGCGAATTTAGAGACAAAGAAACTCATTTTTTTCAAATGGAACACCCAGTGTGCTGTTATCCAGTTTTGTTTAGCACTCAAAACCCTGCAACTTTGCCATCACAATATACGTCATAAAATGTGTCGTTATCTGGCAATCTTTGATTATGTCAAAATAGTACCTAATTGGGATTTCTGGTTCATTCTTGGTACAGGTTACGCGACGAAACGTCATTGGCTGGGTATTTGGACCACGTGTTAAAATTCTCTAACAGAACAATGACTGAAAACAAGAGAGGTTGAAGATCTTTATTCAAAATCGAGTTCAATATCCACTATGGTATAATCGAAATGGAACAATTCTTATTATTGACAGAATCAACAAACAGTTTCGATGACTTTCTGCAAGTATGAATACCATATCAATAAGATCATTTTCAGGAAAGTTCATTTTAGCGAAATTTTGAAATGTTATTTTTAATTTAGGTAATATGCAGCAACTAAGTACAACATGAGTTTTGACGAGATTTCACTCCAAATAATTATATTTGGTGATGCTGGTTGTCATGGTGATTGAATCGGATTCTTCTGTTCGTTCGAATGTGTCATCTCGAAACCCAATTAAGGGGTACTATTTTGACATAATCAAGATAACGATACATTTTACGATATGTGTTCTAATGGCATAGTTGCAGTGTTTTGAGTGCTTAATAACACTAGATAACTGCACACAGGGTGTTCCATTTGAAAACATTGAGTTTCTTCGTCTCTAAATTCGCCAAGTTGGGATCGCTGTAGAAAACACCCTGTATGAACTATAGCGAATATTTTTTCAAAAATCAATTACCTTGCCTCTAACATCGAAAAATAAGCAGATTTGCAAGATTCAATTCCAAATCCTTTGTTTTTGTAGCTAATTTACCAACATGATGTTTTTATAGTAAATCCTCGATAGCCTGACAACATTGCACGTTCTGGTGAATAGAACCACTGTATCATACGTAGAATATTACGCTGAATCCAAAACTCTAATCAAAAGTTGGGGTTGCTATTTAAAAAAAGTGTATTTTTTGATGCCACGGTTTCCTATAACACTCTGTATATACAGTAATATTTTTAAATTGTGACCCTGCTGGAACCCTATAAGTTTTGTCTTGAAAAATGTTTCCAATCTTTTTTGATAAGGGATAAAATGGACTTCCACACACTAATGCGACATCCTGTATGTAGATTTTTAAAAGCCTCACAGCTTTTATAAGAGATATTTTTTTCCAGCTAGTTTATCTTCTGCAATAATCGACTGTTCTGGTAACTTTTCCTAACCCTGTATATTGACCCATATGCTAGCGGCGTTATCTATAGAGATATGAAAATTTTGTAAACATGAAAGTTTTAGATATTCATCTGAACTTTTCAAAAATGTTATCAAAAAAAAACAGAAGATTATCGAAATGTCGATATTTTTCCACAAGTATCATTGTTCTTAATGGAACCCCCTGTATATTATTATATATTATGAAAGAGATTATTTTCCTGATTTTAAGAATATATAGTTTGATACCTTTCTGATATGTGAACAAGGGAACGTTCTGATTGTGCACTAGCGAACGTTCGCGCACAAAAAAATCGTTCGTGCTTCTTTACTCCGCACATTGAGGAGCATATTCAGCACGATAAGAGAATATTCAGCACGATAAGAGAATATTCAGCACGTTTCCAGCCAATACAATCGTCCGGTCTTCGCTCCGTTTAGCCGAGTTTAGCCGACTGGTTTCTGCGAGCCAAATCGGTAGCCTGCAAGCGGTAGCCATTATCAGAGTTTTGATTTCTGACTGGTTGTGATCTGTTCTGAGTTGATATCAATCGTACAATCCAAGATAAATCCATTTTGGTTTCAGGATCCATAAAGAAGTTTAAGAATTTTCATCATGATCAATGAGAAATTTAAGAAATTTCAGAATATTAGGTACTTTCAGGAGAATTTTGGACATTATGAGAATATTAAAAATGTATTTAAAAATGTGTACCATTTTCTTTGATTTTATACAAAATAAATAAATTACTGGGTACAGCTCATTTATGCTCGTTTATGCTCGTTTTTTCTGGTTCGTGCTCGGAGAACGTTCTTCTAAATTACTTGTTCGAGCATTTTACATCACTAAGTCGTATAGGAAATATTCATGTTTAAATATGTGTGAAAATCAGTATTTGAATACCGGTTGCCATGGATGAAGTTGCACAAATTTATTAACTCGTGAATATTTGGAATAATTCTAGAAGATAAAGTTATTTGACCTCCATTTTTAATGACGAAGGGGCTGTTTATCAAAAGCGGGCTAAGTATAACCCTGGGACAACTTAGCCTTTGCCAAATAGACAAATAATGTCAAACATTTTGAGGTTATTCTAAGGTTATTGTTAGCCCAGGGGTGACCCTCGATTGATAAACAGGCCCTCGATCTATACAGGGTTATTCACGTTATTCGACAAGAAACATTATGGATAAAGTATCGGATTTCAAAGCAGTCTTGTTTTCTGTATGGATAGGGATCCTTCAAGGCTACATTTTAAAAATATTTTCATGTTATACAGGGTGTCCCCAAAACACGAAATGTATCAATGATTCATTTTTTCAAATGGAGTATATTAATTGATATTTCAATTCTTTTTTCAATTTGGAACAAGAATTGTGATACAACTAATGTTCCTAAATTCAACGTAATCGAGATATCGCGTATCAAAAATAGCATTTTTGCAGCTTTGAGATGCTATATTCAAGGTAGAGAAATGGTTTGCACTTTCCCATCTTAACTTTTCAAGAGCTATTCGAGGACATCAAATTCATTCTTGTGAATAAAAAATGTCAAAATAAGTCGAAAAAAGTTGACAGTTGACGGTATCTTCTATTCAAATGACAGATTAGCTCTTGAAAAGTTAAGATGAGAAAGTGCATACGATTTTTCTCTTACTCAAATAGTTTGAGTTTTATAGCATGTCAAAGGTGCAAAATAGTTATTTTCCTAACAAGTTCGCAAAGTGATGCTTTCCCGCACGCAAAAGCAGTTAGACGAACGACGCGAAGCGGAGATCGGATATGCTTTAAGGGCGGGAAAGACACTTTGCGAACTTGTTAGGAACAATATTTTTTCTACGAGCGTTCACAGATTAGACACGAAAAACTTTAGATAATAAATTATTTGAACGCACTTAAAAACATAGAACTTGAGAATAATGATTATTTATGCTTAACAATATATTTATATTGAAAGAACAGTTTGTGGCGGCAGCTGGAAATTGAATAATATGGGTATAATCAAAATCATAATTGATTTATTTTATATTTGAAATGCAAGGGCATGTCCGATCACTGTTCATAAAATTTCCTCTTTTGTCGCCCTATTCCCTGCTATTGGCAACACTGTTTTGATTTGACATGACACTCTAGACAGCTGCGTCATTAAGATCAGTCAGTCTTCGTTTAATCGTTTATACTTTTATAAATTTGATTGTCCGTTTGTTTGTATACATGATCAGGCTTTTTTGATGCCAGTATTCAGCTCAAATCTTTCGAAGATTTCCGATAAACACTGTAATTTGCACCAAAATCAAGCAAGAACCACTCACAAATGCCGATTCAAAGTCGTCATTATCAATGTTTGTTTACGTTACTGGCGAATGCGTTTTTAACGCTAAAAAAGAATTGTGTGTTTCATTTTGATTTAGACTGAAAAGGGAAAAGTAACAAGAACATTATTTTGTGCATTACAAAGTGCATTATCTACAGTTTGGTTGGTATGGAAACGAAGTTTAAAACAACAATTGGTAGGTAGTTATTTGAGTTGACATTTGAGTGCGGGAAAATTTTTTCCCGCAGTGCGGGAAAAGGTTACTTTGCACACGCAAATGAGTGTGCGGAGTGGCTACTTTGCGCACGCTCGTAGAAAAACTCCATTTTTAAAACGCGATACCTCGATAACGATTGAATTAAGGAACATAAGTTGTATCACAATTTTTGTTCAAAATTGAAGGAGGAATTGGGATATCAATTAATATACAGGGGGCTCCATTTAAAAAAAACAACGTTTATGGGTTTCGTGTTTTGGGGGCACCCTCTGTTTAACGTGAAAATATTTTTTAAATGTAGCCTTGAAGGGTCCCTGTCCATCCAGATAAAAACACTTTTTTAAAATCAGATTCTTCAGCCATAATGTTTCGTGTCGAATAACGTGAATAACTCTGTATGATCACAATTGTATCATTTTCACATAGCAACAGAGATGTGAACTTTAATTTTTAAACATTTTCAAATCCAAATATTCCCTAAACGGCTCATCAGAAAGTTATCAAACTATACATTTTTCGAATCAGGAAAATAAGCTCATATACGGAATGACCCTGTACATTCCGAAAAGACTGGATGTCTTTTTATTTTCGCGTTATGTTTGCCATGATTTGCGCAACTCATATTCTTTCAAGTGAATATTTATTTGTCTGACCAAAAATCTATACCTTTATCAAAAATTATTATGTCGGTCAGCACATCAAAAAAAGAAAATATTCACTCCAAATTGATTATTTGTGTGTGTAGGATGAAAAGTTGAGCAGGGGTTTTTCAATTATTGGAATATGTTTTTCCGCAAAATTAAATTTTGTTATCCATTTGTGCTCCTGTAGACCCTATATCAGTGGACAGTTTATTATGGAGTATGAAGGATGCTGAATATTTTTAACTAATTCAGGAAGATTACTCGTAAGAACCAATAATCACATTACAATTAATTTCTGTAAAAGTATAAGGAGTTAACTCTTTCCGGCCCAATGATGCCATATGGCATATTCAACTTCAACTGACAAAATACAAAAATCTGTGAATTACATTGACATCAGCTCTGGCCTAGATGTCAACTCGAATATTTAGATGGCATCACTTATGCAAATCTTGGAAAATAATATGAATCTTAGAACATTTGAAAAATTTTGTGTTGTGTAAACGTGGTAGTTAATTTGTCGGCTTTTTTAGTGAATTTTGACGCTTTTTTTGAGGTAAGTTAAAATGTTTTTGTGTTAAAAAAATATGAAATGAGTTCCCAGTGTATCTAAGAGTATATAGGTACTTGTCCAATAAATTGATTGTTGAATTGTTTTTCGTGAACTATACCGCATTTTTTTCGCATGACTCCATTAATTTGGCGTCAGTGGGCTTCAAAGGAAAATTTTGAAATCCTGATATTTTCACAGATGTCCAGAATGGGTTTGACTGCGGATGAGGAAAAGATATTGCTTCTCTTACTGGAGGGAAACGTGTCCGACGCTGACTTCATAGATAAAGAGGACGACTTTGAAGACACTAGAAATAATGAGTTTCTCCGGCCACATCAAATTCTTGACCTCGGTTTGGAAGATTTGGAAGTAATACTGACGGCAGAAAATGTTGATCACTTTGAAGTAGAGATGTTAGATCAGAAGACCCTGGGCATGAGTCGTTCGACGAAGATGATGACGTGGCGCTGGCTATTTCATTTTTCATCGAAAAAAAAAATTGGACCGAAGCAAGAGTCTAATCATGTGGGTAAAAACTACAAAAATTGTTTCATCGATTTTCACTTGCAGTGAGATTTTGTTTTTTATACATTTATTTTTATTTTTATCATTTTTAAGGCTTCAAATTGATTTTTTCCTAAAAAAAATCATAAAAAAAAAATTTGGTGGTGCTTCATTTTTACCCAGTGACTCCAATTGGAGTCAATTTTTTTTTTGATAATTATTTCTCTAAAGAAAAAAAAATTTTTTTCGCCTATATGGGATGCCTTTTATAAAGTAGAACAACAACAAAATTTTTACTTCTAAAAAAAAATAATTTGGGCCGGAAAGGGTTAAGAATTATTGTGAGAACCCCATTCGACTTATGAGTCGACGTTATATGTAAATCATTTTTATTAATATTCCAATTTATCTAACTAATGACCGATAAATAATGTTTGGTCTTGATAATTCTTATTGTATTTTCTCAGTAAGGTAATGTTGGCCGGCTTGAGAGACCGTTAGTTATGATTGCCGTGGGTTCGATCCCCGCGGTGAGCAGAAATTATTTTCTGTTCTGTATTAAGTGGCACTCTCACTGGCTAACGCTACTGAGTAGACTGCAGTATTATCAATTACTGACAGTCGAAAAGTTTAATAGTTAGCCTAAATTAATTGGTCCTGCTAGTTCAATATACAGGGTGTTTCAGAATAACATGCTAATAATAAAGGGGGTGATTCTTGGGCTCATTTTAAGAAAAAAAATTCATATGAACGTATGTCCTAAACGCCTTAACTTTTTTCCCAAAAAATATGCAAACCAAAACCCGCATGGACGGCACTGGTCAGAATAATTAAATTGTTGGTGCATCAAAGAATGAGTATTAATGCCTAAAATACATGACTCAAATTTCATAAAGATATCTACAGTAATGACAAAGTTATTGTAAAAAAAGTATCTATTTTTTAAAACTTTGACACCCTGTATCTCAAAAGTTAAGGCGTTTAGGACATACGTTCATATGAATTTTTTTTCTTAAAATGAGCCCAAGAATCACCCCCTTTATTATTAGCATGTTATTCTGAAACACCCTGTATAACTAGGTGATCAACTTAGTTAGAACTGCATTGGTCCTGGGGTTGGCTAAACGGGTCTTACGGCCTACTCGCCGGGCAGTGGTTTGCCCCCCCACCAATACCAATACCAAGGTAATGTTTTCTTATTTTTCTTGGAATTCAAAGATACTACTGAACAAAAATAAAATAAAATAAGTCTTTCAACAGCAAGGTTATTGATGTATGTTTAATATTGAACAGGGAATATTGTTTAGGTGCACCTACACATTTTACATAAATATTTCATTAATTCATACCGACAAATGGTGAAATGTAACTATACCATTATTATTCAGCCAACCCTTTATACGGTTCTCTAAACATATTTCAATGTTCAGGTGTAGGAAGCTTCTATTACAATGCAGCGCCCATTTTTACATACAACCGTTTTATTATAGAAGAAACAATAAACTTCAGATTTCATCTAGCTGAAAGCATAACTACAACCTGATTCCATTTATGTCTGTTGTTTTATGGATCACTTTATGGCTATTTCAATCAACCAAGGTGTGGTCTTTTATAGAAATAACTTTATTGTCTGCAGGATTTTATTGTGTCGGTAGTTTTTATAGCGCAGTTCATTTCACCTGACTTTTTTATTTATGCTTGGCACAGTCTGATGAATACACATAAGAATATAGTATAATCTTTCGATCGGTATTGAGATCTTGATTGTCCATGTATGACTCATATTAGTTGCTTCGGTGGCGTTGAGCTTTTGCTATCAAGTTTAGTAGTAACAGTTTACTTCTGTACATATACATGACGTTGGGTGGTGATGAATGATAGGTTGAGTTTTTTTGTATGAGGATATGGACATCGAAATCAAATATTTTTATGAATCATCATAAAAAATATCTCGAATACTTTATACCACGCTAGAGAAGGCGTTGAATGAATCGAACAAAGACTGAAATTTTTTGCAAGTGACAGCCACTTTCAGAGTACTACAATAATCAAATCGTCATCATACCATATCTACAATAAAAAATTAAGATGCATTAATCTCTGAGATAATTCAAATCAAAACATTAAATGCTTAGAGCTACTTATCCAAAGCGTGATAAATACCTGCAGGGATTTCAAGAAAACATCAGCAAATAAATAAGCAACCTACCCTTCATAACGTACGATGTCAGAGATATGTCATGACTATGAAATTTGGGTTGAGAGAATGATGTTGAAAATATCATATGAAAATAAAATGATATAATTTATGGAACACCAAAAATTATTTTATTCAAAAGTATTATATTATGGCACAGGTAATAGGTATCTAGATTTTAATGGTACTGATTCACTGACAAAAACATTTATTTTTAAGAACCCGCTTAACTTTGGCGACTTATTAATTAATATACCTACACAAGCAAACATAATTTTGTAGAATCTTATATTTTCGAATCTCTTAGTTTATGAGATACAACCTCCCATGCAATAGATTAGAAAGTGATGAAAAAAATTGAAAACTAGATCGTAGGTGGTTATTAATGGTTAATTAATTCTGTGATTTCAAACTGGATTTATCCTTTATCGATCATAAGATCTTGAACATCGTCAATGCTTGATTTGGATATTGTTTTTTTTTTGTCTGCCAATGAGTTTCTTTTTACATCAAATACTACTATATTATATTGACTACACAGTCTATTTAAAAAAAAAGCTGGATAGATGTCAAAAATATGTACCAAGTGGACCAAAATATAGTTTCTAATCATAATCAAAAATAGGAAGATAAAGATAGGGAGGATAGGGCCAGCTACAGTGACGTATAATATGAACAGCATTCAGGCACTCAAAATCTAGGAAATCTTTTCTCTTTGGGATTGATTCATATGACTCAGTAACAGATTTGGACCGTGACCATTTATAACCTAATAAACTTACATGCAAAAGGAGGGCAGAAAATCAATATTTCATAAGTAAACGTTGGTGAGTCACCAACAACGTTTTTGTACCGTGACCACCCATAATAAAGCCAAAAAATATGCAAAGGGGGCACCGGAAATAAATATATCATAAGTACATAATATATAGTATCAAATAGTATCAGTTGCATAATTTTGTCTAGCTGCTTTGCAGTGTCGGAGGTTAAACTGAAATGTTCCCTATAAAAAAAACGGAGGAGCTATCACATTTTGAACTTGTTCAAAGTTTTATAGCTAGAATATCGTTTGTTAAATTATTATGAAATGTTCAGGAAGCAGACGGACAGTGAGGGGCCTACTATGGTAACTAGAAACTGTGTTTTAAGTATTGGGATCGCCCCAGCAATCTCGAAGGAAGGAGCATTCAAATATACAACTGTAGAGCATCCTCTAACTTTATTGCTCCCTCCTTCGAGAATGCTGTTGAACTTCGATCAAATGGTTTCGAGGAGATTATAACATATCTTGATGTAACGGATAAACTATAATTTACTTTCATTGACATACAAATCTCATTCAACCTGTATCATATGAAAATCTAATTAAAAATGACATGCTGTCGATAATGAATATCAGCATAATTACCTGCTTTTTTTTATTATCTTCAGTTCCATGAAATTTTACATCTGTGAACTAGCTTTCTCCAAACAAGTAAAGCTACTCACTTAACAGTCTTTTAATCTAGTTTTAATTAATAATTATGTAGGAAATTTCCTGATTAATAGAACAGCAAATATGATCCAACTGTGTAAATTAGACAGGAGATAAGTTATTTGTTATAAATGAATATAGAGAATGTTCTCGTTTTCTGTAGAACGACTTTATTAATTTGTAGAAGAAGTTTATCAAGACAAAAAGTTAATGTTGAATACAGAGCTCACTTTCGAAATACATGGTATTGAAGTTCTTGATGAAGTTCAAAGAAACTTAAGGTTCAGTACATAATATATGGACTCTTTTTTGTAAGGTCTATTATCAAAAAGCAGGGACACCCTGTATACCAGAGAACATATTTCACTTTCTGCTTGAATTATTTAACTGAAAGAGTTGTATTTCTTTTCACCGATAGATGAACTAAATGGTATTCTGTTTGTTCGGGACATAAATAATCATTATCAATCAAAAGTTTTTTGTATTTGAATTCTCCAATCCAACTATTCCCATTTCATTTTATTGTCCATAAATCATGCGTCGCTTAATATCTTCAATTAACCAAAACGGTATCAATTAATATTCATTAGTTATAAAGAAAATGTCTAATAAAAGTTGTATTTATTAGGCAATAACTATGAAATGTTTTTATAAAGCAGGATGCCCTGACTGATTCATTAATTAATCAATGCTTAGTTGATAGTCGGATCTTTTGTAATTTTTAAGATAATTACTTACGGATTATTTGAAGGACTGCGTAGAAAAAAAACTTGGAATTCAGGCCAAAAAAAGGTGATTTGGATTTAGAATTGTTTTGCAGAAAACGAAAGTGTTTATTTCCTAGAAATCTGGATAAAATTGTCTCCATACTTGACCAAATATTTATAAATGTTGGGGCTTCTTTGCTCCATATTAAGTAGGGTATTGAAAACTCGAAAGCTAATTTCGGAGTGAGTTGCACCTACAATATGTCACGAGAAAAATGCGCTACCCAAGTAATTTCTTTGAGAAGTTTATCGATGGTGACGTTATCAACAAATTAAAATATATGACTTTTTGAATAGGATTCTATATTTTATCAAAACATTCATAAACAATAAACTTTTAGGATTATCCTTTCTGTGATAACTCTTCATAATAAATAATAATTTTAAGTCTATAGTATATTTACCTCACAATAGTGGGGAGGATCATATTTTCGAAGAAATGAGTCAAAATAACTTCAATTAGTCATTTTATTATGTAAACATTAGAATTACGAGATAATAATAATGCTATGTTAATCAACCGCTAATCTGATATTCAAACTTTTTTTTACATCTACGGTTTTCAATAATCGATGATTAAGGGTAATTACACTCTTTATAGTGTTGAAATTCGTTTTTTTTTTATCTTTTTACTTCGCCTTCAAGTTATATCTAGGTATAGATAGTTTGTAGAAAATTCAACATTGGAGATCTGAATCCATTGAATCCACTGAACTGACAACTAACTATGCCTATGCCCTTCTATCAAAGCATACATTGAGGGTAAATTTATTATACAAAGCAAACATCTATAACAAACAGTACACAAATATATCGCTGTTCTATTGGGAATCATATCAGATAAACCATGTAATATGACTAAACTCTTACATCAATATAATCACAATCAATAGCATCATGGAAATTATCTAGAGATAATCGATTTTCAGTAAAAAGCCTTTGAAAAAATATTTGGTTTCACAGTATTTTACATAATGTCGTGGTTTAACAGATCTTTGATATAAAAAGGTTCTTTGACAGGTCCATAATGAGCCCAGAAACTAACAGATTAATTATTATGTCAGAGATCCTGCATAATGCTAAATTTAGTTAATGATTAATATTTTGATTGTTTACTCACATTTTGGTGTACAATGATAATGTATAGAATCCTTTTGTCGATGAGTTCCTCACTACAAAGCAACCCTCTTTGTCTTCATGTTTCAGAAGTGATTCGGACCTTTGCCTTGACATGTCATTCACGTACCACCTGTAAGTAAAACAAGTGTTGAAGGGATATGTTATAATATTAAACAACATCGTAGCTGTGAAAATTACTATCATTTGTGTAGGTTTGCGTCCTCAAGATGATTAAAGCTGATGCAGGTTAGTGGAAAGGAGAACGCTGTGGAACAAAACACTCAGTTTTGAATCACAACGTTTCGATCATTCAATTGCGCCCTTTATCAAGGGTTGATCGATGTGAGCGTCAATGATCAAAAGAGAAAAACTTACATGTACAGAGTGTTCACGTATATTTTCCAATAATAGCTATCCGAGAGTGGTTCAAATTAGCAAACTTGTGGTAGTTTTTCTGAATTATCAGAATTTGTTATCAGAAAAAACAATTGAGCATCAGAAATCAATTGATTGATGCTTTTTATCTGTATTTCATCCCCTAGTTCGATAGAGATTTTTTCCCTGATTTCAAATATATAAGTGTTGATTTAACGGTTATAAAGATATTAACGTTTCACTATACATGGAATAGTTGGCTGGTCGCTACTAATCAACACCTTTTCTCCAATTTATTATCATTATCCCTTGTATAGAAAAACGTTAATATTTCTATAATCGTTGGAGATAACACCCCCAACCCTGATATATTTGAAATAGGGAAAAGATTCTCTATCGAACTATGGGATAAAATACAGGGTGTCTCACTTAAAAAAAAATAAGAAGCCAGTTTTTTTTTTACTTCTGATGCACAATTGTTTTTTCTGATAATAAATTCTCATCATTTCTAAAAAAGTACTAGATATTTGCTAATTTGAACCACTCTCTAGGGTCAATATTAACGGAGATAGCTTTTGGCCAAAATATATGAATATACACCCTGTACATAATGTTAAAAAAGACATTGAAGGCGAACTACGTACACAAATTATAAAAAAAGACAAAAACCAAAAAACCGATTAGTGTGACTTGCAAGTCTGTTGCTACATCTGTTGATTTGTTGATTATATAAAGAGGTTCCAGTTACTACACGTCATCATGAGCTAGAAAATAATATTATGTTAAAGTTGAGTTCATGAAGTTCACAACTATAACTGATATTTCAAGTACAAAAGTTGTAAACAGAACTGGCGGGTATAATAATATAATTATCAACTCAAGTACTCACTCATATTGCTGAAGTCCTAATAATTCTTTCTCCTTGACATAGTTACTGGGTATGAAGCCAATAAGCCTGAAAAAAAAAAACAAGTATAGACGAACGTCACAGAACGATAATATTAAGGTAAACAATAATTGCCAATTTCCTCCACAGTTTGCGGCAATCACTTGTTTTGGTCAAATATTGTGAAAGATTTTTTAACGTAGCAATAGCATGACAGATAGTTATTGACAAAGGATATTCCGAGTAGTTTGAAAATATTATTGTTTTCCAAAACCAATGAAATAGACTTGATTTTCCATAACTATTATAACTGATTTATTGCGAAAAAGTGAACGGTGGTCGAAGACAACACGTCATAAGATCATTATCAATTTGTGAAATAATATTTTGACTTAAAATTTGGACAGGTATTGTGATGTTCGGATATGAATCATCAGTTCAGAAGGATTTCGATGTTATTTACTAAGTGGGTGTAAAACAAAACCGTTATAAGTGTTTTTGCATTTTAATCACTGTTTAAAAACAAAAATGAAAGTAAATTCGTGAGCTGGAGTTTGTAACCAGAGATGGTGATTTGGATATGCGGTTTTAAATGTAGGCAAGGATGAAGAAATCCAAGTCATCATCTATTGTCATGATTATTGTTTGTTTTAAATAGATTATTCAAAAAATCAATAAAATCGGAAGACAAAAAAGTGGAATCTGGTGTGCTATCATCAATCATAGTAGCAATAAATACATAATTTTTTTGTTATCAGCATTTAATTTGCATTGATTTTTAATGCGCTTATTGAAAACCTATCAAATTTGTTATCATACCTACATTCCTTGAAACAAGGTAATTTTTGAAAACCAGCAAAATGCTGTTCCATGTTTTTCACTTCTACTTCAATGCAGATCTCTGTTCGTTCGATTGATGTTCTCTGTATATTCTATACCAATTCGAAAATACTTTACTTACATCAATTAGATATATCATGCATTATGGAAAAACTTTAATCAAGGTCATGCGAATTCCTGATAAACAAACATTATTTTATTGATAATTTGATTCCATTCCATGTTCTTGTTCAGAAATCACGACGCCTTATCAATATAACGTAGGTCTTAGGAGGTCCATGCACTTAGTTTTGGCAGTGTTATAATAATTTCTCCATTGAGTGACTCTCGAACTAATCCTAGTGATGTATGTCTTTCCTGCTTGAATTCATGACCTTCCTGAACTTGCCCTAATCAAGGACTTGTTACAATCCAACATACACTGCGAGCCAAATCAAGTTAGAACATAGTTTGACCTTGATAACTTTTTTGTTTGTTTATCGATTTTGATGAATTTTGGATTGACATTGGTCAATATGTTCTGGATGTTTCTCCAAAACTGAGCTTTCGAATTTTGGACAGGACCGGACGACTATTTTATGAAATGGTGCATTAAAGTTCGTTGCAAAAATATTTTTTTGTCCAATTTAAAAGTTCTAAAATGTCAAAAAATCGACAGATCTCTGAAAAACAATCCACGTTGCTATGAAATTTCAAGAAAATTTAATCAAAATGAAGTGAAATAGTTTTAATGCCAACAAGCACCATTATACAGAAAAAAAAAAGTTTCTTAGTTTATGGTTCTAAAATATTGATATTATCAGGAAACCTTTGCCCACTAATGTCCTTCTCGAAAAATATATCAGTTGGTCTGTATGTAGCGCGGTTCGTTTTTGCAACGAGCTTAAATGCACCAATTTCATAAAAACGTTGTAAGTTCGGTCCTGTCCAAAATTCGAAAGCTCAGTTTTGGAGGAGCATCCAGAACATATTGACCAATATCCAAAATCGATAGTAAACAAAAAAGTTATCGGGAATCAAACTATCTTCTAAATTAATTTGGCCCAGAGTGTAGAGTAAACTTTTTATGAAGTATCTCGGGTCTCATCGACCTTGTTCCAATTTTAACGAATCGATTAGCTTCTGTGTTTCCCGTTATGCTCTTGTAAGTAAAAGCTTCACTTTATGCTGTTTTGCCTGATTTTTTGAAGAGCCCCTTTGCATATTCATAATAGCTGTTTATGCTGAAGTGTGATCTAAGTAGATGTTGAACCTGGAGAACTTCTTCAAAATCGTAGATGTTGAAGTTCTATGGTTCATGTAGTGGCGGTTATAGACAAGATTGATTGTTTTTTGTCTTTCTGTCCGCCTTATCAATACCTATACTATATCCTATAACCTACGATGACATCGTACGTGATGAGGAATAAAAAACTATAGTGGAGTCTCGATGTTGGTTTTCTGTATCTTTTCCATGGTTATTTATTTCGGCGTTACTTTAGTAGCAATACTAGATTGTGTTGTCAGATCCAAAACAAGACAAGTAAAAAGTGAAATACATTATGTCGGAGAGTAAAAAGACTGCTGAGAGCCAGTTTATCAATTGAGTTCACCCCTGGGTTAACGCAATAACCCTAGGATAACCTCAAAATGTCTGACATTTGTCCATGGGGCGGGGGCTAATCTGACCCAGGGTCAGCTAACTCATTAGCTAACTCTCAGTTAATAAACAGCCCCTCAATAAAATAATTAACACCGACCGTATAGGCATGGCATTGAATATTTTGATCGAAAAAAATGATACGCCGTTTTTTTCTAATGAACTTAAAATTCTGAAATATTTTTGATTTCTACATATTGAAAGCGTTTGATGAAAGCATTGATGGATAATTGAAGCTGTTATCCATCTACCTCAACATTTAGATGAACAATTCAAAGGATACGGATACCGATCAAAGCAAAATTATTCATTTCACATGAATGCAAATTCAACTTCTTGAATACCAACTAGAGGGATGAAGGTTTCTCTGAGCGGAGGTATTAATTCCTTAATAATCGTCAGACTTTGGTTTTTGCTCTCGAAATATTGTAAAATGAGAAAAGCGCAATTTGAAATGGCAACGAACCAAGGACGGATCGCACAACATAGAATGCTAAGATTGCTCTTTGTATTATTATCCCTTGGAGTAAAAGAGAAGGTAAATTTAGATCCGAAAGTTTAATTTCGGAAGCCATTTTATAACTTATAGCATTCCAAATTTAGTTATTGCGGAAAAGTAAGCTAGTTGCTGTATAGTCCTAGACAAAGATATTTGATTATTAGAGTAACTAAATCATCATGTACTCTTAAGGTCAAATGAGATAAATACCACCGCTGATTGAAGTCATGCCCCATAATTTCTCAATAACCCCATTTGGAAATTATTACTAGGTTTGTTTTTTGTTGAAGTCAGTTGAATCATTATTTCTAATCGCGTATCAATTTTCATCAATCAAATTATAGATGTATTTTGAGTTCCATTTAAGTATTATATTACATTTCGTAATATCATCACTGATATCATAAATTACTTGATTTTTTCATTATGATTCGTATTAATTTCAAACCATTAACTTATTAGTATACAGGGTGATTCACGTAGGTCGTCTGCTACCAGTATTTCGAGAAACGACTTTTCCAAATCTTTTGAAATTTGGTATGAGCGTTGATCGAATATTCAATCAACGGTATGAGTCTATATGAAAATGTGATGCATCTTTAAACATTATTTTGCGGCGTTGCCAGATCTACAATTTTTTCCTTTCTTATTTTAAATGGGACACCCTGTATATAATACCATTGATTTTTCAAACTAAGATTTCTCAGTAACAGTAAGGAACTGAGGCGTGAAAATTTGACTGCAGTTTTTTCAAATATCAAAGTACACATAGACTCTTCCAAATATTTAGAGAATTTTACAGAGTGTGCAAAAAAATCGATCACATTTTCGCTAATGGAAATGACTGAAACTCGATATTTTTTTCAAATAGAACACCCTGTATTTTATGTTTGCAATGAAATAAGCCTGCAATTTTAAATAAAAAATGTTAATACTATCCTATGCTTATCGTCAGCCATTTTTGAAATATTCACAATTTCATAACAAACGTGCTTAAACATTGCTTTCATGAATGAAAATTCTAGTAGGCAGACGTGAATGTTGGATATTATGTTCTTTACTATAATACCTTAACGTTTGACTCAGATGAAGCGTGAAATAAAATAATCAAAGAAATTCAAGATATTATTTATCAAGATGATGGTTAGATTCACATTAACAATTGTGTACCTACAGTATTACAAAGTGGACCAACAAAAACTTTACACCCTGATTTTCCGGTCTTCAATGTTTTTTTTTGAAAAACCCTTGGACCCGTCGATATTCGATTTGAGGGGGAACAATAATTTATGTGATTATTTCATCACCGTAACTACAACCCTCTCGCGGGGGTTTACCCTGACCCCAAATTTTTAAATGGGAAGGGGAGTCGAGTGATAACTTATTTTGAAGGCCCTTCGACCCTGATTACAACTGTCGAGTTTCAAGCCTCCGCTGTCATTCCTGTTGATATGACAGGTTGTCAAACATTTTTTCATTTATTTTTTATTTAATAAAAAATTACCCGCAAGAGTTACCTTCTCCAAACTCCAACAGGGTGTCCGGAAATGATGAGCAAAAAATCAGGGGAGAATACTAGCCCGAAAATAAATTCTACCTTTTCCTATAACCCTTTTGCGTGAATTGATTATCAACATAATATTTTGACGTATGCGATCTTTTAGTGAATATTTTTATCATCCCAACCTTTTGACATGAAAAAAGTATACTACTTTTGTTTTGATAAATCTAAGCGTTTTCGAGATATACGCTAAAATAACTTTGCTTGCATAATATGATGAACATGAAATTATTTCAACTTATTTTCAACTTTTAACATAGCATGCTTTGGAATAATGCGTTATAAGTTGCTGTAGAAACAAATTTGATTAGATTTAGTTTTGACAGTTGTTTTTTTTTATTTTCAGTATTTTTGTCATTGACCACCATCAGCGTAACAACAAATTTTCAAAAAATTACCAACTTTCAAAACTAATTTTAGCGTTTTTCTCGAAAACGGTTAGATTTATTGCGACAAAAGAAGTATCCCTTTCTTATGTCAGAAGGTCGAGAGAATAAAAATATTGGGTCAAAAGTCACATACAGACTAGCACAAAAAAGTTAAGGCCATTGAAATCAATTCAAAGTATAGGTTCGTATGTGGCGCCCTCTTCAAAATGCAAAAAACGGGGGGCAAACTCAAATTCCTCATCCCGATAAAACCCCAAATACGAGATTTCGTCAAATATTATAAGCGTGGCAAAAGGTATTGCAAAAAAACTGCAAATAAAATGCAACTTTTACATCCTGTAACTCCGTCAATTATCAATTTTCGGAAAAATATTATAGGAAGAAGTAGCATTTATTTTTTGTCTAGAATTCTCACCTGAGTTTTTTGCTCATCATTTACGGATACCCATATTTTGTTTTGTGAATTGGAATTCAATTATTTTGCAACAAAGACACCTCGATCGATACAAAATATACTTTGAACTGCATACAATAAAATTTGAAGATGACCTCGAAGATACTCGGATCTTAGATCTCTTCTTTTTGTAAGAACAGTTCAAAAGTGAATTGTAACAAGTGCGCGAGGGACACTCGTTCAACACACTCAATTCAATGAATAAGCAATAGTTATTGAACAGAGATATAAAGCCGTCAGCAGAGCAACAAAATCCTCGATAATTCAGAAAACATTCATAGGGATAGGGTATTTATGATAGTTTTGAATGTTTGTGATCGCGTTCATATTTTGTACTTGGCTAAGCTATAACTTCTCATTTTTTAAAAAATTATTTGAGTTTATTATTTATTTTCACATTTTCGTCACACTCCCTGTACTTTGAAATCGCTGCGGAAACAATAAATTTTATATAATTATATGCTAAATCTTCAATCAGATTAGAACTACTACTTCTGTTAATCACAATGAATTTGTTTTTTTTTGAATAATAATTGTATTCCATACTTAACCTTGGTAATGCTATACTTACATACATATGATTATTAAAAACTTGAGTTTATTTATCGATTTGCAAAAATAACGCGGTTTACAGCGATATTCAAGTAGTAATTCGATTGAACTGATGTCAAAAATATGTTTTAGTAAATATCAACATTAAATGTCCATCCAAGTATTGTGTCCAGTATTATGATTCATTCTTCATTTCGTATTTTTTTGTTTTATTACCGAACCACCAAATCTAACAGGAGATTATTGAAGTATAAAACCACAAATATTGCGGTGATTATTATGAGTTAATTTTCATGAGCAAATTGGCAGTTTTAAACGTCTAAAGATTTATCAATAAAACGAGTCGCTAGAGGGTTCACGAGGAGACACTCGATATTTCATTCATGCTCTTTAAACTACTGCTTTTAATTGTATAGGTATTATCTTGAAAGGAGAGAATGTCTATTCAGATTATGCGAAATAGTGAATGTAAGTTTATACGTTGGAAATATCTGTTATACAAAAGAATCAAATCTAGATATAGATATTAGTTATGCTTTAATACTGCGTTTAAATTATGAAGGTATATATCCTAACACCACACCGGGTGATCAAGTTCATCAATTGGTGTTAACCTTGAGGATTTGTCCCTTTCACACACTAATCAATAGAATATCTTCTCTCAATTACCAAAATAGGACAAGCATGAACAATTATCGACTCATAATGCATTCGATGACATTTGGAAATAATAATTACCTATCTCGAGAATGTCTTGGATAAGAATAGGTCTACAGGCATACTGCATAGTCAACGTATTATCATATTCATGTCATAAAATTAATACCTACACCGCACAATTGTAGTTTGATACTGGGAGGAGACGTAAACGCACCTTTGCGACATGTATTGTTGTTTTGGCAGCACCATAATTATTATTCATTGGAAATTTATCACATTACTTAGCAGAAATTCATTGACTTGATTATTTATGCGGGCAAGTGTCAAAAGTTAATAATATTTATATATTAAAAGGAAATGACGTTATATGTACCTCTAAATAAATGCTATTCAGTTGTCAAAAGCAATTGATAGATCTTTCACTCGACCGCATAAATTAGGGAGATGCATTAATAAACAATGAACTGAAAGGGTCATATGCATTGAATAGAGTTCATTGAACACTTTGAATTCACCACTTTTAGTGGAAGTATTATGATTTTTAATACCACTCCTTATCTGACACTATTGAAAACAAAAGCGTGGCGTTTTGGAACACAATAGAAACATTTATCAAAAGGATATTTCTAGAAAGAATGTACAAAACGCTTTCAGAAAATGTCTGTGCTTGATAAAAATGTAATTTCTTTGTAAGAAAGCGGTATATCTAAACTGATTGTTTTTTTATGCCTATCAAAATCTTCATCATCTCCATTACAAGGTCTAGTCTATTAGAGTACAGTAATTAAAAATGTTGAGTGTAAACATGTTCGACAAATTCAAAAAACAAAATGTATGATTGTTTTTCGGAGACGAAACGCAGGAACAAGTGACAGTGAGACATTTATTTTGGAAAATCAATTTTTTTAGCAAAAAGAAAAATAAAAATTACGCCAATGCCAATAGTACATACAATAATAGCAGATCTATATTTTGAAAATATGTTCATCAAATTAATTCATCTTCACTGGAGTTATAGCTGTATAGTACAGCTGGTTCGTAAAAAAACTGGTATTGCTCATAGAAATGTTCAAAAAATTGAGCAGTGTAATATTTGTTTTGACAAAACAGAAAAGTATGACGTCATATTTTTACCAGGTTGATACTTTTGAATATTTTTTTCAAATGAATCCTCACATGAGTACAGGAACTAAAGCGAAAATATTGAATTGATCGATTGTGTGTATCAAAATTTGCAAATCTAACTGATTCAAATCAATTATTTACATACATACATCATAACATACCCAAACTTTTCACTTGAATGACATGTCACTGTCGTATAGTTTTGTCAAAACAAATATTACACTGCTCAATTTTGTAAACATTTCTATGAGCAATACCAGTTTTTTTACGAACCAGCTGTACCTTGGAACGTATTTGGTATTTTTCTGATAAATCTTAAAAATGAAGCGGTAACATAAAGGGTCCCTGAAATAATATGACAAACGATATTTTTTTTAAATTGCCTACCTACAAGGTTGATGCGATTTTGGCAAATAAACTTTATTCATTTGGTTAATCAGTTATAATCAGTATGTAATTGATTTCGCAACATAAAGGAAAATACCGTTTGCTGCATTTTTAAAACCTCCCAAAATTTTGAAATTGGTTTAGGTTGAGTGGAAAAAACCTAAAACTTTTGTATTTCAAGATTTTTTCTACCACTCATAATAAGAGCTCTTGGCGGGGATCAAAATATAATGAATAACCCTGTACAAAAATCGACCTTCAAAACGATAAAACACTCGTGTGTTAACACCTATCCGGGGACAGGAGTCTTTTTCTCTTACACAAAATAACAATTTTGATTTTTTTGACCAGCCCTGTATTGTACTTATCTTTCGATTTCCTTCCAAAATTAATAAAAATATAATAAATATCAGCAGTTTTTTTCAAGTAATTTTCACATTTTGTTAGTTGTCCAAGCAAAAACTTTTATCAAGACTGACTTTTGGTCGTATCTTTAAATTTTTAGTCCATTTGACCTCTCTTGATACCTATCCGGGGACATACTGTATATTCCCTTAAATTATTCTAGGAACCTAATTCTCGATGAATTTTTTATAATAATCCCTCTCCACAGTCTTCATTTCCGATTTAGTTGTCATACAATCATTGACCACAAGTTGAACCTAATCATAACTTAAAGATTTCAATTTGAAAATTGATGTAATCAGTAAGTAAAGTATTAATTTATAAGTAACCTAGAGTGTCAAATCAAAATCCATATGAATGAGTATGAAACTTTATATTTAACAAAACTTCTATCATAAGCGAAATAAAAGAGACCTTAGTATAACATCATGTCCAAGTTGAAGAAAATAAATAGCCAGATTAAAAATCATTTGCACAACCGCAGACCACAGCAAGGTTTCCAAGCTATATTTATACTGGAAGTAGTTGAATTTCTTGGTTCATTGTGTTTTCGAATTTAATATGCAATTTTCTTTTGCGGTTTACTGCGAGCAAGTAGATCAAATTGTTTGGAAATATTGTGTGTAGTGTGAAATATAAACGTTCCTACCCCTACACTTGATCAAGTCGTGTTCAAAAACTAATACATAAGTATAGTCATGATCAAATAATGTTTATTACCCTTTAGAATCACGAACTTTCCACCAATGTTCCTGGCTGTCGTCCATAACTTCATATTCCATATTCTTTTCTAAGCTAAGATCCCCGGTTTCAATGGCTTTGTAATTATAGAGAGCTACCACTACTTTCACTCTAGGCGATACTTGTTTGTCTTTCTGTTTCGCTGAGGGTGTCCCTGGTGTCCCTCCGCCCGGCATAATTGGGCTGGGTTGGGTACCTGTAAAAGACAATAATTATTGATTACAAAAAATATACTTTTCTTCAATTTTGAAAAATAGAAGAAAAAAAAAGCAGATCAGGTGAATTCAAGAAAATATGAAAGCATGTAGGTATGTTTTATTTATTAATCCAGTTTTTGAAGTGACATACTCAAATTTACTGACAAAGAATGGATATTCATCAGATTCAGGTTTCATACTGATGTCAATATTATATGGTGGACGCAAAACTTTTGAACTATCCATGATTAATTAACTCTAAATGTAACAGTTGGATACTTGGACGGCTACAGATTTACCTAATTATGAAAGTAGAATAAAACGTAATAGAAATCTAGAGATTCTTCTATGTTAAGAGCAATTCCCAAGGCTAAAAGGCAACCGCTAATATAATAACTGGAACTATGAGTATGCTTAGGAAAGAATACTCAGTATTTCCAGTTTGCAGAAAAATGCCTTCGATTAAATAAATTCAGATCTCGCAACGAAGCAATAATTCTATAACTAGGAAATGTAGGTCCATTGTATTCCCGAAACAAAAGATTTTAATTGGGAGGTCACCTGGAATCAAGCCATCATTCAGAAATAATGATTCGCCTACACGTCATCGACAGGAAAGTTGTTGATTGCGGTTTTACACTAAGCGGACAAGCTGAGTTGCTTTTTGCAAAACAAAAACCTAACTCCAGAGAATAAAAATACTGTTAAGTTAACCCAAACTAAGCCAAACGAACATGTGCTCGTTTTTCTGTCGTTTAACCCACAGAAGCAGTAGCTATTGTACTTTTGTTTTTCGGTCCCCTTCTTTGACAATCGATAGAAAAAGTTTTTTTTTGCTCCTCTCTCTGAGTGAAGAATTATTTTTAATTTCAAGTGTATGGTATGTGCTTAAAAAAGAAAAAAAGAAGGCATATCGGTCGTTATCAGAGAGGAGAAAATACCATGCTGTCACAAAAAGGTTTGTGGAAATCCATAAGTGCCATACCTATAAGACTGAATACAATGCTTTTCCACTACTCTTGATATTTTTAAGGATTATACTGAAAACAAAATTCCTCTCTTGCGATAAATCAATAATTGATTACTGTGTTTCTCCATCGCACTGCTATTCTATTTGAGTGATGAGAATTCAGCGCAGCACTAACTTTTTACGAGGTCCTTATCACAGACTAAACAAAGAAGACGCGTTCAATGAGGGTTATCTATTTTAGCACATATAGATTTCAAATAAGCGAAGGATATGCGGACATATCACGTCTTTATGACTATGATGTTTCAGCCAATAAGACCTGAACGAGAGGACATGGAAGGTCATACCTTTGGTCATACGTTATAGAGCTGTTATCTCACAGAGATCTATTCTTTAGTAGATTAAACAAATGAGATCTCTCAAATAACGTGAGCCAGCGGAATTAAGTAAAACCAGAGATGAGGGAACTTTAACCGAACACTGAGAAAAATAAATACGCTCATAAAATAGAAAGCCGACGTGCGTCAGCAAAGGTTTTTGGGAAAAAAAGTGCCATCTAATCCAAGCATCACGATTATATTATGTCGCACCCCATATGTGTGGGTGAAAGACTCATTGATTTTGTTCCCAATTGTGAGACGACAAATGAGATAAAATTACTGGCATTTCCAAGGGGGATGTTGAAGAGAAAAAGAGTTAGATTATTCGTGACAGGGAATTTCTGAGTAGTAGTATCGATTACCCACTATGTTTGGATTTGTATGACTTCAGAAACATTATTTATTGCCAAAAATAATCATTCTAATACCTAATTATAGTTGTTGGCTCAAACATCGTGAAACAAGTTAAGGAATCGTGACAAAATTCAGGTCTCTTCCACCACATTTTACTGAACAACTGAACAGATTGCAAGTTAAATAACCAATAAGAATAAATTATGTGAACAGAAAAAAAGCGACAGAAAAAACTTGGCTTTCGTATAGTAGCTCAGAATACATGATGGTGTTAGTTATTTTTTTGAATAAGTACCTCGTGTACTTACTCTTTCTCCTAATGCCAAACTCAATCACCATCGATAGCAAAGACGCTTCAGCACAAGACAAAATATCACACGGAAGCCACAGAAAACAGAAAACGCAAAACCTATACATGTATGTAAATTTGAAACATAAGCATTAATAACTAGACAAGTACAAGACAAATCACTTCATTAAAAACATAAACAATGAAGGACACATGAACAAGAACTTTAATCTAACGATGGCTTATTAATGTTTTTCTGATGACCAAACTGTACGTGGGAACTGAAATTATTCATTTCCTAAATTCGACTGTGTTAATGGATATTATGTAGTATGCTTTATAAAGCACACTTGTTATAGCAGTGGCTAATGTAGCTATAATTATAGACCCAAAACTAATTTGACAGGTTAAGATGCGATATCAAGATATTAATTATAATCTTCGATTTTTACGTTGGGGATTAAAATAGAATTAAATTACAGAATGGTGATTTTCTACATATAGCCTTGCGAATACATGGTTCTCATAAGGTAAATGTGTATGATTAAAATAAATTAGTACATGTACCTTTATCTTTATGATATGAGATAGAATAAAATTGAATGATCGATGCGTTTGGCAGTGATGAGTTCGAAAAATAGCTATTAAAGGTGTATGAAAAGAAGCTGAGTAGGCAAACATGATTTCTAATACATTCAACAATTATTATTATATTATTATTTTCACTGCTAATGCTATACGCTTCTCTCTTTGAAATAAGAACAAAACTTCCTATAACCATGTATCCGGAAATGCTTGGTTACAGAGCTACAGGGTGTTGAAATTTTATTTTCTTTTTTTTTTTCTAAATAATATTTGAACCAATCTCGGTCTTTTGATGAAAATTAGTGTTAGGGGGTTTCTTATCATGCGAAATCCGGATCTGGTCTTAGTATGGCTCTAATTTGTGGAGGGCGCTACCTACACGTATTCTACCTGTTATGAACAGCACTAACTTTTTTGGACGAACCTGTATATTATTTTCTAGTAAAAAAACAGATGTCTTTATCATTTTTACGCAGAAAATGTATACCTGTTAGAAGTCGCTACATGCATCCATTCTCGAGATATATGGATTTGAAATTATTAATACATGTGATTTTGAAATCATGACGGCCGGCTTACGTATTTCGTATGATTGCTTCATATTTTCAGTAAAAAAAAATAAAAGTAGACTACTTTGTAATGTTATCAACAACTAAAATATTATTAAAAAAAAAGTAAAAAAAAAATAAATAAAATAAAAACTTTAACAACCTGTAGCTCTGTTACGGAGCAATTCTGAACATATGGTTATAGAAAGATTTCTTCTTATTTTTAAGCAGGCAAAATCATCCTGATATTTTGGCACTGTCAATGGAACACCATGCTTCGCCATAATTTCAAAATTACATGTAGGTATCCATTATTTCAAATCCAAACATACAGGGCTAATCACCCACGACAGGAAATTTGTCTCACCCCATTTGGTAATTTCGACGAATCTCTCTTTGTAGAGGGAAAGGTTCTTTAACGTGCCAACATCCATGACACCGGACCAAAAGTTGTACCTCTCAAAACCAATTTCCGAATTTTAACGTCGGCGTTGGCCGACCCGGGATTCGGTCCTAGGACCAGATGCGTGAGTAGTCGATGCACTAACCACTGCGTAACACCGCCGATAATCGAGAATACATCTTCAGCGTAAAAATGATAAAGAAAACGTCCAAAAAAGTTATGCTCGTATCCTAAGAAATAAGTATAGATAGCGCACTCTACAAGTTAGAGCCATTATCAGATCAAATCCGAATTTCGCATGATAAGAAACTCCCAAATACCAATTCTCATCAAAAGATCGACATAAGTCCAAATATTGTTTAAAAAAAATAAAAATGAGAATACAATTTCAGTACACTGTAGCTCTGTAACGAAGCATTTCCGGTAACATGATTATAGGAAGTTTTGTTCTTATTATAAAGCGGAGAAAATCATCCCGATTTTTTTCGCAATATTAATGAAACACCCTGTACATTTATTTTTACAAATCATTTTCCCGTAAGCGGGTGCATATGTCACAGTAAAACCTGGTAATCAGTAAAAGCTAACTGTTACTAGGAAAAGTAAGCTTTTCCTGATTTGGAAACATTTAGCTAGTGAAAGTTGAATTCGATCGACTTCATCATACTTTTACTAGTAATTGTTAGCATTCACGTAACTTTTCTAGTGAAAGCTGCTACACTGAAAATTATTATCGTCATTATAAATATCCTTTTTGGTCCGAGTTGGAATTCGCCGACAGATTAGACGCTCTGGAAAATACGAGACTTATGAATCGCAGGTGTACAATGTGAACATTGTTCAGATACCGTATTATAGAAAATACTTAAGTATTCTCAGTAGGGATTAGTCTGGGTTCGTTTGGGTTAGTTTGGGTTTGGCAAAAATGTTGATGTCGCGTGAGCGACATCATTTAGTGCCCCGTACACCTTGGGATAGTTAAATGGCGGAAATAAGTTTTAAAAAGAACTTTTCCTAACTGCTTTCAGTAAAAGTTGATTTGATAAAGTTTCTCCAACATTCACTAGTGAAAGTGTACAATATTCTTCAAAATTTAACATTTCCTAACGGATCAAGTAATTGCTAGCATCAACTAGTTAAAGCTAGCTTTCACTGAATTCCTAACATTTACTGTAACACAGTAACACATACATAATATTAATCATACTTGCGAAATTATCTGGTCCTTCATTTAACGTTCATGCTCATCACCGAGGATAAAAATCTTTGCAGTTCAAGTAACTGATGGAAATCAATATTTCATAAGTTGCTCAATCCAATCAATAAAATCAAGTACGCATTAGTCTGCAAAAATTAAGATGAGCAATGTTATCTGATATCAATTTGTTTATCATAAAATTATAGATAATGGAAGACAATCATAACAACTTGAATATTCATGAATATTGTGGAAATGACTTATTCTAGGTAATGGAAAGCTGAAACTTCAATGAAAAATTCAAAATTGACCTCAGAAACCGCAACACTCATCAACACCGTAAATCTAAATTGTTTCTTGGGAATTTCAAATTGCATTCATCTTATTGTTTAACAATTTTTAACGCATTGAGTTGAAGTCGTCTTGCGTGAAGTAATTGATGCATTTTTCATTACGTGGATATGGAAAAGCACGTTTTTTAACATTTGATTTGAAGTACATAATATTCCCATTTGAATTGGTATTGCGGTGGATATTGATTTATTAAAAATAATCATCGCAATATCTTGAGTGATTCCACAAATTATTCCGATTAATCGATGTGTACGTATAATGATGATGACTTCAGGGCATTATCAATTGATCATTGTTTGAAATCCATAATAGTTATTATTAAACCAAATCAAATGAAGTGATAAAATATAAAAAAAAATACAAAATAAAGTATATTGTGTGATGACATTAATTTCAATCAAGTCCAGTTTAACACATTCAATTATTCATAGAAGCGCTAATGAATGGAGGTCGATGGTTAATAATAATTATCTACGGATCAAATAATTTTCCCATATGTAGTATATCCTTCTGCGTGAAAATCACATACAGAAATGTCACAGCTTTTTATCGAGCCATATTGGCAATACGTTTACTATTTAGTCACGTTCACGTCTATTCAATCTGCGATCTCCACAGTAAAACATCTAAGACAAAATAATTAATGCGGCAAATTCTCTTTCGAATCTGGGACGACCTTATACGCCATCGAAACCTTCACCAAGTTGTGAAAATCGCAACTTTCCAACCTACCAGTGCCAGTGGCGCTACGAAAAACATTCACCAAAGTTTCAAATTGCATTTTCACTGATTTTCCTAATTTGCTGACTACCGAAAACAGCTGAAACTGTTCGTTGTAAACGTCAGCAATAGTGCTGTCAGATCCGCGACGGTCGGTCGCCATCAAACATGGCGGTTGCGCGCTGAAGACTGACCGCAAGAGCCCAAGGAGAACTGTGCACCGTTACGGCAACAGGTTCTTAGGTGGAAGGTGATCGGCAGGTAGGTGGTATACAGGGTGTTCTTGTATAATCGGAAGATTCAAATCAATGCTGGTTACTGAATAACAATTTGTTCTTCCGGCAATAAATTTATCCAAACCATGCCGTTTTTAATGTGTTGCGAAGGTTATTGGCCATAGTATTATAAAGCAAATTAAGATGATGATTTTGTTTACAGCTCAATTTGATTGTTTCAGTTCTCTGTATCATGATCACGTTCAATAGCTGGATCAGTGGGACGAAGAAATACCATCAATACAGCTTATTTCACAAATTTATTGCCGCTCTATGAGAATCCGAAAGAAGTCAAAGTATGATTGAGAAGATTGTGTTGAAAATATCATCTTTTTTATTAAAAAAAAATCTTGCCACTGAGATTTTCAGAACAAATCTATATAGTCACTTCTTTAGTCTAGACGGTTAACGGTGAACTATATATGCTAGGTTATGCTGTGCTAGGTAGGTACCTAGCTATTTTCATATAACATAGTAATAGTAATAACTTTTTTGATGGCGAAGTGAATAAGATTATATTTCCAATACACCAATTTATATTGATGTTTATAGATAAAAAATATTTGTATAATTATCTTCAATACCGAAAATTCCAGCACCTGTTTTTTAACCAGTAAGGACTCGATATGTTCCCTACAGTATCACCAAGCTGTGGTATATATCAGCAGTCATAATTCTTTTGAAAAACTATCCCAGACCAGCGTCAATCATGAAATATCAAGTAAACCCCAAATTCACATTTTTTTGATTTATACATTGCTAAAAAACGCTTTCTCGTCAAGATTATATTTCTAAATTTGATGAAGGGGCTGATGAAAACAAAAGTGAGTATCGATCGAGTAACAGTACGTAATAAACAATTGTTGCTGAAAATATACTGTGAATCCGCTTAGGATGGAAATTCTCTTTCAATTTATGCCTAAAAAACATAATCACATACCTACATAAGATGTATCCATATCGATACATATTTTATATAATAGATTTCATTGACTAAGCGTTCTCCACTGATGTATTTTATTTTGATACACACTTCTCGTCAGATATAAGAACATAGCAATTTTCAATAAGCTTTAACTTTGAAAGGAATAAACGGATTGAGAACTTCAATCCATTTTTCAGTTCAAGTGGCCTGGCGATTTTTCAAAAAAAATTGTACAGAGCCTTTTTTTCACTTGAAAAAAAGGGTTCAAAATGAAACTTTTTTCGGTGTAACTTTTGATAAAAATGGCTAGCACCAAAAAGGGGGCAAAATGTATGTACTTTCCGAAAATATCTCAATCATTGAATGAAGGATAGTCTAGCTATGTAAAAATGACTGATCTTTGCCCATTTTTGAAGAAATCATGAAAGATGGATCATTTTTGCCAGGTTTGAAATTTCATAGCTACGCTATCCTTCGATGAATAATTGTGAAATTTTCAGGATGTATGACATAAATTTTGCCCCTCTTTTGAATAGTGCTACCCACATTATCCATCAAATTTTAGCCATGTGCTATTATTTATCTACTCACTTGATATTCTTGCAAGATTTCGAGTACTCCTCTCTGATAAAAAAGGCAATATTTAAGGGGGGTAGAATGTACATCACTGAGTTGGTTGTTTTATTTTTTTCTTGAATGAAGCAAAAAATACAACTTTGCCTCTATTTTGCGGAATTTGAGGGTTTTTTTTCGAAAACGAGGCCAGATACAAAAAAATCAAAGAAACAGAAAAGTTTTGTTTTTGGTTGATTCATTCAAGAAACATAAAAATTACAACAAAGTCAGTGGCGTACATTTAATTAACCAAATACCTATTTGATAAGATGCCTCTCGGGACGGCACTGGTCTTCATAATGTTTGTCTAGTTAAGGCAAAATCAGCCCCCTACTTCTAAAAACAACGCTACGGTTTCAATAAAATCGTTGAGAAGATATTATTATTTGGGTTATTAAAAACAAACGTTATTTAAAAAAAAAACTCCAACACCCTGTAACTTGGAAACACTGCATTTCCGAATCTATGTTTATGGAAACATTTTTTCATAAAATGACCTGAGGCATCACCAACTTGAATATAGTCGTGTCTTTTCTGAACAAGATCATTATATTTTGAATATTGAGTATGGATTGATTGTAAGCAATCTTCTCCAGTATGAACAGATAATTGCTGTATCAAAAAATGTTCGTCCACTTTTCAGAAATGATGGGTTGATCAGAAATTTTTTCAAATCTCTCACACAAAACTGTTTTAATTTCCAAACCACGATGTATTCACATAGGAGTCTAGATTTGGTTTGTGAATAGAATATTCGAATAAAGAGAAGATTGCAATACAATGAGCAAATTAATAGTTGTACCAAACCAGATTTACAAAACACCATAATTCCTTAAAAAATCCTTGAATTGTTATTAATATTCATTGTAGTCCTTAAGTCAACTTTTCTTCAAACTCCACGAAATAATATGAAATTTTCATTTCAAATCGGTCCACACCAAGGTCTACACTTTCCATGCCAATCAACTGCTTGGAGAAAACCCACAAAAATGAGATTTGATGCACCCTGTATGGAGAATCCAAGACAAGACTATTGCAACGTACAA
The DNA here is from genome assembly GCA_958502075.1 of Orchestes rusci. Lineage (NCBI taxonomy): Eukaryota > Metazoa > Arthropoda > Insecta > Coleoptera > Curculionidae > Orchestes > Orchestes rusci. The sequence goes on along the minus strand of OY293312.1, from coordinate 19,367,908 downwards.
TACCATTGACAACTTATTGGCCCATCAAATACATGTTTATATGATAGTTATCAGGAAATGGCATAGTAGTTTATCAACTACAAGTTTAATCAGTTATATTGGTCTAAGAACTAGACGACCAACCAAATATGGTCAACATGACATATAACCACGCTTGTTCAGTCAGAACTTATACATGGTATTGAGAAAATCAGTATTGTCAGGTCATTCAGTTGATCTTTATCAGATGTTTTGTCATATTTACTTATACAGATTGTAGTATGTACCAATCTTTCGGAATATAGACGGCAGTTCAGAATAGCATCACATGTTCATTATTAACCTTATTTAGCGCGTTTGGAACTATTTTACACGTTTCAGTCTCTTGACACCGTCCCAATTTGCCTATCGGGCTGGCACATCGACCGCTGATGCTATTTTTGACTTTCTGAATAGGGTGTATGGCTGCTTAATTCGGAGAGAGGCAGTGGCCGCAGTGTTCTGCGACCTGTCGAAGGCCTTTGATTGTGTTGACCATGCAAGGCTTCTAGTTAAGCTGGGAAAATATGGTTTTAGAGGGTCCAGTCTTTCCTGGTTTTCATCATATTTGCAGGGCCGCACTCAGGTTGTCCAAACAGCGAGCGGCAGATCAAAGTCAAGAGCTGTAGTTTCGGGTGTTCCTCAGGGATCTGTCTTGGGGCCAATGCTGTTCTTGATATATGTGAATGATCTAGTATCCATTCCAATATCGGGAAAATTCACTCTGTTTGCTGACGACACCACCATTGTTTGGCACGGAAAAACAACTGAGAACCTGGAATTGGCAATATCCAGAGATATGTTGCTTGTAAAGAACTGGTTTGAAGCAAACAAGTTAACACTGAATGTTGGAAAAACACGCACCGTAAGCTTCAAATGTGTTTTGCCGGACATTTCTCTTGGAGGCCTGGAACTGAACCACTCGGAGGACTGCAAGTTTCTTGGACTTATTTTGGATGGAGATTTGAGATTCCGCGAACACATCCAATCACTCAGCGGAAAACTATCGTCGTCGTGTTTTGCCATTAGGGCGGCTAAGTCTGGCGCGGGACTTGGGGTTGCAAGGATGGTCTACTTCTCTTTATTTGAATCCCATCTGAGAAATGGCATCCAATTTTGGGGAGCATGTTGCCAGAGTCTTTTGAACACTATACTCATTATACAGAAAAGAGCCTTGAGATTTCTACTGGACCTTCCACATAGAGAATCTTGTAGGCCCCACTTTGTCGATCAGGGGATATTGACTGTTGTATCTCTCTACACTCTGGAAACTACAACTTTGGTGTTCAAAAACAAGGATGCAATCCGGCACTGCGTTAACTCTAGGACGACGCGTCAAGCTTATGACCTGCCCTTACCCATTCTATCTAGGGAATATACAAAGCGTTCCTTTGTATATGAGGGAAGGAAGATGTTCAACCATCTTCCTAATGAACTAAAGATGATAACATCCGTGAGAGTTTTCAGGAGCTCACTAAAGAGACTGCTATTACAAAAGCCATTTTACAGTCTTAGAGAGTTCTATGAGTGTTCCTTCAATTAGAGACGGCGCAGTGTAATCATTCTTGATTGTTTTATTAGTAATAATCGTCTATGTGTACATTTATATTTTGATAGTTTTAAGTTGTAAAAGTTGTGTTATTATTTTAGTAAGCTTTGTCGATGGAATTTTATTCTCTGATAATAAAGTATTTTTGAATTGAATTGAATTGAATTACTAATACTGGAGATATCGGACCCCAAAAGTACAACCTAGAACTTTACACCTTGGTCTCTCACTTTTGAACGATCCTTCACATTACTACAAGATTTTGGAACCGTGTGCGAAGTGCTCGCGTTTTTGCACGAATTAGTATATTTACTGAATGTTCGTTGCTTTCCTATGTACCACAGTAGGTTCGATTTAACAAACATGTGATGAGCAAAAAACGCGTCTGGTTTGAGAACCGTCCGGCTTGCAAATGTATATGCACCTTTAATATGAAAACTATCTACAGCAAACGCCAAACAACTTTCGATTCACGTTATAATTGCCACCAAGCGAGTTTCAATGTGATTTGCAGGTGACCAAATCTGGCCACCAGCAAACTTCATAACAACGAGCCTGGTGGCAACGATGACATAGATCGAAAGTTGTTTGGCATTTACTATACATTTATAATGTCATTTGAAATATTGAACCCAATCCTTCTCCCAGCTTGTAACATAAAGCCTTTATGATGTGACTTTTCTATAAAAATATGAAACAGTTGAAACGATTTTTTTTATACAAAACTTGTTTCTCTAATATGAAAATAAAATATCGGGCTACCTCTTTGAGGTCCGATATCTCCGATAGTGAGCACATTGTAGGAAAAGCTTATATTGTATCTACTTATGATGATACTTTGACCTCTCTTGCTCTCATCGGAAAACAGTATTTTATTATTGACGATACACGGAATTGGTTATGTTAGATAAAACCGAGGATAAAACAGTCGTCACATAAGTTATTATCAGATTACGTGATGATCCGTTTATAACTGGATAATACTCAAAACGAATATTTTGAAGTATATTCTGTGAAGTTTGGATTGACGTTAGCGATAATCAAAATCGGGAATTTGAACAGAATTTTTTCAACATGAATTATAGTTTATTATGTTATGGAATATTCAATACACGCTACAACCAATGGAATAACAGTTGATGAGCTGTCATGATATTACACCACACTCCCATTGTATAAAAAATATTTGAAAGCGCTAAAAGCTTGCACGATTATTACACATAAAAATGATGAGAGGACATTATAGTAACAGTGAACCATCATGCATGTTTACTTAATTGTGCAAATCAGATCAGTGGTTGCTTGGTGAAGCCCAAGGGGTTGCAGATGAGGGTTTGCTAATGCGCCTAATAAGTGTCTCCCTCAAATACAAAGGTGTCGTGTCTGAGTGTTTTATTTTTATATGAAACTAAATGCCCGAAATCAACGTTTTCGATGGCCTCCCCTGTGTATTTAGAAAGAATATCTTATCTCGTATGCGTTTTTTAAACGACTGGAAAGTGACTGTGATAATTGTTGCTAAAATGTGTGATATCTCTCAGAGACAGATTTCTCGATCCCCCCCTATCTTTTAATAAAAAATCTAAATCATTCATCATCTGATATCAATATTATTTATACGGGTATCTAGACCAGAATTCTATTTAAAAAAAATCTACAAAATTTCTTAATACGTGTGACAGAACAAAACTTGAGATAAAAGATCTCTTGTGAACATAGACGTTGAAATTTCAACGTCTATGCTTGTGAACATTTCACACAAAAGAAAATATAGAAAATAAAAAGAAAACGTAATCATAATTCTGAAAAACAAAATATCAATGGAAAGATTGGAAAAGAAATTGTGTGGTGTAGGACCTTGGTCAAAGCAACCGACAAACCGAGATATTTGAAACAAACAGTGTCCAATCAAATCAAATGCTTGGACCAGTACCCCAGTACGTGATGACGACTTTTTCCCACTTAATGCTGATAGCACAATAGTAGGAAGGAGAATTGAACATGATATGGAGATTAATTGGAAATAATCGATAAATGATTTTTATACTATCTTACTATATTGGGCTATGAAAACGAATGTGGAGGCGGAATAAGTTTTGTGCTGAACAAGCCTAAAGAAGTTTTCAATGTCCCAGTGGGTAAAAAAAACATATTGTCTATTTCCTTTGTCTTTGTTTACACTTTTAGAAAAAAAAATGCCTCACGTGAATTGATTGATTTTTCCGATTCATAATACTATTACAAATTAAATAAGTGTAACAGAAAGACTATGCCACCCAACGGAAATATAAAAACTTTAGCCAATTTACTACTACTGAAACTTACATTGCCTGGGGTAAGTCCCAAATGTACTTTGCTCTTCCAACTTCTCGCCTCCGGAAATCCTTTTAGACCTCCAGAACAACCCGGGACACATAAACTTCATTTTGCGGTCACAAATCTATCTGCGTCTCAAAATGTATTTTCACGACGACTTAGTTCAGTATCATTGCCAGTCACAAATTAATAACTACAGAATATGAAATGTTTTTTACTAAAACTCACTACACACCAGTCGTCCACTTCACTTCAGAAATAAATCATTATTGTATTTTAACCATCACACTAAAAAATTTTGGGTTGATTGTCCTAATCGCGAAACACAAACGATTTGGAATTATCTTGAATCGATTCACAAACACGAATAGATTAATAGGCTAATCTCACAATTTTGAGTTGAAATTATGAAATTTGTAAGGCAAGTGATAACGCGCATTCATGCCAGTCACGATTATGCATTTATCTTTGTGATAACACTCAACTTGAGCTCCTAGCCTTATAAAGTTATAAAGATCAAACAAAAATACTGCCGAAATAGAATCGCTAGCTTATACAGGGTGACAATTTAAAAACTATCAATGGACATAATAATTTACAATCGCGAAGATATAAAAAAAAATACTTAGAAACGTTTCTTTAATAGGTAGGGAGAACTAATAAATCTATGTACTTTATTAACTTCCAATCCAACCCTTTTCATCCCCAGCGACCACAAGTGAATAATCTTAAATGGCAACCTCCTCTTGGTAATACCTCAAATTAAATGTCTTGAAATCTGCCATTGAAAAGCATTTTTTAGGAGCTTTCAGATAAGGGGGTTTAATATACCTTTATCTGAAATACCAGGGGGTGAGAGGGTAAGTGGAGGTTATTACATCATCCGGTTCACCCAATCAACGTTTTTTTATCTCTTCGCATTTGTAAATTATGACCATCAAGAATGATTAAGATTGTCACCCTGTATACAAGCTCAATTATTATTGTTGAATACTGTTTGGACAGTTGCATCGTACTTCAAACTCTAAGATCTCAACGTAGAAAATATCTTTTCAATAACAGATATGAAAAACAATCGTCAAATTATCAGCATTGGCAAATTATAAATCTATTACGAGAAAATGTCTTCATATCAATTTAAAATCTACTCGGTGTGAACACATCACATGAACGTGAAATGTGAAATATAAATTATTTCTAAAAGCACAATCTGGAAATAACTTCGTTAATGGGTCTAAGGAATTATTGAATAGAGGAATTAAATTTCAAACCTACACCCATATAACGAGAGATAAGAACGCTCTTTTGTCATGCTTTTTTTATGGGCATGCTGAAATGAATTGATGAAAAAAATATTCTATATAATATGTTTGAGAGATGTCTTTCAATAATCCACTTTGTTGCCATAAAAGTTGAACCACCGCTTTTGAAAGGCTTTACATTCAAAATTTCAATGAGAACAATAGGATTATCTACTACCTTGTTCTAAAGACCTTAATCCTCTTTTCTCTCTTATCCTTTATGTTTAAAAAATACCTTGTGTGTTTTGTTGTTTCTGTTCAATCAGTTTGTTCAAGCAACTTTCAAACAAAATATATAAAATATTTCACAGCAATAGCTGCATATCACCAACTGTTTCTTATGCTTTCATTTCATGTCAACACGGTTCGCGATTTTCTGTTACAAGAAAAAGTTGAAGCAATATTTATGCGGAGTCAGGTAATAATGATGTAGGAGAAATGTTTGATGTTGTTCATATTCCGTTATGACGTCATAAATTGAAAAAAAAGTAGAAATATTGAGTGAGTGAACCGAAACCTGATAAACTTGAAAGACTAGTAACACACCTATTTTGAGGACAAATTTGATGCCTCAGAAGATGGCGGTTTATTGTTGTTTAAAACGGTTTTAAGTATCAACCTTATACAGGCTGCCACAAATTCGAGTGCATGCATGGGGATCTCAGTTGTTATAAGAGATACAGGGTCGGTTAAATGGTTGCAAAGTTGCGCATTTTTATGCTCAACAAAATGCCGTTATGAAATTTGAAAAATTCCGACTACTACCGAAGATATTCGGAAAAAACCGAAATTTCGCAAAAACGTTATTATTTCCTGAGTTTATTCGAGAAGATATTGTAAAATGAATAACACTTTCTCATTGCCACTTTTTCTCGTCTACAAGATGGCGGTATCAAATTGAAAATCTGACGTTGCGTCTTTGAGCGGCCATCATCAAGTTCATTTTTTCAAATACGGACCTGGATTTTTTATTTTATTTTTAGTATTTGACGTCCTTGAGGCATTGAGGTAATTAGATCAGGGTGTAGAACAATGGGTTGCCTTAGCACCGTCAATATTTTCAATTATTTTTCACCTATTATTGTTATTTTCAATATTTTGTTAAAATGACAATATTCTTGAACACTTGCAGAAATTGATTCAGTTTTTTATATGTTTTTTTTTTTATTTTCCATTGTGGATTTAATTTAATTTCATCAAATGTATCGTTATTGGATGTTATGTTGATTTTGATTCGGTCAACTAGGCTTGTTTAGTTGTGCAGGTTCTCTCATAAGAATAACGTGTCGAATAAAGATGGATTTATGAACCAAACTATGAGTTGGGGAGAAAAGGGTTGCCTAACTAATTTTCTCGGGTATTATTTCTTAAATAAGTATTTTTTCGAAGGTTGCGATACCTCAATACATCAAGGACGTCAAAAAATAACTAAAAATAAAATAAAAAATCCAGGTCCGTATTTGAAAAATTGAACTTGATGATGGCCGCTCAAAGACGAAACGTCAGATTTTCAATTTGATACCGCCATCTTGTACAGGAGAAAAAGTGGCAATGAGAAGGTGTAATTCATTTTACAATATCTTCCCAAATAAACTCAGGAAATTATAATACCGTTTTTGCGAAATTTCGGTTTTTTTCGAATATCTTCGAAAGTAGTTGAGATTTTTTTAATTTCAAAACGGCATTTTGTTGAGCATAAAATTGCGCAACTTTGCAACCATTTGACCGACCCTGTAACTCTTATAATAACTGAGATCCCCATGCATGCACTCGAATCTGTGGCACCCTGTATAGCTCGTTTCAAGATTGAAAGATTTAACCCGTGATGTATTTTATAGTATGTATTCATTCCGCAGTAATCGATAGAGTGATGACCAGATCAGGAATGATGGAGAAAAATAAAATGTTGAGTTAGTACAGGGTGATCCACCATAATGTCGCCCCCCTTAAGTTTATTTCAAGTGTCACATAAAATTTGAAGGTATGGTCATGTAAGATTTTTTTAAATGTATCACCCTATATTTGAATATATTTTCCGATTTCTCGTGAAATTTTAACCATAATTCATATAATATACCATATGCCTAAATACAACTGGTTCTGAAATATTCGCATTTGAAAATTTGCAATGTTGACATCAAATATTTTTTGAAAGGATTATTTCAAAACAAAAAATTAGGAGAGGTTTCCTGAATGAATCGGAAAAATAATTCTGCCAATTGCACGGTCTTCAAACCGGCCCGCCCCGAATTGATACCTTCTAATGTGTATGGTCAAAGGTTGGTCAAATATGGTCAAAGGTTGATACCAATGAATGCGTTTTTTTGGCGTTATCTGAAAAACCGTGCGTTTCATATGCGAATATTCCGAAAACTGTTGAATTTGAGGATACGGTATGTTGAATAAATTATGCTTGGAATTTCACGAGGAATTCAAAAATACATTCAAATATAAGGTGATCCATTTAACAAAAAACAACTTTTTGATTTCGCCGGTATACTATTGATTTTTCAAACTTTTTATATACGTAGAAAAAAAGTATTTTTTAGTACCTACATAACCTGACCTTCAACTTTTTTGGGAAACTTAAGATAAAAAAGTTAAAGTGGGGCATGGTGGATCACCCTGTACATCATCAAAAATCCCTCCTGAAAATGCATATTATCTATCTGTATCTAGTCATATGGCTTCGATGTATACATTACTGATTTCTTACAGTACCATAATAATTATTGTGATTCTCTCAGTATGATTTTATTCAGGAAGTGATAATTGATTACATTGAAATGTGTCACACTAACCGATAAAAGTTATCTATCTGAATGAGGAGTTAGCTTTCTCCTCTCATATTATATGGAAATAAATATGTTCATTGTTTCTAGGCGAGCTTCATTTGCACATAGCTACTTTCTGAATTAGATGGATTACCTATAGAAATAAAAACAGTAATTAATGATATATCTTTATACATAATATTAGTAAGTACGTGCATAATATATGAAGGACAAGGACGTTGAAATTATTTTTATTTTAAGTAGATCAACCCAATTATTTTCGAAATTTGGATGAGGTACTGTTTTTGATTAGCGATATGCAAGCGACAACAGGAATGGAATAACAGATCGGGATGATATAGGACGGCTCAGAAAGCAGATGCAACGAATTAATGACGATCATTCATGAATTTGCTGTGGAAAATAACATTACAGTAATAATTGTCTCCATGAAAATCCCCAGATGGACGAACAAACAATTTAATGGATGAGCAAGCGAAACTGATGTACAATACAACAGAACTAATCTATGGCTAGTTAGACAATATACGGGGTTCCGTTTTGAGAACTTTGGATATCCATCCATCCAATCTGGAGATCAAAAAAATAAATAAATAAATAAAAAAAATGGCTGAAAGCCATTTCTACAGGGTGGACTAGAAGTTATGCGAGATACGGTAACAGTAAATTCTACACACAAAAATATTGCGATCGATCTCAACTTGTCTATTCCTAAAGCTGATATCAAGAGAGATACAGGGTGCCAAAGTTGAAAGGTCGTATATGGGGGTTGTTTGACATGCAAATTCATATCTGGCCCTGCTATCGGTCTTACGTGTAGGGGGCGCCACTTACACAGCTTTCCACTCATTCAAATAGTTATAACTTTTTTGTACGCACTCGAAAATTTTATTTGAACTAAAAAAAATCGTAATTTTTACGTGAAAAAGGTATATGTACTTTGTAAAAAAACGATAAGAGTAACCTTTTTCAGGATATTTGCCCTTGAGTGATCTATGCAATGTTGTTTCGAATAGAAAATTTTGAAAATTAACAAAGGGGGTATCGAAAACGCCGTTGTCACGGTAATTTGACAAGTGTCTCGATGTTCAAAGTTTCTTATTAAAAAAAACAAGAAAAATAGTATATTATTTTATATGGAGGAAAAGTGATACTTTTCTTGACGCGCTCGTGTTTAGCCGATATAGAGAGCAAGTCATGAAAAGTAAATTTTCCTCCAAATAAAATATGCTATTTTTTCTTCAAATGTTGACAAATTCATAATTTATGCAAAAACATAGTGTTTTCAATTTGCCATGAATATAGCTTCGGGCGGCGTCGCCAGGCTCACGTTTTCGTTGTCATGGTTACTGTTCCCTCTGGCGGGGGAAAAGTAAAACTTTGCGGCCGATACTCTGTCGAACAATGTCTGTTTTACTGAAGTTTGAAGAAAAAATCATTTTTTTGTAAAAAAAAATGTAAAATTAGATTAATTTTTTTCAAGTCAAGAAACATTGAGCATTCAAGCTAATGTCAAAATTACCATGATAACGCCGTTTTCAAAGCCTCATATGTGCATTTTCAAAATTTTTCATTTAAAACAACATTGCATGGATAACTTCAAGTTCAAATATCTTGAAAAAGGTTACTCCTAGCCACTTCTACAAAGTATACCTTTTTAATGTAAACATTATGGAATAATCATTTTTCTAACTATGTGAATGAGTGAAAAGGTGTGTAAGAGACACCCCCTATAAGTAGGAGCAATTCCGTGCTCAGATTTGAATTTTGCATGTCAAACAAACCCAATATTACCAAATTTCATCGATATAACTTGATTATTTCAAAAGTTATTTGAAAAAAATTAATATTTAAATTCAACTTTGACACCCTGTATCTCTGTTAATTTCAACTTTCGGAATAGACAAGTTGAGGTCGATCGCAATATTTTTGTCTGAGGAGTCTAGCGTTACCGTATGTCCCATTACTTCTGGTCCACCCTGTATAAATGTAAGGGGAAATCAAAATGATGTGATATCCAACCAGTTTTCACTTACCTTCTCTCCCGCAGCTACTGTGACTAAATAATTTTAAATAACAACCCCCTACGCAATGGTACATCTTTTAAGAGCTTTGAGGTAAGGTATATTATCATAAGTGGGGGGTTGCCAATGTTGCCATTCAAGATAATTTACTTGTGGTGGCTGGGTGTGGAGGGGTGTCTGAACAACATAATTTTGGTTCCCCCCTTCCTATTATAGAAATGGTTTTCAGGGATTTTAATTTTTTTTAGTTCGTCAGATATAGCCATCCAACGTTTTCAAAGTGTCACCCTGTTTCTGGAAGTCGAAGATTGTTTTGAAAGCGAAAGCGAGCAAGCCTTTTCAATGTTTCATGAAAGGCCGATTTACTAGGAACGAAAGAAACCTAGTCTATTTTCATAGGAGTCCGATCCCCTAACAAGGGTTCTAGCCATGGTCAGTGGTCCTACATGAAGGTATAGAAAATGAAGTTGAGGAAGTGATAATCAAGAAAAACAGGGAATTCTGAAATCACGGCAGATGTTTTGGATAAAAAATGATTCACAACGCATAATCTGTAAACTAGTATCTGCATATCAACATTGATATACCATAACCTAGTGAGAAAACTATTACCACCGCTCCTACTACGACGTCTTTACATTGACCATGAAAATAATAGCACAAAGGACACTATCAAATTAATGGACGTGAATGATACAACAGGAACAAAAGTCAATGGTCTCATTCATCACTGTAACCATGAAGGCATGGTATAAGCAGATGGCATAGTCCTGATGACTGATGGCTTATCTATTTATGTAGTTTCAATAGACCAGGAAGAGATAGAGATGTCAAATAAGAATGCATTATAATTTCAAACAGATGATATCAACACAGACTATTCAAAACTGAACTAATTTTATTGATTACCTATTCATTTCTATCATGATAAATATTTCTCATCAAAGAGGTGATACATTAGTCAGTAGTCACGTTTATTGAAGCAACAAATTAATTCAAATGAAACTATCTAGTTTACCTGAAATAGATTAGATGCGTAATGAAGCAAACAATTAACATTTCTAGACGTCGAATTTCAAGTTCATTACACCCCTGCGGCAAAAATCAAATATAAAATCTTTCGTGTCACCCATAAACGAAAGCCAGATGGCCTGAACAATTACTTCATCAAAATTCAACATGACTTCAGAATGGTCTAGGAAAGATTATAAGTGTAGTAAATTACCGGTAAAAGAGTGGGACTGGTCAACTGACAAGCGGTTGTGTTATGCTTTGGAGTTATTAATAATTGCCAGAAAAGGTTATGAACGAGGTGAAAAATCTACAGATGACAAGTTTTGTTATTTTGTCAAGACATTATAAAACAAACTCCTAGGATTATAGTTCTTCAACATTATTGTCAGCTTCAATGCAATGGACAATTTGCACATTCTTTGGAAATATGAAAAATATAAGGATTAGTAAGTACTGATGCCATTGATGTTTAAAAAATTAACCTACGACCTCTAATAATGTAGTAATCACCGATTAAAGAGCGCCAATCAACATCCAATACGTCACAGAATACACTATCTATCTCCTTCTGACGTATTGACTGAGATGACTCTCTCTCTCTCTCGGGAGGGTAATATGGCTCCACCCCTTTTGCGATTATGCAGTGAAATTTGCGTCTCCTTTTTCATTTATTTAGTATATTTTTGGGTATTTCGGAAAAATTTTTTCGCTGGTGACTTTCAAATAATGTCTAGAATACGTATATAAAATTTCAAGTCATTTGAAAATGTATGCAAATTGTCCATTGAAGCTTAAAAGGACACTGCTACCGAAATAATGTTCTATATGTATACCCGTCTTCGTTCACATATTTCTTTTTTTTTTCCTCAGAATTCATAAGAAAAGCCATTTCCAAATCTTTTCAATCACAGTGAATGATGTGAATTGTGAAGTTACTCTATGAGTAGCTTCTGAAAAATTACATTGGGTACTTCCCAGTGGAGGAAAGACTAGGGAAGACTATATAGTACTTACTACCGTATTAACTTCTATGTATCGAAGTAAATAAAAGTAAGTTTGGAGTAAATACTCCTAGTATTTATTTAAGTCTTTCCTTAAGAATTATGTGGAATAAATGTCTTTTTTTTAGCAAATGCTTTTACTTGAACTTTTGAAATAGATTTATACACTTCATAAACAGCCGACAAAGGTAGTATTATAAGTAAAAGCAGTAATGCTAAGTTTTATTCATTAGGCTCAATGGAGCATCTACTCGAAGTAAAAGCAAATACTGATTTTATTACTAAGCCAGAAAAATATAAATATAAAAGTTGCTGTTGAACAAATCGCTATAAGGTATAACTGAATTTCTTTAATGACCGAGCTCTTTAGTTTTTATTCTCAATACTTTTAAATGTAATATTTTTGACCTAATGGTTAGAGCCATTCTATATAAATCGTTTTATCGACTTTTTCGTAAATTTCAAGACCTGTCCGGTTGATAATGAACCTAACTAATCATGTAAAAAAGTGCTAATATGAATAATAGAATAAATCGGTTTTTGGCTTCTTCACTTCCCGATAATAAATATCAAAAGACAATCTTAATTAGACTGATAAATCAAATCCCATTTTTAATGAGAGTTAAACAAAAATTTAGAATAGCCTTGAAATTTTGAACTGAGGTTTCGAAAAATACTGATCAGTTCATCATCTATAATCATGAATACACAGGCATCAGAAACCAAAGTTTACTTGCTTATTAATTTTTCAGAAAAAAAACACGAGTGGCTGAATTCAGTTTTTTCTCGTTTAAGCTTGAAGTGAGACTTTTGTTAACACTTCTGTAATATATGGTATTACAGCTTTTAACATAACAGATAACATTTTTCAAAAAATCGCTCGATTAAATGTGAGAAATTTTAAGGATAATTGAAATTTCCGAGTAAGAGGTAAAAAACTGACACGAAATGAAATACTGACAAAAAATCAAACAAATTGAAATAATGATCTTTCTCAAGGTATAATGTCTAAAACATCAATGCTAAAGCGTTTTGGTGATAGATCAGCAGCAATATCGAAGAACAAGATAATAACAAAGAATTAATATTGTTATGATCACCGGGAGGATTATCCACGAACATGTTGTAGACGATATGGTGACCAATGGTAGTAGTCTTTCACTAGATTGATGGGAATTTCCATCCTAAGATTGACAAATCCTGCCGATAGATGGCGCTATGTACTACAACAGTTAACATTTCATTTACTTGTCAGCTTGACACTAACCCACTTGGAACTGTTCTCTTCAGTCTTCAGTCTGACTTAGACCCATAGCCATACTGATGAGTCCTAGTAGGACGAAACGTATATGGATTGGTCATGGTCAGACTGAGGAAACAGTTTCAAGATTTTCCTTTTTTTACCGGGAGGATTATCCACGAACTTGTTGTAGACGATATGGTGACCAATGGTAGTAGTCTTTCACTAGATTGATGGGAATTTCCATCCTAAGATTGACAAATCCTGCCGATAGATGGCGCTATGTACTACAACAGTTAACATTGTTATGACTTTTTGTTTAACATAATATATGAAGTGGAGAAGCCCAAAGCCTTGAATCATCGTATAAAGGTAGTGGGGATCAATGAAAATGAGCACACAAGTGACCATGAATTTGTTGAGAATGTTAAGCAACAAAACGAGCTAAATCTCAACGACGAAATCAACATGAAAGTGATTCGCAAAACAAGTGTTCAAAATAAAAAATTCAATCTAGTTCTGAAAGTCGATGCAGCATCATACAAATATTTCATAAATCGTGAAAAGCTGAATATTGGTTGGAATCGTTGCCGAGTGTTCAATGATTATGGGATAGTAAGATGTTTTAATTGTTGCAAATATGGACATTTTAAAAAAGATTGTAAAGACAAAAACGTATGTGGAAAATGTAGTGAAGAACACGATACCAAAGATTGTGAGAGTGCGATTAATAAATGTAAAAATTGTATCGTTTCCAATGAAAAATATGGGCTTAATTTAAAATGCAATCACACCAGCTGGGACATTAATAATTGTGAAACTTATAAACGCATTGAAGGCATCCAGAGGAACAAATATTTTAAATAGCAATTAGACTGTGATAATGAATCAAACTGTGATATTGTATATTTAAACTGCCAGGGTATTTTAAACAACATGGACAACATTGTGATATTTTTGAATGACTTTAAACCACGTTTAGTGTTCTTGGTTGAGACTCATGTTTCGTCGGACGTTTGTGACAGTGAACTCAATGTTGATGGTTACCAATTCGAACAATGCTGCACAACGAATAGGAGGACTGGAGGCGTTATGGCTTTAATTAAAAATGGCTGTGAGTACAAAATCATTTCAAACAGGTGTATAGATAATTATGTATGGTTGCTGTCCATTGAAATAAGTGCCATTTCGGACTATTTATATACAGTACTTTATCATCTCCCTAATACTGAAAACGGACGGTTCGTAGACTATTTGATGACTATTAGGATCGGATTGGGGATTTCGGAGGAATCAACGTAATAATGGGAGACTTCAACTTTGATCTGCTTAAATCATCTTTCTATGGGGAAAAAGTTTTAAAGTCGATTAGGCAACATGATTTCAACCAGATTGTAGACAAACCAAGCAGAGTGACGAATGTTAGTCAAACTTTGATTGATTACATAATTACAAATAAGAAACATATCGAGCACAAAATCCACCACACACCTAAGATCAGTGATCATAGTATTATCTCATTGAATGTTGATTTGAAGACTATTGGGAATCATGCTATGACTATTTCGAAGAGGAGTATGATGGATTCTGATGTAAACTTGCTACAGAATGAGCTTATGGATACTGAATGGAATGGTAGCGTTACTGATGTGAATGTATTGGCAAATTTATTCATTCTCGATGTTACTGGGATTTTGGATAGAATATGCCCAAAAATAACCATAACTGTTAGTCATAAGTACTCGAATAAGAAATGGATTTCTGAGGAAATAAGGAACATGATGAGGCACCGAGATTATTTATATAAGAGAGCAATAATTGACAAAAGTGAAACTGTATGGAATGAATACAAAATAGTCAGGAATAGGAGAGTAGCTGAAATCAAGATCGAAAAAGAAAAATACTTCAGGGCAGCCATTGATAAAAATAAGAGAAATCCATTTCAATTGTGGAGAAATCTTAAAACTCTTCTACCTGAGAAAAAGCCCAAGGTTCCTTATGTTATATTGATTGATGACGTACCAGTTGGAAAAGGATCGGCTATTGTTGAAAAGTTCAACAAATATTTTCTAGATAGTATTGATTCAATAGTTTCTACCATCCAAACGAAGAGCAACATAGAAGAGTCTCTGAAATATCTCGGTGACTACACGTGTCAACTACCACAATTCCGGAGGGTGTCAATGGCAGAGCTGAGAAATCTGAGAGTGCTATGAAGAATGTAGGAGGAGGAGACTCTGGTATTTCCACCACTGTGTTCAAGGATGTATTCCAAGTAGTAGGCAACCGGATTCTCGATATTGTCAACACATCATTAACATATGGCGTATTCCCAGAAACCTGGAAGTGTTCTACTGTGACTCCGATACCAAAGGTTCCAAATGCCAAGCAGTTCGGTGAATTTAGGCCGATGAATGAAGTTCCTGTTCCCGAAAAACTTCTGGAGGTCGTTGTCAAGGAACAGCTGTTGAGTTATTGTGACTTGAATAATGTTCTCACATCGAATCAATCGGGATTTAGAGAAAACCATTCGTATGAAACCGTAATCGTGAACATCTGCGACCAATTCCTGAAGGAAATTGATGTGGGAAACTATGTGTTGGCGGTGTTTCTGGATTTCCGAAGGGCATTTGAGACTATCAACCGGAATATTCTACTGAATAAGTTGGAGCGAATAGGATTGGTAGACAATGCCTTGAACTGGTTCAAGTCATATTTCGAAAATCGTACTCAAGTAGTAAAGTTCGGAAATGAGGTCTCGGGTGCCAGATTGGTGTTAAATGGAGTACCACAGGGGACGGTTTTGGGACCGCTGCTATTTCTCATATACATCAACGACATGGTAAAGGTGCTGAAGACGGCAAGAATTGCGGTCTACTTTTTTCGGATGATACTATGCTGTATGTGACTGGTAGAGACATACAAGATCTGGATATAACCATTAACGAAGAACTTGGTTTACTATCGAACTGGTTAGGTAACAATGCTTTAAGCCTTAATGTGGAAAAATCAAAATTTTGTGTTCGATGTCAGCCGCTTAAATATTCATATCTCGATTCATATACATAATAATAGAATCCAACATCAGACTGAGATTAAATATCTTGGAGTTATTCTGGATGCAAATCTGACATTCAGACCTCATGCAGAGTACATCATGAGAAAGTTTTCTAAAAAGGTCGGTTTTTTGTCTAGGATAGGAAAAGATTTATCGACGGAAACAAAAATATTAATATATAATAGCATTGTTGCCCCTCATTTGGAATTCTGCTCCACTATTTTCTATACTCTTCCAAAAACTGTGATACATAAGTTCCAAGTAATTCAGAATAGAGCCATGCGTGTTTAACTTAAGTGTAATAGATACACACCAGTAAGGTCAATGTTAAGTGTTCTGAATATGTTGTCAGTCCAACAGAAAGTGGCGTTCAATGTGTTTGTATTTATATTCAAAATAAGAAATAAAAAAGTTCCTAATTATATTTGTGAAAGAACAACGATTTTTGAAAATGTTCATAATTATGAAACTAGAAATTGGCAGGATTTCATTCTAGTCAGCAACTGTCATACTAGTCAAATGTGTAGTTCGGTTTTGTACAGGGGACTTAGTCAGTTCAACAGACTGCCACCAAGCGTAAAAGACTGTGATAATATTTTAATATTTAAAAGACTGATTAGGAATTATGTTGTCCAGAACTTTTAGAATGTACAATGTCGTCGTTGTTAAGCCATGTTGCTGATTTGTTATGTTGTACTAGCTCGTTCCTTTACATTTTATGTCCCATTTTATTAGTGTTTATTTTATTTATTTTAATTTTATACTGATTATTTACCACTATGAACTTATTTTTGTAAATATATTGTAGTTATTGTAGCATTATGCTAAATAAAAATATTATTATGACAAATCAATTTTTCAAACATTACTTCAAAGACAACTTATTTTGGAAATGAGAATTCCTGACTTGCACCACAATCAAAATGATAAGGATATTTCTGCTCACACTCAATTTTTGAAAAATTCAAGGTGTCTCGTTTGTTTGAACCATGTTCACTTTCTTCTAAAAACGAAGATATGTTATCATCCAAATATCGCTTTTCGGGATAATTTTTACACATTTCAAGGTTTCGATAGGTTTGAAATCACATGCACTCATATCCGCTTTTCTACAGGGTGTCCACCCTAAAGTGTCCCCACCCTTGTGAAAAAAATTGTTTATCAGAATTTTTGTTTGTTTGATGGGTCTCGACAAACACTTTTTGAGTATATGCCAAATTGGTTCCAAGGGCGTACTTATGGGTAATTGTGAAGGTTCAAAGGGGGTCAAATTTGAGAAAATGATATAAGGGCATTTTTTAGAAAAAAAATTACAACGGAATCTTAATCAGCTAGACCAAAAACCCCCCCGGTACACATTTTCAAAAAAAATATATATTTTTTTTTGTTAATTTGTTAATTCAATACTTACACTGCTGATTGAGTCTTCCTGTACGTTCTAACTTACAGTACAGTTGTTAATAAAATTCCTGGATGCTTGTTTTGAACAAAAATCATCGGTACCCCAGGCTGGCCGACAATATGGGATTCAATTAACGATTTTTATTAATTAAGGACCATTTTATTTGAGTACCTCATGGATTAGAGAGTTGAAAATTTGTACAGAGGGATTTTTGGTGATGCTGATTAAGATTCCGTAGTCCATTTTTTCCTAAAAAGAGCCCTAATATCATTTTCTGAAATTTGTCACCCTTTGAACCCTCACAACTACCCATAAATCCGCCCCTGGAACCAATTTGGCGTATACCCGAAAAGTGTTTGTCGAGACCTATCAAACTTTAAAAAAAAAATAAAATCGGTTGATAAACAAAAATTTTACAGGGGTGGGGACACTTCAGGGTGGACACTCTGTATGTCTGTGGATGACAAGATGCGATTTCAGCGACGATAACTTCTAAAAAATCTAATGAACAACAAAGTCGGAATAAAAAAAAAAGAAAAACTGCACCTCTGATAAAGCATACGATATCAAATTGAAGATAAAAGGAATTTTTCAAAATCTTGAAAAAATATGGGAGTGAAAAATATTTATCCGCCACTTCTCGCTACCGAACTGTGTCGACTTATCAAATCAAATTACGTTTCGATCATGGGGCGATGTTACACAAAGATAGAATAAGCTTTTTCATCAAGGGTGCAAACAATAGCAGAGAAATATTTTCTTTATTCTTGTTTGTACTTGTCATGGAGAGTTCATAATACGACATGAGCGTACCCAGGATCTGAACTAGGGGGGGGGGCGGCTCAAAAGAGAAACAATGCGTATTTTATATTTTTCTTTTTATAGGTTTAAACATTTTCCATAAGTATCTAGCTTTTTATCGCAGTATCCTAGAGGTTTTTATTAATTTTTTTTGTCACCAGTTTTGATGCCATTTTCTATGTTCTATGGAGTTCTACTGCCCCACCCTGCCTGGGTACGCCCTTGTAATGCGATGTTCATGAGGGTGAGAATGAAGCAGAGAGATTACCATTTCAAGGTACCTATCCAATTATTAACATTCGGATATTTAAAAAACGCCTATCTCAATTTAACCAGATTTATCTAAAGAGTGATTATAGATAATCACTACCTCCATGATATTATGTTCTGACATTAAAGTTTTTGAAACCTCTGATTTTCTCCTATGTTCTTAGGAACGTTCCTATGTCAAAGTTTACCATTATATATTAGTAAACTTTGCCTATGTTGTTTAAAAGAAAATCAAGACTTACACAAATAGAACGTTCGGCATAATTCAAAATCCAACTTCTTTATTTACTTTTCAAATAGATAGGCACATATTATTCCATAGGGAAAGATCCGTTTGCATAATATCACAAACTTGTTCACTTAAATTTTGATAATTCAAAATCATTTGGAAGTATTGGTGTACTTATAATATTGTAGAAACTCATAAAATGAGCTAGTAAGATTATTCTGATGTCATAAAGAAATAATAATTTCACAGTTTGTCAGCAGATAAAATGTTAATGACACATTTTTACCAATGCCTTGCAAGAAGCAATAATTAATGCTGATTACACATAAAACAATAAAGAAATCCTGGAATCCGTTTAAAATAATACTACGCATTATTAAGTGGACCTTTTAATCCGTTTCGGATACTATAAATAGAATTTTGAACGACTTAGAGTGAAGAGTTTGAAGTACGATGTTGGATTATCAGAAACACTAATTCCATACAACACTGGTTGTTCAATTCAAAAGTGAACCATCAAACTCGATTTCCCGGATACTTCACATCACCATAAAAGCGCCATTAAAGAAACGTCAATCCGTCGCACAACAAAACACACAACTAGCCACTAAAGTTCAATCCCCTCTCCGCACAAAGAACACATTTCGAATATTAATTTTTCTCCACAAGTCCCAGATGGCCCGTAGAAAATTGCTTCATCAAAATTCAACGCGCGAGTTGTCCGCGTCTTCACAGTACTCTATCGCTAGCACCATCACACAAACTACAGCACTGACGGTATCTGCAGACAACAATGGGACTAGTTGAGCGAACAATAAAAATAAAACCCATAACATCCTGTACCAACCTTGTTGATTATAATACGTTTGGGCTCAGTCGATTCTATTATTATAGGGTCCACTTCCTATGGCCGATGAAACTGAATGACCACCTAATGTTTATTGTATTCATTGTTGGAATAAATAAACACATAGATGCGGGCAGTTATAAGGTAACTTTAAACATTTTTTCTGATAGATTCTGTTCGTCTTCCGTACTTCTTTAGAAAAATATATTGTTTCTCAAGAGATATGATTGGAAAGTATACAGGGTGTATTTGAAGTTGGTGTTTCCTTTTAAGCAGATTTCTCAAATAACATTTTCTCGAAAACTCGAAAATAAATGAGATATGCCTAGATAAGTCCCTGTGCGAAAACTCTATTAAAAACGGAAAAAAAAGCTAAAATTTCAAAAGAGGTGTAGTAAATCTCGAATAATAATGGTAATGCAAAATCTGCATTCAAATGCAAAGCCTAAACAAAAAATAAAAAAATATATATTTGAAAATTTTGCTTCTTTTTACCTTCTAAGTCTTGTCTCATGTTAAAAGGAAAACCCCAACCCAGTTGCTTATTACTTTAGTACTTACATACAGAAAAAAATATCGGAATAAAATCTAAAAAACCTATTCCTCAAGCTGGTACTTTTGTTTAACAAAAACTGTTTTTTTCATCAAGACCTTTACCTTAATAGTCGGTTACCGATAATTTTCGACAATTTAAAAATTAAAAGCTTGATTCCAATCATTCTCAACACCACCATATTATACAGGGTGTCTCAAAAATGAATGGGACATAAGGTGACGGAAGATTCCTTACAAGAAAATATTGCGATAGACCCCCCTCCGAAAGTTGAGATACAAGGTGTCAAAGTTAAATTCTCATTTTTGATTTATTCCAAATAACTTTTGGAATAATAAAGTAACTTTGTTGAAATTCGGCACATGAGGGTAGTTTGACATGCAAAATTCACATTTGACCTTGGTATGGCTTTTACTTGTAGGGGGCGCCACTTACACACCTTTCCAATCACTCAAATAGTCTATAACTTTTTTGTACGCATCTTTTTTCCATTGGATAATTTATTTTTCCGTCATATTTTCATAGAAAAGGTAGACTTTATGTTTATACTTTATTTCAAAAGTTATTTGAAAAAAAAATCAAAAATTGAAACTCAACTTTGGCACTCTGTATCTTTCTTAATATCAACATTCGGAATAGAAATAGATTAGTCTATCTCAATATTTTTTTGTAAGAAATCTGCTATTACCTTATGTGATATGTTTTGGGACACCCTGTAATGTTCCCAAACTTGAAACAACAACCGTGACGTTTCATTACTATGGGGGACTTGCAAGAGAAATCAAATCGATTTTTTTCCATTGCATACTGTAGAAAATCGCAAACAAATCGATACGTATTTTTTATTTCGTTGAAATATTATTTTTCCAAAAGTTATTCGTGTTCTAAGTTCGGTATATACATATAGATATACTGAGCATGGTGTGACGTCATAAATCGTTAATTTTAGAACAGTTCAAAGCGTCATATCTCCATCAATTTTCGACCAACACGCAAAAGAGTAAACACGTTTTTTTGGAGTTTCGAATCCAGCAATAAAAAAAATGGATGCAAAACCCCTATTTTTAACTGGTATTTTACCTATCAAGAGTCGATTTTGTTAAACGCTAGTCAAGTTCGAAATCTATCGGGGAATAAAGGGAATTAATTCGGGATAACGAATTTTTTATCAAAGTAAATTTCCAAATCAATACATACCGGCGAATTCGCAATTTTCGTTGGATGAACGAAATTTGGTCAAATAAATTCACGCAATATTTTATGGCATCACTAATCTAGTTTACTAATGATAATATGTTTACCAATATATTTTGTCGCTTGGTAATCAGGAACTCCGTTTTCATATGATGGAATCAACATTAGTTTAATATAATATGAATGGACGTAGAAGGTCCAACTTGATGTTACGAATACTGTTCTGAAAGGATGAAGCTTTATATTATACAGGGTGGCTCACCAAAACATGCCATCCCGTTTTTTGCTTCATTAATTTTCTGAGCGAGCACATTAAAAAAAATGATTTCGAATGAAAAGAGATCTCTGATGATAGATCATTTAGAGGACTTGTTTCCCTGATTATGACGTCCATATTCACAAGTTTTGGAACATTGATTCTCAAATACCTCTGTCAAAAATTGATATCTGAGAAAGAAAGGAAGAAATAACTGGAAAGTACATACCAATATTTGTTGGGTTCCAGAACTGATTTTTCGCCATAGAAATAGTGTCAATTTGAAAAACAACAATGTTTTGAATGTCGTACTCGAGCAAATCATGGGTTAGGGTATTAAAAATGTTAGGTTAATCCTACCCATCCCTTGGAAAGATCGGACGCCCGGCCCTCGCGATCGTTGAATCGCTTGGGTTTTTGGGGTCAACAGCGACCTATCTTCCTGAGGAGTCGCACAATGGGCATCCATTTTTTTATTGCTGGATTCGAAACTCCAAAATAACGTGTTTCCTCTTTTGCGTGTTGGCCGAAAATTAATGAGGATATAACGCTTTGAACTGTTCTAAAATTAACGATTTATGACGTCACACCATGCTCAGTATATCTATATGTATAGACCGAACTTTGAACTCGAATAACTTTTGGAAAAATAATATTTCTACGGATTAAAAAAATACGTATCGATTTGTTGGCGATTTTCTACAGTATGCAAAAAAAAATCGATTTGATTTCTCTTGCAAGTCCCCCACAGTAATGAAACGTTACGGTTGTTGTTTCAAGTTCGGGAACAATACAGGGTGTCCCAAAACAATGATTTTTCGTCTTGGAGAGGCCATCATCAAGTTCATTTTTTTAAAGATGGACCTGAATTTTTTATTTTATTTTTAGTTATCTTTCGATTTTCTTGAGCCATTGAGGTGATAATATGAGGGTGTAGAGTAATGGGTTGCCTTAGCAACCTCAATATTTTCACTCATTATTCAACTATCATTGTTATTTTCAATATTTTGTTAAAATGGCAATATTTTTGAACCCTTTCGCAGAAATTGATTCCGTTATTTTCCATGTTATTTCTGGATTCAGTTTCATTTCATTTAATTCGTTATTGGATGTTATTTCGATTTTGGTTCAGTCAATTAGTTTTGTCTAGATGTGAAGGTTTTCTTCATAAGAATAACTTGTCGAATTAAGATGAATTTATGAACCAAACTGTATGTGTTGGGGGACAAGGGTTGCCTAACTAGATTTCTCTGGTATTATTTTTTAGAAGAGTGTTTTTTCGACGGTTGCGAAACCTCAATCAATTAAGGACGTCAGAAGATAACTAAAAATAAAATAAAAAATCCAGGTCCGTATTAAAAAAAATGATGATGGGCGCTCAAAGACGAAATGTCAGATTTTCAATTTGATATCACCATCTTGTAGAGGAGAAAAAGTGGCAACGACAAAGTGTTATTTATTTTGAAATGACTTTTCAAACAAACACAATAAACAATAAAAACTTTTTTGCGAAATTTCGGTTTTTTGGAATATTTTCGTAGTAGACGGAATTTTTACAATTTCAAAATGGCAATTTCTTGAGCATAAAAATGCGCAACTTTGCATCCATTTAACCGACCCTGTATCTCTCATAATAACTGAGATCCCCATGCATGCACTTGAATATGTGGCATCCTATATAAACCGCAAAGAAATGCTCTGAATCGAGGTACAAACCGCATATTTTTTCAGCGGTTCACTAAAAAATAATTATTACATTTGAAACGTAGCGTGGGTGAAAATTTCGAGTGTACCGTTTTTTGTTAAGTAGTTTCTTTATGCAATATGCAATGGTGTTATCCATTAAAATTTAAAACAATCGACAAAGAAATACATATGTATTTTATTCAATTTATTCATCGAAGCAAAAGGTGATTTTTTATACACATTTGTTCAAGACTATTCCTGATAATTTACAAGGAAAAAATTACATCTGTTTCGACAAAATATGCATAAAAAAATACCTGAAGGAGTGTTATTGCTTAATGTCTGCATCCAGTTATCAATACAACAAAAATATTCGGCATCCATATTCTGTTCAAGTAACGCACCGAAACATACAGATGATAGGATCACATGTTCAGATCATTATCGACTCACCGTTGAAATTCTCCTTGTTGAACAGATTTTCCTTGATACTGGACGGGCTGCTATTTCCACTTGGGATCCAATTGTCACACTCACGACAGCCGTCAACAAGTTTGGTATTATTTTTGCAACAGTACCACTTGCGTCCGTTGTAAGGTGCTGGATGGAAATAGCTTCGAACGTTACGATTATGTGCGCAAACTGAAAAAAAAAATGTTTAATGCATAAAACTATTTGTATGTGGAAATGTAAAAGTCAATCATGTTATTTTTTCAGTTTAAGGTAAATCACCGGACAATGAACAACTTAAATATACCATCGACACTGGCTAACTAATTGCAAATGATTGAAATTTCACATCGCTTATTTACGGACAATATCAATGTTGATCAAACTTTGAAAAAGCTCGGTTGAGGTCTAAAAATTGAAGATGGATAATCAGAATTTATCCAGATCATATTTTCAACAGAAAAATCTACATGCATTTCCATCATAATACCATACACATATTTATTAGATTATAATAATTAACAGGGTATATGCGAATGAACATAAAATACCCATCCCATTATATGATTATATCATGCATTGTATTAGTGATAGATAAATACATAATACATCCGTGTTCCCAAACTAATTCACAGAGAAAAAAGCCGGTTTATTCCATTCCGTGTTCATTATTTATTCATTTTCAATTGCAATTAATAATTGGCTCATTCAAAACGTGATAGCTCGCGAGCATTAACGTAGAAAACAGATAATTTAATAACGAATAGATCATTGTGTCTGAGTAGTGAAGACATTATCATTATAACTGATTAGGTACATTGCAAAACGAGTTTGTATAGAAAAAATATATTGAGCATATTCCTAGGACAATAATAATTCTAAAACTGTGAAACCTAACTTTGCAGTAGTTCAATGAAAGCCGTTCTTTTGAAAAATGTTGTGAGATTTCTTGATAAAATTAGGTTGATTTTTTCTTAATTTGACAGGTAAAGTATTGAAATTCATAATACACAACAGTAATATCCAGGAATTCTAGTAGATAAAAAAGTTAGATTCTGTGATTCATCATAGTTCCATTTTACATAATTAATAAAATGCATATGACAGTACCTCTAAAGCTATTTCATCCAAAACCTTTTCTCAAGTATTAGGTTTCAACAACATCAAGATAAAGTTTATGTACTGTACTTGATGAGTACTGACAAGGTTCTGGGAACAGCTTCTCGCATCATTTTTTTTCTCGTTCGCCGTAATTAAAGTATTAAATTAGAGTGATTTTTCTAATATATGTATTTTGATTGACGGTCTTTCTTTGAGAATTTGTTATCGAAGTCTATTTGAAAACTTCCCACCCTAAATAACGAACCCTCAAGCAAATAAAATAAAAACGCTCAGATCCGTCTATTTTTGTTTCCCAGATACAATACCTCGCATTTTTAGTTGGCCACTCTGTCCACAAGTGTAATGGTTGTATATTAATTTTTATATACAGGGTGTCCCAGGAAAAATGGGACATACGGTAACAGCAGATTCCACACACTATCTTTGTCACTCATTCAAATAGTCATTAATTTTTTTTTATGCAATCATTTGGATACTTTCATATCACTTTCATCAATATCATTTTTATACAGTGCGGCTCTAAAAGGTCCCCCCCCTTTTTTTTTTTTTAATGTGTGCACCAAAAATTTTGAAACTTGGCATACTTTAATTGCTGTTATACTGGGTGGTCCATTCAAGTTGAGACAGCCCGATATCTAAAAAACGATAGTAATTTGAAAAGTTAAAGTGAAAGTGTAGGGTCCAGTGACATTAAAAAGATAATTAGGATTTTGGCTTTTGAAATATCAAAGAAAAAACATAGTCAAGACGCTTTAAACTAAGGAACACATGACATAAGAATCGTAAAACGTAGGTATTTGTTGTGCATATGAATACAGTCATATGACTGCAACCCCAAGAATACCAAGCTTGATGTTTAGCTATAGTCAGTCAAGACTACCCTGCCGTTCTGCAGTAATATATGTAACTAGCTATTTATGGTTACTCTTTTGTCAACTTTTCTTTAAAATACATTTTTGAAACAACACAATATGCTTTCGTTTTATGACTTTTATGTGATGTGTTCAATAATTAAAAACGTCTTGACCATGTTTTTTTTTATTATATCAAAATCCAAAATCATAATCATTTTTTTAATGTCACAGTACCCAATCACTTTAACTTTAACTTTTCAAGTAACTATCGTTTTTAAGATATATCGGGCTGTCTCAACTGGAATGAACCACCCAGTATAACTAAGACGAAACTCAAATGAATCTATTATGTTTTGTTACATGACTGTATCAATAAAGAATTTGGTACAATTGCTATAATTCAAATGAAGCCAGAAAAAAAATTCTTGGATGGTCAATTTTTCTACTCAAGAACCAGTGCTTGATGATGTGAGAGAAACTTTGACGATAAGATGTGCATGCATTGCACCAGGAATAAAATGTTGCAATGACTGTGAATATGCAAGCTTAACTGATTGTGAAGATTATTGATCTAAGCCTGTGATATACTTCAGAATCTTTCGGAACTTTTATTTACAGTTTTGAGTTCACAGCTAAAACCAAATAATAATTATATTTAATGCAAGGCGCCGCTATCTAGATTTTTTCCGGAGATATGGCGAATTATGTGTGAAAAACTAATGAAGCGATTTTTTGACATATTCATGACATATTTCGCGATAAAAAAACGGGCCTGATAAAAAAATGTTGTAATTTCCGATTTCCAATGCCCAGAGACCTAGTCTATCATTTTATAAACATCCCATGCGGTTGTACGCCAAAAAAAAATTAATCATTTTTTCCCTCTCATTACCTCTTTGACACATTCAAATTTACCGGGGCTGTTTCGAAAGTATTCCTCGAGGGATTCCTGTTGAAGTATCCGTAACTATTCTATTTCAAAACATATAGAAAAGTGATCTCTATGAAAGTGACAGGAAATTATCCAAATAATACGAGGCATCTATTTGGTGGGTTTGCATTTGAAAATGTCGAAAAAACCTCGAATTCAGTTTTTACTTTTAAAATAATTCATGTTGTGTGGTCGGCTAAAGCGAATAAAATAGATCCCGAGTACAAAGAGCAGATTTTTCTCTTTGGAAGGAGCTAAAGAACAGTCAAATCGGTGAAGGAATTTCTAAAGTTATAGGCAATTTAGTAACATCAAGTTTGACGGCCTGTAACTGTCTGACAACTTAGAGAGAAGTGTTATGGAAAAATTTTGTAGAGAATATCGGCCCAAATCCATTTCCTTTTTTTTGGTATTTCAATGGAAAAAAATCGGAAATATGTCGATTTTCTGGTTTCACAGTACCGTTACGGACGTTACGCCCCCTTGAGTGGGCCTTGAGTCGACCCCAGATGATTAAAATATATTTCCAGCATTTTTTCTTAGATACATTACTCTACATATTTTTCTTCCTGGGTCAGTATGGAAACATGCACAGGCTAGCTGCCACACCGGCAGAATATGTGATGAAAAGGGCGAAAATGTCTCACACAGCATTTGACTATGAAGCCCTGGCACGCAGAAGATACAACATTTTGGCTATTAATAAAAGTGGAAAATAAAAAAGTGTTTTGTTACCGATATTCACACTGAATGAATTGGAGATATTGCGTGGAGAGACACTTCACAGCTGTCATATATAACCACTAAATTTGCGAACTGTTTTATCCATTTCAACATATTTTCTGCAAAGCTAGAACAAAATATTCTTTTGCACTATTCTCTCAAAATCACTGCCGATGAATGAAGAAGGGTCTTAAAAGACAACCATCCGTTTAAAAAGCCTCTATACTTTTCAAAGCTACTAATGAAGTGATAATTTAAAAACTTCTCATTTAATGCCGCATCATTCAATGTAGTTTTTAAAAAGGAGCAAAATGTAGTTTTTATTGCTTTCCTGTGTATTTGTATCAACATAAAACGCTCCAATTTATAAATTCAAATGGCATAACCTATGGCCATTACAAATTTAATTTGAAAGAGCTGACAACCGCAAAGCTATTCGTATGAAAAATGTTTTCAATTATTCATTATAAAAAACCGTTTAAATGTTCAATGTTCAAAAGAGTATAATATCTAAATTGAATAAACTGATAGATTTACGAATTGAGAATATTCTATCGATTGTAGAATTGGTTTCCATCCTATATAATTTCTGTTCTCATGACATCTATTCTGATTGTCCAGTTGTTTTACATTACTCACCGTTTCTTATCGCCAAAATCCAGTAACTTCTATCCAACTCCTTGAAAGCTAATAGAAACAAGGTGTAGTCCTCGTCGTGATGGTATCCAACAAGAAAAGGAAAAAAATCGCCCTCTACGCCAACTTCTTCATTCGAAAAAAAAGGAAGAGCCTCTTCTATCGTGTGTACTCGTTCGAGTTCGACGCGACCCTTCTCTTTCCGTTTCTAGAAATAAAATATTCGAATAAGATATTATTAATCTAAAAAAATAGCACTAAAAATAAATTTAAAATGTTTTTTATGGACTGGCAAATATCTGGAATAATGAAGAAGTGAGAGCGTATAGATGCTCAAGTTGTATCTGAAGACGTTGAATTTAATCATCAATGTTATCCAAGGCGCAAGCAGAAATTCTCCTGAACCAATGGGAATAAAACATAATAATTATTGGAAAATGGGGCTAAAAAGTATGAACGAATCTTTAAATGATGATTTTCCTTTTTAATAAGTACTCTATAAAGTGTTTACACAAATAACATTTTTAATTACTTTATCGCAATTTGAGATACTTACACTGCTCAAAAAAAAATAGATGATCACTTATTTGTATATTCATAACTTTCATTGCAGAAATGATACACATATCATGAGATATACAAATTCCTATATAGCAACTGAAACCACTCAAGTTATTAATTAATTAGTAGAAGAACATTTTATGTAGCTTTGGGGATTTAAATGTCTCTTATGTAGATAATTTTGATTATAAAAGTGACAGAGATACAACAAACAAGTGTTCCTCTAATTTTTTGTAATATAGATCAGCCCCGAAAATTCTATTTTCTCCTGGAAGAGAAAATTGAAATTGAGACCATTGTTTCCTTGTCTTAACCGGTTGGAAGCTTCAACATTTCTGGTGTTTTTGAATGTTGACCTGTGTGCAGAATAACGAAATGTTTGAACAAGATGTGCTAAATTATCATCAAGAGTTTGTACCGAGCCCCATAATATGGTCATAATAATAGCAGAAACTTTCATCCTGTGTCAGTTATAGAAATAATGGTGCATTTTGAAACTTCAAACCATTTGTCAGTTCATGTGTCCTTGCCAACTTCAAAATTTTATAAGTAGAGTCAGAAAGCGCATAATTTTTACTCCTTTTTCGAATGTTGCTAGCAGAATTTACACGAAAAAAAGTTTTCCACAAGGATTTTTAAACGAGTCGAAAATGTCCTATGAACATGGGTCCGCAAATGCATCCTTAACACAACTTTTTTTTTCTTGTGTTTCAAAGGGCCTTCAAGAAAAGGTATCAGTCGACCCCATTTTCCATTTAACATTATGAGGGTGAATTCCTCGCTCAAAGGGTGATGTTGCAAACTTGAAAATAGGCGCAAATTGTTTCCCCCTCGAAACAAAAATCGACGGGTTCGAGCGTTTTTCATTTTATTTTCTTGTGGGCCCGTAATTCAGTGTGGGTTTTCAAAGTTTTCAAATTGACACACTGTATGAGAAAATAATATCTTCAGTTTTTCAAACACACAGAATGATACCTACTTATTCAAAATAATTTCCATAGTTGTTTGTAAAACGGTATTCACTAGATCTATCTCTATCCAAACATTTGAATTACCCAATTTTCTAAAAGCTAGACCTTGGCAACTTGCGAACAAATTGTACACTGTTAAATTGTGTGCACAATCTTTCTTGTATTTTATCTAGTAAGTGAAAAGGAATCAAGTTTGATGTGGTTTCATTCGATAATTTCAAGTTTTTATGTACCTAAACCAAATCCTGATTCTTAATTAACTAACGATTTATTTGGCTAGTATTAGTAGGTATAGGTATGTATTTATGAAATATAAAAAAGTCGTCCGACAGTGTTCTAGATTAGTTAGTTAGTAACTAGGGCTCGGAATTTTCCAAATCTCAACTATTCGAATAGTCGTTTAAAATTTATTCGAATATTCGAATCTATTCGAATAGTCGAATAGTCATCGAATAGTTGAATAGTCGAATAGTCATCGACTATCCGGATATATTTATAAATAGTCGAATAATCGGATTTTTCAGCTAGTTACGTGACTATTCGATTAGTCAAATACCTAGTTTTATACTCGACTAGTCGAATTTTACTACTCGATTATTGTATAATTCGGTTACCTAAATAAAAGAATAGAGAAGTTTTAATTGGGTATATTATAAAATAAGTCGCTGTAAACAACATTTTTTGTTTTCTTGTACTTCATTTAATTCCAATAGATAAAAACTAAATGGGAGATTATTGATACTTCGAACTCAAACAATCATACAACAGTGAACATTTTTATAAAGAATGACATAAATGATGACACTATTGATTTGCTCAACAAACACTTTTTTATATGTTGACCCATTTTGAAATTGATCACATATACTTTCAAAATCTATAATATGTACATATATGAATTAGAATACCTCGTCAATCGTAGAAATTATTCGCATCTGAAATTCTTGACGGTTATTTGGAATAGTCGACATCGACTAGTCGGATAGTCGAATAGTCGACTAAATAGTCGAATAGTCGAATAGTCGACTATTCGGCTAATGAATTATGAAACATATTCGACTATTGAATATTCGAATATTCGACTATTCGAATTATTCGAATACGATTCCGAGCCCTATTAGTAACTTGTTTGGCATCAGTGTCCTAATATATCTATAATTTTTTGTTAAAAAAATGTTATGTTAAGGACTCGGTTAAAGATGAATATTATTTGTTCGACCATGGATCACCAGTTGCAAAGTTGTTTACTTTGAAGTTGAATTCCCTCGACATCTCACAAAAATAACGAAAATATAATAATTAAACACAATACCACCCCGTATAATGCATAAATACATCATACCTAGTATAAAATCAAATACTAACCCAGTATAAAAGCCGGCACACTAACCCTGCCGCTGCCTATGCATGCTAATAATAAGTAAACACACCCACTCACAAACTTTGCGAAACAATTAAACCAAAAATTCCTTACAAAAACCGTACCATCAATAAAACTCACCGCAAAAAGAGTTCGTATAATATCCGATACTATTTGCAGAAGTCAACAATACTATTTTATGTCACAACAACCATTATTAACACAGAAAACCTTCAGGAAACCCTCGCACTTCCTTGCAGCAGGAATCGACTGAACGGGAGAGTGTCCCACCCAAAACATGCGCATTGACCGCCTCATCCCAAAACGAGGGAGAAAAATTAAAGTTTGAAATGGATGGATCAGAATCATATGGAATGCATACATATGAATGAATCGATATTGATTTTTTCCAGTGAGTGTAGAATGAAAATTAGGATCGTGGATCTATGTAGGGTCCTCGAGTATGCCTATTGGTTGATTTGAATACATGTTGCATCATATTTTCGGTTTATGTACAGGGTGGCCAAATAAGCGAGGTAAGCGGCTGTATCTCAGAAACCACTCATTGAAGAGAGTTGCGGTAAAAAAATATGTGACTTAAACGGCCAAGAGAACAACGTGGAACATATTTTCAAGTTTCGATGGCGTATCAACCAGCACCAAGTAGAAAATAGTTATTTTCCTAACAAGTTCGCAAAGTGATGCTTTCCCGCACGCAAAAGCAGTTAGACGAACGACGCGAAGCGGAGTTCGGATATGCTTTAAGAGCGGGAAAGACACTTTGCGAACTTGTTAGGAACAATATTTTTTCCACGAGCGTTCACAGATTAGACACGAAAAACTTTAGATAATATATTATTTGAACACACTTAAAAACATAGAACTTGAGAATGATGATTATTTATGCTTAACAATATATTTATATTGAAAGATCAGTTTGTGGCGGCAGCTGGAAATTGGATAATGATAATGATTTTGATTATACCCAAACTCAAAATCATAATCGATTTATTTTATATTTGAAATGCAAGGGCATGTCCGATCACTGTTCATAAAATTTCCTCTTTTGTCGCCTTATTCCCTGCTATTGGCAACACTGTTTCGATTTGACATGACACTCTGTACAGCTGCGTCATTGAGATCAGTCAGTCTTCCTTCAGTTCCTTCGTTTAATCGTTTATACTTTTATAAATTTGATTGTCCGTTTGTTTGTATACATGATCAGGTTTTTTTGATGCCAGTATTCAGCTCAAATCTTTCGAAGATTTCCGATAAACACAGTAGTTTGCACCGAAATCAAGCAAGAACAACTCACAAATGCCGATTGAAAGTTGTCATTATCAATGTTTGTTTACGTTACTGGCGAATGCGTTTTTAACGCAAAAAAAGAATTGTGTGTTCCATTTTGATTTTGATTGGAAAGGGAAAAGTAACAAAAACATTATTTTGTGCATTACAAAGTGCATTATCTACAGTTTGGTTGGTATGGAAACGAAGTTTAAAACAACAAATTGGTAGGTAGTTGAGTTGACATTTGAGTGCGGGAAAAATTTTTCCCGCACTAGTGCGGGAAAAGGTTACTTTGCACACGCAAATGAGTGTACGAAGTGGCTACTTTGCGCACGCTCGTAGAAAAAGGATTTTTATAGAATTTTGCCCAATGAAAATATATCGTTCATATCATTTTCATATTAACTTACTATTTACCTACACTTTTTGTGGAAAACGTTTTTTTGTATCTATTAAAATAAAGTGGTAGGGGAAGTTCAATTGTAAACAAAAGGAGATTTCTCCCGTTCCGCTTGACCGATTTTAACGAGCTTGGGCTCATATGGAAGAGGATCTGCACTACAAAATGCTTATTCTTAAAAAAAAACATTTAATTTTTCGAAGAAGAATGTTTTTGTAGCATATGGACAGAAGGGAAAGTGGGAAAAGTTGAACAAAAAACAAACTCCCTTACATATTTAATTTTTTGTTTTTTTTTCAGTTTTTCAATAGAAAAATGTACCTCCTTTTAAAATACATAAAAATGAATATACCATTACATTTGCTTTTTAAAAAAAAAATCTTAAAAATATACTACCGTTCAGTCAACGCCATCTAGCGGCGACGCCCAAGGTCACAAGTTCAAAAACAAATGCACATTTTGTAGTGAAGATCATGCTCTTTCATATGAACCCAAGTTCGTTCAAATCGGTCAAGCGGAACGGGAGAAATCTCCGTTTGTTAACAAAAAAACATTGAACTTCCCCCACCGCTTTATTTTGAAAGATAGAAAAAAACGTTTTTGATAAAAAAAATAGTCAGTTTATATGAAAATGATATCACCGATATAGTTTCATTGGGCAAAATTCTATAAAGATCCTATTTTTCTCCTTGGTGCTGGTTGTTACGCCCCACAAATTAACGTCTTCAATTATAATTTTTTGTCTTCAATTTTGTGCCAAAAAAACAAAACGTCAACAAAAAATTGAAAGAAACTAGGTATAATTTACACTCAAATATGTGGTATGCTGAAGAGGACCAGAATAAAATCTCTCGAATGTGAGACCGTGAAAAAGTTGGGACTATAAATGAAGCTAGAAAAAAAAACCCAGAAAAAGGGTTTGAAAAATTTGAAGGGTCTTTTTTCTGGATCACACTGGGGAAATCAGTCAGGCGCCCAAAGAAACATTTCTATCTCACAAGTTGTAGTGGAAAGATGATCAGTAGGTAAACATTATTCGGAATTTATCTTTTTGATGCCTTTCGTCTTAGGCATAATAATAGGTAGAAGCGACAATCAAAGTTCAAATAAATCATTGCAGACATTAATGCAACTAACTAATAACCAGATTATTTCATTTTGTGAGTACGTTTTGAGTCCTGTTTTCGCCGGAGGTAGAATTTAGAATGACATTCATGATCGATATTATCATTCAAATTACCTACAGACACAAAATGATTAAAACAAAAGAAGTCAGTCATAATTCGCAGTGTATCATGTTCAATGTTTGGAGTGTGCAGATGAATCATTTACCCACGTGAGAGTAAATTTAACTCATAGAAAGCACCGTTTGAAAAATCCCAAGATTCTAGACAGTTTTTTATTCTAAGTGTATATTTTTTGTTTGAAAAAACTCCAATAAAACTCCTAACTTCACGGACAACGGTTTATAATATTGTTTAATACGAAGAGAATAATTTAGTTAATTCGAATCATTTATGTCCTTTCAAATTATGACAATGTGTGATAATTTTCAATTTTAAAAACTCTACCTGAAATAAAAATTTTTGACCGAATTTGAATTGATACAGTTTTCGAAAACTCAAGTAAGTAAATAAACTGTTCCTAAAAATAAAGAACGTAGCAAATTGTTTCAATGTTCAATGAACTGTAACTTTGAAACGAATAAATGGATATTGTCAAGTGATTTAGCGTTTTGAAAGCCCACTTTCGTGAGTTGGGCTGACTTTTAGAGATTTTGTGTAAGATGAGGTTTTCTATGATGTACAGGGTGCGGAAGGAAGTGAAGCAATTTTTAAAAATTCCAAGATAATGCAATTTTACTAAAAAATAATTCTTTACCATATTCATATCACAAGGGTATAGCTAAGACATGTATTTCGGGATGTGTTTGGTATTTTCCTGTTGAATCTTCGGAAACAGAAGATAATCAATTTTTATCAAAGTTCGTATTTTGCGATATTTTTCTTGAGATTCGCGGATTCAGTTAAAATTAACTTCAAAATATCAGAATATACGATAGTTTTGAATTTCGAGAGAAAAATATGATTTATCTTGAACGGTTGTTTACAGGGCCACTCAAAAATACGGCAAACGAGTATAATAATTATTGAGTCTAATTTTTTTTGGTATTGCGAAATCGAAATGATAACCATTGGAGAGTAAACTTTTTTACCGAAAAAATATTTTGTAAGTATATTAGTCATCAATTTTGCGATATCATGCATAAAAGATTGTTTGTCGTATCTTCGAGGGACCAGGGACCCTGTATATTAACGCTCCATTTAAATCATCTTTTTATTTTTGAATTGTGTCAAAAGTATCGTATACCTATCCCAGAATTTTGGAAGTTGAGTCCGCAAATCTCAAAAAAACACCATTTTGCAGTATTGTTTTGAGATTTGCGGACGAATTGAAATAAAAACTGATCATCTCTTGTTTCAGAAGAGTTATCCGAAAAATACCAAATACGTTTCGAGGTACTCATCTATACCCTTGAGGTATAAATTTGATAGTTTTGAGCAAAATATACAATTTTTGTTCAAAATTAAAGGAAATTAAAAAAAAAAAAAATATCTACATATCAATAAATATACAGTGGGTTCCATTTAAAAAAATGCAACTTTGGTCTGCCATAACTTCATGTTTGTATGTATATTCCAATTTAGCATAGATATTATGTAGATTTTCAAAAGCCTCACAACTTTTATATGAGACGTTTTTCTCTAACTCGTCTATCTTTTAAATAATCGACCGTTCTGGTAATTTCTCCTGACCCTGCATAAGAAATGAAATATAAAGGTTTTACCTATACACGAGTATACATATTATATCATGTGAAATGTGCTGTCCGTTGAAAATAATATCAAAAAACATGGTCTCTAACCCGTAGAAATCTTTTTTTTTCAAAATCCTGTCTTTGATGACCACAAAATATCATACCCTGTTTGGGAAAGTAACAAACAAGAGATTACTAAGGTTTCTTGCTCCATTATAGTCAGTGTTGCCACCTTTCGTGGCAGAACACGTGCTTATGAGAACGCCTGACGCACAAAATAGCATAATGCGTCATCCTTATGCTACAGACAGTCAGCCCAATTCATGCCACTTGACAACATTGACTGCCGTCCCCGAGGCGTTGTCACGTCTACGGTAAGCCACTTTCGTCATGATGCGTGAAAGGAACGAAATTGTGACGATTGAAGAACATACCGTTGTAAGTGTATCGTGCCTCAATCTAGTCTTCATTTATTTTAAAGCATTCAATAATAATAATAATAATAATGTGTTTATTTAGCATCATGCTACATAAAATTTCAGAGTTAAAAACATAAACATCACATAGTAAATAAATAACATACAGATAATAAATACACTAACAATTAGTTAAAACAAATTCTCTGAGAAGCCTCTTGAACAGTTGAAAATTATCACAGGTCTTTATGATCACTGGTAGTTTATTAAATTCAATCAACCCTCTGTATAACACAGAGTTGAGCATTTGAGAGGTATAACATCTGTCTAACACAGCAAAATCATCACAGTTTCTAGTATTATAACTATGTACATCCTTAAAAACCTTAAACTTATCACAGATGTAGGCAGGTAGAATATTTTGCTTTAATTTGTATATAAACAGATTCACATTGAACATAATTCTTTGTTTCACTGAAAACATATTTAGGACACTTAACATCGATGTAATCGGTGAATAGCGATTACATTTTAAAATCAGTCTTAGAGCTCTATTTTGGATTTTCTCCAGCTGGTATATTTTATATTGTGGTAAATGGGACAATAAAGTTGAACAGAACTGTATATGGGGAAGCGCAATAGCATTATACAATAACAATTTTGTGTGCATTGATAAATTCTTTCCGATCCTGGTGATAAATCCAACTTTTTTTGAAAATTTTCTCGTCACATAATCCACATGAGCGTGAAAATTTAGGTTCGAGTCCATAACTGTTCCTAAATATTTGATTTCCTTGTCATAAAGAATCTTTTCCCCGTTTATAATGATTTTAAGATCGCTTAAATCTACAGAATTAATTCTCGATTTTTTCGAAAATACACAAAATCTAGATTTACTTGCGTTTAAGCTCAACTTGTTTTCACACAACCAATTGAACACTTTGCTGATTTCATTATTTACAATCATTTGTAGTTGCTGCAAGTTTTTTCCAGATACATAAAGCATTGTATCGTCCGCAAACAATGAAATTTTACATCTTTGGACCACCTTCACTATATCATTAATGTATAGCAGATGATGAAAATGGATGTTTTGTAAATTTGCAATTTTCAGAACAAATAAAGTTTCTCCAAGTATTTGAAACTTTAATTTCATAGTGATACAATCGAAGTAAGTGTAAAATATGCATGTTCAGATCTCTTTCAAAGCATATAAATCAAATTGAATTGATTTCCACAGTCTTGTCAAATTCAACCCTCGTCGTACAATCCCCTTCTTTCAGCCCTACTGGTCAGCAGCACGCACCCTGTCACGCATGTTATAATATAGGGTGTCTCAAATCTCAATTAACAAGTTGAACAAAAACAGATTAAGCAGATATTTCAGTTCCGTTAACAAATGGAAAAATTTTCCCCCTCTCAGTTTTGATGAACTTGAGAATGATCCTCATGAAAAAAGAACAGAACATGCTTTACTTTTAACGATTTGTGATAAGACAACATATTCCCAATTCCAATCCCAATACAATAACTAATACCTATATCTACAAGAATTTGGATCTTTTAACTAATATTGTTATGGAACACTTTGAATTGGCACATTTGGAAACTATAGGGTTCGTGAATCGGGAACCATATCGGGAAGGGTCGAAGTACGCAGTCTATAGCGACCATGTCGTTTTAGCCACGTTTGTTTATTATTGAGTCACTGAAATCACTGAAATCACCATATCAAGTTACTCGAAGTCGTCTCAACAAGCTAAAGCGAGCACACACCCTATCCAATCTGTCGTATTGGAGGCATTTGAAGTCGGTTGAACAACAGATGTTAGGACCTGGCCAAAAACCAGGAACACATCCGCGTTGCAGAACTTGATGGACGACAACTCCACACACTATGCTATCTTCTCTTCAATCGTCGAATCAGCTTTGAGTTGTCCAAACTGTTGATCAACTGATTGCATAGTGTGTGGGCCGCAGACGACTCAATCATCCAAGTCAAGACTTCAAACTATAATAATAATATGACTCGAAAGTTTATTAAAGAATACCGGAAATAAGGTAAAATCCCGAAGACAGAATACAGGTGTGTCGGTGTCATCCAACAATAAAATTTGATGAAACTTTGATCCTGTTATCATTGATCAAGGAAGTAATGGTGCATTTTGAGAACTTCAATCCATGTGACAGATTACTTGTAGTGGCGATTTTTTTTTTAAATTTGCTAAGAACAAATCAAACTAGTTATTTAAAATAATAATTATGAAATAGCCCATAATTTGAAACGTTGAAATTGTACTGGGAACTTAGTGATATTCATTTTCAAATTTGGCGGTAGGTGCATCCACGACTTTTTCGACCAATGACCCCTTTGCCATTCACGAATGGACTAGGTTTAGAAATCAGGCGAACGCTGACGCGACGCCGCGCAAGCCTGCTTTCGTCAGGTGATGCTAGTTCAAAGTGCCGCACTTGAGTGAGTTTATATGTCCGGTGATAACTCACCCGGATTCCAACAAAAGAAAAAAAAAATAACGTCAAGAAAAATTTGGAGAGAAAGAATAGATCAGTATAATAATAAAATTGTATGTGGTACTAGAATACATTTTGAATAAACTACTTTTTAAAGAAATCAAGTTGGTCAAACGTTCTATAATACCACGAAATTTAACAAGTGATAGATAGAAAGCAAATACAATGTATAATATTTGGAATATCGAGAATTAGAAATATTAATATAACAAAGCAATAACATATCTGAAAAATAAGGAAATTTGACTTCTATAGCAAATGCCAAACTTTCGATCTACGTCATAATTGCCACCAAGCACGTTGTTATGAAGTTTGCTGGTGGCCAGATTTGGTCACCTGCAAATCACATAATAACTCGCTTGGTGGCAATTATGACGTGAATCGAAAGTTGTTTGGCATTTGCTGTGTGTTCATTGTTTATAATATGCACTCTGTACCTAAATAATTCGCTTTCAAGTCGACGTGTTTCCACTGAGTCGACAAAATAGCTACATACATAAATATTTTCATGTGGAATAATAATTATGTAAGCCGAGA
Organism: Orchestes rusci; assembly: GCA_958502075.1. Lineage (NCBI taxonomy): Eukaryota > Metazoa > Arthropoda > Insecta > Coleoptera > Curculionidae > Orchestes > Orchestes rusci. The sequence goes on along the minus strand of OY293312.1, from coordinate 19,328,753 downwards.
TGTAAGCATAAAACCAAAATGATTAATGGTAGAGGATCGTTATCTGATATCTTGTAACTAATATACATCACGTTTTTATTTCCAAAAATGTATAACAATGACCATATTTTTCATAAAAAAAAATAGGTGAAAAATGAATAAGAAGAGTCATATGTTACATGTTGCGTTAAAATCGTCGGTCAGGGTAGTTATACAAGGTGTTTTAAAATCGTTTCAATATAATCAAAATTTACATTAGTTGAAAGAGCACATCGAAATCTATAAAGTCACCACCATCACCGTTTTTTTTACGACAGGGGGAACCAAAATAAAGAATAATCTAATAACCTTCACTTATCCTCTCACCCCCAGCCACCCCAAATAAATAAATGACAACTGCCTACTTTTGATACCTTATCGGCTTGCTTAAAGCTCTTGAAAAATGCTCTTCAGCTTCACAATGGTATCATTTAAAAGAAGATTTCAAGAGCTTTATTAAGATATCACAAAGTTCATGTATGTACTTAAGATTTAGTTAGATCTTTCAGGATAAATCGCTTCCATATCTAGGACTCTCACACCTTGGAAATCGAGCGAATGATCGCGATTCAAACCTTCTTTAAAACATTTTCGTTAAGGCAGCTGTTTTTATGTTTACAACAACAGAAAAACAATTGCCTTAAAAAAATGTTTTAAAGAAGTTGTTTAATTTGACCTATTATTATTGATAATAATTTTTTATTTTCTGTTCACCTATCATAAAATGAATTGAAATAATTTCTTTGAATTATACTAGATTACTAATACATAGCCCGATTTTTCCTTATCATGAAACTATAAATTAGTTTAATGACCAGCCTCATGAATCATTCATAATCTCATATTCTTTGTTGATAAAATGTGTTGGAGATGTATTGATCCATAAGAACAAGATACGTTATTACCACAAGAATAAATAACAAAAATTGTTATTCATTACGATATTATGATGATGAACGTATATGAACTTTCTAGGAAGAATAAATTTAAATGTGTATCGCTAGTATCATGCAGGCTCCAGCGGATACTAGTATTACATTACCATTACGCAATACACAAACAATAAACAGAAGCCGTCAAATTGAAAAATATATAAAACATCAATCATTTGAAGTTCAGACAAGCTGTTCTGCATCGCTGTATGATCTAGGATCCTAATTGAGATTGAGATGCTGTTACCGTTTTTCGAAGCGGAAGAGTGGTAATAGTATAGTGAGGACGCGATCGTCAAAAAATGTCATTCAAGTAAGCGTTATCCTTTTCTGTTCAATCAACATTGAGGAAGTTTCATTTTAAACTGTGCCTCGAAAAGAAAAAATAGTTTCTGAAATCAACGAAACCAATTTTGCCAATTACACTTGTATCATGCAAACCAATAAAAATTTTGCAACATGAAGGATGGATCTTGAATGAGCAACGGCAAGTTTTCCCTTATTTGACCGACATCGTAGAACTTACCCTTTTGGAGTTAGCAATAGTGCTATTTAGGACACCTGTATATCAATAGTTATCGTATCTACCAATGGTTGCTGATGTGTTAAAATGATAAAATCAACCACTTTATGTAAGTACAGTTGGGCAATCTAGCTGTGTGGACATTTTAAACGTGTGTTAGTTCGTTATTTTTTATACTCATTTTTAACTTATCGAAGTGGACCAAACAATATCTTGTAGGACCACCTGCCAAATTTTTATTGTCATATCGAGATATTATGATGATATCCAGGGGTGGGGTTCAAGCTCGGGTACAAAAAAGTTATTTATCTAACTTTTTTTTTTTTTTTTGTTTTTGGACACACTATAAATTGTAGGCTTAATCAACTGCTTCATTTTAGGAGATTTCAATAAAATAAGGGGTGATGGCTTTATTTTAAAAATTAGTGAGAAAAAAAATGTTCACCTATTCAATTTGTAACACGATTATCCAGAAGCAGGATGGATAGGAGAAAGTGGAACCATATAGCCAGCAAAGAGTCCTGACCTTACCGTGGTGGATTTTTTCTCTTGGGAGCATATCAAACTGTTGTTATAGTGAACTTGGTTGTCTATACAGGGCTTCCCTAAATTAGGTTGAAATATTTGAACAGTATACAGGGTGTCCGGAAATGATGAGCAAAAACTTAGGGTGAGAATTCTAGACAAAAAATAAATGCTACCTCTTCCTATAATATTTTTTCGAAAATTAATTATTGACGGAGTTACAGGGTTTTAAATTTGCATTTTATTTGCAGTTTTTTTGCAATACCTTCTGCCATGTTCATATTATTTTGACGAAATCTTGTATTTAGGGCTTTATCGGGATAAGGAGTTCAAATTTGCCCACCGTTTTTTCGCATTTTGTAGACGGCGCCACATACGAACCTATACTTTGATTTGAATGGTCCCAACTGTGCTTGCATGTAATGAATACAAAATCATTTCAACTTATTTTCAACCTTAAACATAGCATGCTTTGGAAACATGAAACATGCGCTATAAGTTACCGTAGAAACAAATTTTCGAAAAAATTAGTGTTGAAAGTTGGTAATTTTTAGAAATTTATTGTTACGCTGATGGTGGTCAAGGAAAAAAACTGAAAATAGAAGAAATGAAAAATGTGAAAAATTACCAACTGTCAAAACTAATTTTCATTACGTGGAAATTTTCGTGACTAGCTTGTAATTGAGAAGGAAACCGTGGTGGGAAGCAGTCAAAATGAAAGGCCTACGATGCGTGAGTTCTCATAAATTGTTGAATCGAGCTTTCGGAACTGATTCGTTCCTTCTTCAGGATGACAATGCAATTAGAAATACATTAAGATAGCACATACACGTCGGAAATATCTTCCTACATCCCCCGGTAGCTTTTACAGCGGGAAAACTTTTTCAGAAGCTGAAAACATATGAAGACAGTCGGAATAGATTATTGAATCGAGAAAAGCACAAAAAAGTTGATTTGATAAGCCGAAGGAGGTAGTTTTGAAATTTACATTCTGCAAACCTAGATATAAAAATTGATTTTGATATGAGAATAAATATTTGAGATACACTTTGTTGTTCCCTGATTATTATCCCTGCGTATTGTCATTATTATTATCAACTTTGGAGAAAAAACACCCTATATAAAATGTGTTCAGAATCTTATGTATAGGGTGGGCAACTAAGAATGCGAAGTACTGTATCTGGACAACTATTCATCGTAGAGGCTTGCGGCAAAAAATTTAATTATTGAAACGGCCAAGAAAAATACCTGGAAAATATTTTCAAGTTTCTGAAATGATCGCTAGGGGGCGTAACAACCAACACCAAGTAGAAAAATTGGATTTTTATAGAATTTTGCCCAATGAAAATATATCGATAATATCATTTTCATATTTAATGACTTTTTACCTACACTTTTTGTCTCAAACGTTTTTTTTCTATCTATCTTAATAAAGGGGTGGGAGAGCTTCAATTATTTTTTTAAACAAACGGAGATTTCTCCCGTTTTGCTTGACCGATTTTAACGAACTTAGGCTCATATGAAAGAGCATAATCTGCACTACAAAATGCTTATTTGGTTTTGAATGTTTGACCTTTGCCGTCGCCGCTAGATGGCGTAATGGTATATTCATTTCTATATATTTAAAAAAAGATACATTCTTCTATTAAAAATGAAACAAAGATAATGATCTTTTAATTTTTGTTTTTAATTTTTCTATTTTTTTTTAATAGAAAAATGTAACCTCTTTTAAAATATATAGAAATGTATATATCATAACATTTGATTTTTTTGAAAAAAACTCAAAAAATATGCTTCCATTTCAATTAACGCCATCTAGCGGCGACGGCGAAGGTAACAAATTCAAAACCAAATGAGCATTTTGTAGTGCAGATCGTTAAAATCGGTCAAGCGAAACGGGAGAAGTCTCCGTTTGTTTAAAAAAATTATTGAACTTCCCCCACCCCTTTATTTTGATAGATTGGAAAAAATGTTTAAGACAAAAAGTATAGGTAAAAAGTCAGTCAATATGAAAATAATATCATCGATATTTTTCCAAAATTATATGAAAGTCCTATTTTTATAATTGGTGTTGTTTGTTACGCCCCCTGGTGACCATTTCAGAAACTTGAAAATATTTTCCAGGTATTTATTTTGGCCGTTTTAGTCATACATTTTTGTGCCACAAGCCTCTACAATGAATAGTTGTACAGATACAGTACCCCGCATTCTTAGTTGCCCGCCCTGTACAATTCGAAATTGCAATTAAATACACATTTGAGATAACCGAGAAAATTGATGTTGTAGCCATAGTTTTTTTACGATGCTCAATGGTTTTTTGACAAATACTCAACAAAATCCCCACAAATTTTTTATTTAGCTTTTTGCAATATCTTTTGAACGAAAGAAATTACAAGGGTGTTCAGTCTTCGTTGGACAACCCTAGAGGTTATATTATAAAAAATCGTCTCCTCAGATAAAAAACAGGGTCATTTAGAATGAAAAAAATATACTATTGTACAATAAACTATTTACTGATATTTTTAGTTTCAGAATCATTAGGGGTGTTTGTTATTTCGGTGTAGAATAGTATAGTGCAGATTGCTCGTGTTTTGATATCTTGAGATACTTTTATCTTACACAAAATAATAGTTTAGTATTTTTTGACCAGCCCTGTATTGAACTTATCTTTCTTCTTCATCGTTTTCCGTCCAAAAATGAATATATTATTATGATAGGAAAGTAGCAGCAGTTTTTTAAAGTGTTTTTCACATTTTGTTAGTTTTTTTGTACCCCTGTATACTTCAAGTTTTTTCTCGACAGATGCTATTTCTAGACCATTCAAAAACTTTTATCAAGAATGACTTTTTGTCGAATCTTTAAATTTTTAGTATTTTTAGTCCATTTGCCCTCTCTCAACACCTATCCGGGGACAAACTGTATGACTATACCAGTGTAAAGAAAACCGTTAGTACATTTAATGCAAAGAAACATTTCACCAACACCGATGGATTTTGATTAGAAAAGTAAAGTGTATATTTACTGAAATAATTTAAAATATCTACTCATTATCGCAAGGAACGAAACTGCATAAGAGAATTTTTCAAGACTGTAGTGCCTTCGTAAACGAATATTGAATTTGAAGGGCATAAAGCCGCATTTATACTACAGTGTCTATATACAAATTTATACCACCAAAGATCAAAAAGATTTGATCAAATCCACACTGATTTTTCACTCCAAATTTTCTTTATCTTTATTTAAGGTGAGGTTAAGTGAACTTTGTTCACAAAATACACGAAATACTACACTACACTTGTTACACCTCTTCTTGATCTAGTGTAACTAGTGCAGTAATGTGCATCCTACACTGATATAACAAACACGCTACACTGTTGGCACTAACCGCGTAACAAACGCCGCAGTGTAGAAAAGTGTACATCCGTGTGCACTAGTGGAGGATAATAAACAAACATATCATTACATTTATTAAACACAGGTCAACAAAATTTTGCAAAATTTTTGTTGCCACGTACTTTCAAACGAATTCCGGGTATTGAGGCCTGAGACACTCAGAAATAAAAGTAGTTATATCAAAATTGCTTTAGTTTTTGAGTATATCTATATCATCAATTTTTTTGGATGTCTGACAAAATGTTATAATAATTTATGCCAAAACTCCACTTTTTCGAGTATTCTAGTCCTGTTTCCTTTATGTTTCGCGTGTCTGTGATCGGTTATACACATGATACTACGACAAACAAGATATGCTCACTAGCCGAACGAGTTTCGAACTGAACTGCGCATCAAGCTATCCGGTGACCCAATTGGATAAAATAGCATTGGAAAGCATGGCTTATATTGCGATTTTGTTGAATTCTGATGATTATAGTTGGTTATTTACCCCAAAAATGAATAATATGAATTTATTTGGTTATCTGTCTATCCAAAATTGATAATATAATCTACGCAAATCCCACCAGATTGGTTAAATAGTATTTAAAAAAAGATCATATTTTCAATTTTGCCGTTACATCGAAAAAACATTTTTCTCAGTTGGTTTTCGACGTTACCAAGGATGTTTGAGGTGAAACTTTTTTATGTGCGGTGGGAGTGGAATTTCAAGGTCGCGACACACTTGGTTCTTTGTGGTTTTGTGTGGTTTTTTGTGATTCTATGTTCTTTTTTTGTGGTTTTATGTGTTTCTTTGAGAATCTATTTGGTTCTTTGTGATTTTATGTGGCTCCATGCATGTGGTTATTTTTTGGTTCAATGTGGTTTTTGTTGTACTATGGCTTTTTGTGTTTCTACATGGTTCCATGTGGTTTTTGTGGTTCTATGTGTTTTTTCTTGTGGTTTCATGGTGTTTTTCGGTTCGTTGAGTTTTTTTTGTGTTTCTATGTGGTTCTATCTGTTTTTTAGTGGTTGCATGTGGTTTTTCAGGTTCGTTGTGTTTTTATGTAGTTCTTGTGGTTCCATGTGGTTTTTAGTGGTTCTATATGTGTTTTTTTGTGTTTCTATATGTGATTCTTGTGGTTCTGCAAAAGATTTCTTTTTATTCTATGTGTTTTTTTTTTGTGTTCCCATGTAGTTCTTGTGGTTCTATGTGTTTTTTTGTGGTTCGATGTGGTTTTTCCGTTTCATTAAGTTTTTTTTGTGTTTCTAAGTGGTTCTATGTGTTTTTTTGTGGTTCCATATGGTTTGTGTGGTTCCATGTGGTTTTTAGTGGTTCTATGTGTTTTTTTTGTGGTTTTTCAGGTTCGTTGTGTTTTTTTGTGTTTTTATGTAGTTCTTGTGGTTCTATGTGTTTTTTTGTGGTTCCATGTGGTTATTGTGGTTCTATGTGTTTTTTGGTGGTTCCATGTGGTTTTCAGTGGTTCTATATGTGTTTCTATATGTGGTTCTTTGTGGTTTTGAGAGATTTTTTGTTATTCTATGTGGTTCCATGTAGATTTTCTGGTTCTTTGTGTTTCTATGTGGTTCAGTATGTTTTTTTTGTGGTTCCATGTGGTTCTTCTGGTTCCAATGCGGTTTTTCTGGTTCTATGTGGTTCCTTGTGGTTTTTTGTTTTTCTACATGATTCGATGTGGTTTTTGTGGTTATGAGAGATTTTTTTGTTATTCTATATGGTTCCATGTGGTTTTTGTGGTTGTATGTGTTTTTTTTAATTCTAATTTGATCTTGCTATTCAAGGTAAGCGGGTTTCTCTTCAGTTATACCGGATATGCGATGCGCACATAGTGCTCACAAGTTTTGGCAGGTTTAGTGAAAGTATATATCATCTTTCTTGAGTTTCCATTTATTTTTGGGTAATTGCAAATGTCTCTCTTTGTCACAAAAGTCGTCTTCAGAAAAATGGTTTGAGCAAATTCTAGCATATTCAACATTAAAACTGTCCTTTTGATAACACTTCTGTATCCATATCTTGCGAATATACCTACTTGGATGTTGGAAACCGAAAGAAACGGTATTTACACGGACGGTTTTCTTTATTTTTCTTATTGCTGCTTCTGCAGAACATCACGGCACAGTACACCATCAAATCCAAAATATCAGAACAACAATATTTACATTGCAAACTGACGGAAGCTTGACAACATAACCTCACAAAGGTCACCCGACAAGATGCGCGTGCGTGAGCTTATCTGTTTGTCGTAGTATCATGGGTTATACAGATCTGTTCACTTATTGAAAATAACGTTAGTTCAGTACAACAGTTGTACAAGTGCTAAGCATCGAGTTTTTTTTTGAATTTTATATGATGTAATTACATGCTTATCGGCACCATTGTCCTAATGGCTTAATTTGTTTTATGACTGTTACCAGGGCAGTAGTGGCAGTTACCCAGTTATCTCCAAAACTAGAGCCAATCCAGCAAAATGGACTTCATAATCGTGATCAGCACAACAAAATTACTATGGAGGACTATAACTAGGAGACGAATCGACATACGAATATTCCTGAAATTCTGTACCTCTTTTTCGTTAGTTCATTTGAGGGCGCTGTTGCTAGTAGCGCTTTTATTTATTCATTGTCATGATAACGTTTATTGCTTGTCAATAATTTGTCAATATACTTTTATCACATTTTCATTCATTTTTTCCAAATTTCTACTTCACATTCCACATGCAATGCATTCCCTAAAAAGAAAAAAATGAGGTTGAATCGTCGCAGCATCGTGTTGGTTTGTTCAATGATGACTGTTGTCAAAGAAAGATATGACGTCAGTCAGTTACTCTATCAACTAATGCAATTAAACAAAAAAATATGAAAATTCTATAAATTTCAGAATAATATAACAAGAAATAAATTCATGATACCGATTATCGTCAAATAGTGAGAGTTTTGATGAAACCTAGCGGATAAAAATTGTTGCATTTTGATAGAGTATTCGTAACGTTGTTTCAATCATGTTACCTAGGTGAAATTTTTGTTTGAAATGAAATCGCTGACGACTCTTCGCCATCTGGGGGTAACAATTGAAGCTGAATTACAATTTGAAACCTGGACCACTTTTATGCATTCCGATTACTCTCCTAGTTACAGTCCTCCATAAAAATTACATAGAATTGGCTCAAATAATATGTACCCCTGATCCCCCTGGCAATAAAATGTGTAATCGACGTATGGCGCATTCGCCAAGATTCGATGCAAATTACGTAAAATCGTTAGTGTACCTACCTATTCATATATAAAAAATTCCATAAATACACTTCATAACCTGCTTATATATAGCAAAAAACCTTCTATAAATAAATAAAAAAGCTCTATAACTATTTAGGTACAATATTGCTGTGAATTTTTTGAAATAAAATAAAAAGTGATTTTTCAGATATGGTTTTCAGTTATTTTTCCTTTCGAAGTAAATCGAAGTATTTTTATGTCCTAACTAATAACATAGGTAAGTCAGAATAAAATTTGAATCACCCGTCGATCGAGAAAGTAGGGAAAATGTTTTTTCCTCGGTTTTTTGTTTTTTAGATGTTTCTCTGAGATTTCCTACTTCTTAGAGAAAAATGGGACGAATTTTAAAACCCTTAGAAATGTGCATAGCACGGAATGGTAATTTTTATTTTTTCAATTACAAAAACAATTATTGGATTATTGTAGATCATATAAACAATATAACACCCGCAGTTTGTGTCACCTCCTCATTTAATGTTGAAAACTATACAAAATGGACTGAAAGCCCTGTTTAAAACCACAAGTGGAATGTTAAGTAGGTATGTGATGTGAAGACTATTTAGGCATAGCAACACACATGAGTCACATCGACGCAGTGGGTCTTGAGCTATTTTCAAAACAAAAGAATTCCAATGTCATCCAATTTCGTACAAATTATAAACCAACCGACTCTAGAGAATAACAACTTACCGTCTCATTTTCATCATCGTAATAAATCAGAAATTTTCTAGTCAGCACAAACCACCGTTTTTTAAAATTAACAAGGGTATACATTTTTTTGTTTTGCGATCTCTTCACCATGTACCCTTGTTTTATTATGAATTTCGGGTCGGATATCGACATTGTTTACATAATCTACGCTATTCAGAGAGTTCTGTCAACAATAAACAAACTACTGATAATTTCACATTTGAATATCCGGTATAAAAATACTTTTGAAAAACGGAACACCATCACCACACAAAAGCAAAACTTTAATGCAACTTTTCCTAGGTTAAGTATTTGCTGCGTTGTCATGTTCCCTGTTAATTCCTTCAATTTTATTGATTACATTATCGATCAACTCAACTTCTAGTACTTTTCCCGTTTGGAATAGATTTTCAACATTCACAAATCTGCGTATTCAACTTTGATGAGCGGTTATAAGGCTAATCAGATGTGTTTCATGATTTTTATCAATCAAACAATATATAGTGCAACTGTGGAGGCGGCAACGCTGAACAGTTCTTTGGTCAAACGGCTGATCAGTAGACTGATTCAAATTGTTATCAATTCACATTCACATGAATATTTCTCAAACGACTATAAGTGATTAATTATTCATTACAAGATTATATCGGGAATGAATATGGAAATGTATGGTCTTTGCAACATTGAACAAGATTTGAAGAGTAAGTTAAAAGTACCTAGGAACTTTTCGATGATTTAATTAACAAAATATTTAAAGACGTAATAAGTGGCTTGTGAAAAAGATTTGTACTGAATTTTGATGTAGTTAACCTGGTATTGAGCCTACGACTTACGACTACGAGACTGCTGGACAGTTTGCGAGGTGGTAACATACAGCATTGGTTCTGTTTCTGTTATGAAATTTGGAACATTCGAATTACGGCGCTCTTTTACAAATAAGCTTTCCTAATTATAGGCAACTCACAATACAAACATGCTCATGCTAGATACTGGAGCCATTGGCGTAGGTATCATTCTATTTTTCTTGTCTCATGTGGAAAGTAACGACTAAGTCAAAGCACAGATTAGTTTTCAATTATTAGGTATTAGATGTACCGATTTTCGAGCTGTTTCACCGAAAAGTACCTATACGCAGGGTGGTCGAACGAAAAGGTCGCACCCCTATTTCTGATTCTGCTGGTTTATTTTGGGAAAGGCGGCGCTCGCCGGGTACGTTAATTTTGATTTCTAGGGGAATGTCTTTTCATGTTTAGCCGTACAATGAAGAGTGATCCAAAATCAAGTTATTGCGTTACACTTTAGTTTTTTTAATGGAAACCCCCATTTTTTATTCCAGATTTATATTCCTTTTTGAAAATTAGGGTCAGTATCTAATAATACCTATATATGACCGCCATCTTTGACTTTTTTGGAGATATTTACATTTCAATGAAAAATAGACAGTAAAGAAAAGGGTTCTTTGTGGCTTTGTATCTCAGAGACTATTTGACGTGAAACAATGAGACTTTGTTGTGGTTCTTATAAAAAATAGTGGTCATTCAAATAATCTTGATCATCTTTGGCAGTAATCCGCAGCGTCTTGATAAACTATAAAAAAAAATATCGGTCTTCTTAGGGAAACTCGGAGTTTATCAAATGGAATGCCTGTCTTTTTTATTCCAGATATTGATTCTAGACAAAATTTTCTTTCTATTGGCACTACATTGTCCTATAGCTTAAATTGGAAGTTTCCAAGTTATTTACATTTTTTTCAAATAAGTAAAATAAAAATAAAAAAAAATAAAAGGAAAAATATCAATGTTGTGCCAATCGAGATAAATTTTTTTTTAAGGTTAATAGCAAAAATAAAAGACCGGCATTCCATTTGAAAAACCCGAGTTTTTTTTTTAAAGTAATATTTTTGCGATTTATAATTTGTCAAGTCCCTGTAGATGATTGTGAAAAATGATCAAGATTATTTCAATGATCAGCATTTTTGATAGGTACCCCCAAAATTTCAAGAAAGATGGAGATGACGAACATTCCATTATCTATACTTTTGAACCAGTCATTGCATATACAGGGTGTCCCAGCAAGGGTGGCCACCGGCCATATCTCAGAAACTACTGGACCTAAAAGTTCAGGAAAAAAAAAATTATCACTAAAGTGGCCACGAGAAAATGCTGGGAAATATTTATAACTTCGAAATTTTTCCGCTAGGGGGCGCAATCAAAGCTTAAATATTAAAATTCGAAATTTCTCCGGAAATTCTCAGATTGAGGTATATCTTTATCAACATGGTTAGAAAACCTAGACAATTTCACGTCTTTTTGGTACAGGGCTCATTGGCGTACCGATCTTCGTGTGAGTAGGGGAAGGTAGTGAAAGTGTAATTGTTCAAGTAGCTGTAACCTATTAACGACTTGTCCGATTTTGTTGCTTATAGGCTTGTTTAGAAGATAAATGTGAGTACTTTCGAACATCGTATCCAGTAGTGCGTGATTGTCTCCAGCAAAATTGCTAGAAGGGGTAACTTGAATTAAAAACAGTGTTTTTATTTTACCGCAAAAATTTAAATGGTATAATTCTGATAAGAGCATCGAAAGGTACATTACATAAATTTAATGTACAGGTTTTTAAGTTTTTTTTTTTTTTTTTTTTTAAGGTTTTTTCTTGTAAATTTAATCTTTATTTGGATTCTGTTATCAGAATTATACCGTACAATTTAAATTTTTGCGGTGAAACAAAAATAACAGTTTTTAATCCAAATTACGCCTTCTAGCAACTTTTCTGGAGACAATCACGCATCACTGGATACGATACACGAAAGTACTCACATTTATCTTCCAAACAAGCCTATACGCAACAAAATCGGACAAGTCGTTTATAAGTTACAGCCACTTGAACAATTACACTTTCACTACCTTCCCCTACTCATACGAAGATCGGTACGCCAATAAGCCCTGTACCAAAAAGACGTGAAATTGTCTAGGTTTTCTAACCATGTTGATAAAGATATACCTCAATCTGAGAATTTCCGGAGAAATTTCGAATTTTAATATTTAAGCTTTGATTGCGCCCCCTAGCGGAAAAATTTCGAAGTTATAAATATTTCCCAGCATTTTCTCGTGGCCACTTTACTGATCATTTTTTTTTCCTGAACTTTTAGATCCAGTAGTTTCTGAGATATGGCTGGTGGCCACCCTTGCTGGGACACCCTATATACAGTAGGGCAGTTTCACAAGAATGATTTTGCCGAAACCCAGATTGATTCTCATTTATGATGTTATTTCTTTGGCAATACTGCAAGATTTGTTCCTTTTGGCTGCAATATCCATCATCTTCTCATACGACGGCAATGAGTTAATTGGGCTTTTCCTCGATTTTTATTGAGTTAGGGACTTTAGGTACTGGTGTGATCAGGGATAATTTCCAATCATATGGGAAAGTTCCACTACACAGCGAACTGTTAACAACGTCTAAAAATCTGTTACCGATTATACTGAAAATATCCTTTAATATGCGTGTTGACAACATGTCCTCGCATCCTCCCGTGTTTTTCAATCCCTTCACAACGTCATTCAGGTACTTCCCCGGGTACTTCATTTCGACTGACTCAAACGTATCAAACACTTCAGATATCTCGATAGCTTGTAATACATAATCGTGGTCGTGCTTTGGTCTAACAGATTCAACAATATTTACAATACTGTTCACAAAGTAATCATTGAAACTCTCGGCTATATCATAGTCATCAGTAATCCTAATACCGTTGCATTTTATTTCATCAACAACACAGACTTTTTGTGGTAAGAGTGGTTTCAGATTTTTCCAAAGCTGCTGAGAATTATTCTTATTTCCATCCAGGCTCTCGAACAAGTACTGATTTTTGGACCTACGTATTAACGATACTATTTCATTTCTCATGCTTTTGAATTCCTTCCATAGTTGATCATCCTGATGAAGTACTGCTGCCCTGAATCTAGAATTCCTGGATTTCATTTTTGCCAAAATCTCCGACGTCATCCATTTGTTGTGCCTATACTTCGGATTCACGGTTTTTGATGTGATAGTAGAGAATTTTTCCAACGATAAAGTGATTGATGATATCAAGTTATCGGCTAAGAAGTTTGTCCCTGTAATTGAAATATTCCAATCACGTCCCAGTAGATCATTTTTGGTTATTTCACTGTTATATTTCAATGTTTTAATTTTGACAACTCTGCTTGGGGTGACTTGTTTTACCATTTTAACCAGAATAATGTTGTGATCTCCGATTCTTGGTGTTAGTAGTACTTCGCATTGTAAATGTTTATCGTTGGTGATGACATAGTCTATGAGTGTTTTGTTTTTTTCCGTGATTCTAGTGTAAGTATTAACTATTTGGTACATCCCATTCGCCTCAATCAACTGTTAACATTTAATTGAATAGAAACTGTTCTTTTCTAAATCATAATTGAAATCACCAGCTATAAGATGGACACCCTGTATATTGGCTAATTCCTCCAGCAATGATTCGAACTGCCCCATCAGCATTCGACCCCGGATGGTGATCGGTACAAACATATCAATACAAAATCCACCTCGTTGATTTTGGCAGTTATAGTCAGTACCCACAACTTATTATCCACATTTCTCTTAGACAGGAATTTGAACTTGATATCTTCTCTAACATAAAAAGACACCCCTCCCGTCCTTTTGTTATCGGTCGTGCAATTTACGTTTTTATACCCCTCAATACTTGATTCGCAGCTCAAAATTTCTCTGTTAACATGGGTTTCAGATAAACAATATATCTCAGGCTTATATTTAACGAATACTGATTTGATATGTTCAAAATTATTTAACAAACCTTGACAATTACAGTATAGAAACATACCGTCATTCAGCGTTTGGATTTGCACAAGTTCATTTCCTTTATCGCAATTCATGGTTAATCCACCAGTTTTCATTTTCCGACCTATAGAGATCCCAACTCCCATATCAGTTGGGTTAACTTTTTCTTCAAGATCAGCTTTAATTTTTTCCGGATCATTATTCTCTTTGTGTTTGATCAACAAAACATTCGTAGAAGACGTTGCCTTAGCATAAGTTTTTATATGTAAGGAATGATTATTTACTTCCTGAGAAATTGCTGGCATGTCAGTCCGTTGTTGTTTAAAATCTAAAATTTCTTGTTTAAGGGCTTGAATCTCACTTATCAATAAATCAATCTTCTCATTGAGTTCCTTAGTTCTTTCATCGAAAAGAGTCTGTAAACTTTTCAACCAGATGCTGCAATGTCGACATGATTTCATCAGCTACATTCCCTTCGTTGTCATAGATACGGCTTCTTTTCCGGGTTCTCTTTGGTTTATTTACCTCGCAGGAACCACACTTCCAACTTGCCTTTTTCATGTGGAATCCCCTCATTTCAACGCCCCCACATTTACCATGGTAGTATTGTGCACACAGACTACATTGAATGATCGATTTGAAGTCATCAAATGGGAGTTTGCACTTGGTTTTATTCTGGCTATATGAACAGTTTTCGAAATTTGGATTTTTGAAAAGGAATAAAAAATGGGGGTCTCCATCTAAAATATTAAAGTGTAACGCAATATCTTATTTTTGGATCACCATGTATTGTACGGCTATTCATAAAAAGACGCCACCGAGCGTTTTTCGAAAAGTATACCTGGAGAGGCACAAATGAAGGGGTGCGACCTTTTCGTTGAGCTATACTCATCAGTTAGGTACTTAGGTATTAGGTATTACGGTAACGTTTTGAATACAAACATTTTTGGTTTTCCTTGTTAATATTTTAGTTTCTGCGAAAGTGAGGTAATTTTATAGAATCAAGGAATATCCCGCTTTTGATCAATGATCACGGATCAAAAAACCTCCTTGATCTGTGTCAATAATTCTTTTTCTGTAAATTTCATGTCATGACTCTGATTATAAAATGATTTCACGAACGCTGTAGAACGAAAACATATTCTTTAAACTTATTCATAAAAACTCATCTTTTATCTTTAAATCGATAAGTGAGTACCTATGGTCCAGGCGAAGCGCACATTGAGTTTGCGTTGAGATGCCATGTTTTATTTTTTTGTTTCAATCGAAGTGCCATAATTTGAAAAGCTTAAATCCAAATTTGCAACCTCATGCGATTTTTTTTCGCGAAGATATTCGTGAAAATGCGTTTTGATGCGTATCTCGGCTTCAAATTGTCGTGAAGCCATTCGTTAAGAAATAATGTAGGTATAACTTTTTCCTATAACTTTTTTTGTTCAGATAAATAGAAAAAAAGTTATAACGCGTCAAATTCAAAAAAATTGGAAAAATTATTTTGATAATTTTTATTTTGCAAAAATAGGCAACAAACTTACACTTTAGAGCAAATAAATGTTGCCGAGTATTTTTTTGTATTTGACGTAATTTCCAACAATTAAAAAAAATAGCCCGATACGACTTATAATAATATAATATCATGAACAACGAATTAGAAATATTATTTGAATGGCTATGTGATAATAGGTCAAGTTTGAATAGTAGTAAATAGTCTTGTGTATTCGGCAAAAAATCTAGACTGAGCAGTGTTAATGTAGAACAACTAGACATAAGAGTGAATGGTGAACAATTATCTTTCGTACCAGAGATAAAATACTTGGGTACTATTCTTGATGCGAATTTAAGTTTTTTATCTCATGCAAAAAGTGGATTCTATCTATAGAGTAGGTCAACAACAATCCCCATATACCAAACTCACGATGTACACCGTTATAGCTGAACCCCACCTCCAATATTTTTCCACTCTTTTGTCTCACCTGCCTAATTGTGAAATTGATCAGATTCAGAAGATCCAAAATAGAGCCATGAGAACTATTCTAAAATGTGGTAGATACACACCTGTAAGACTGATGTTGAATGTTTTGAAATTTTTATCTGTAAATCAAAAGGTCATGATGAATGTACTTCTTTTTATATTCAAGATCAAAAAGGGTCTACTTCCTAAATATATTTGTGATAGAGGAAAGTGTCAAATTCTTTATTTGACTGTTTACAACTTATCCAGTAACTATTCATGTTTCAAAAAGTGATAAAAAAACAATGGCGGGCGAAATGTGGAAAACCTCGGGAAATGATGTTTTGCGAATTTCGTTATTATTCATTCATTTTGTTTTCCTAGAATGAAATTGTCGTTAACTCTTTTCACACCAACCAGGAGCTCGAGTTTTTGTCGCGTTCATGTATTATTATGTAGTTAACTAGTTAACCGCGGAAGTGTTATAAAGGTCACGTCATGATCACCCTAATAACACTTTTGTAATAACAAATCAAGTATTAATGTCGAAAAGAGCAAATTCTGTATTTTTGGGAAGAAAAGTAGACTCAGCACCGTTGTTCCTAGAAATATAAGTGTAAATATAAATGGCAATGAGTTAGAATATAGCGATAATATTAAGTATTTGGGTGTAGTTCTCGATCCTCATCTTAGTTCTTCCGCACATGCGGAGTACATCATGAGAAAGTTCTCTAAAAAAGCCTGCTTCATCTCGAGAGTAGGCAGAAATTTATGCAAACCAAAATTTTATTGTACAGGGTGTACATTTTTGGAAGAAAAAAAAATATTATAAAAGTTGCCAAGAGAAATTGCTGGAAACTATTGCCAAGTTCGTGCGATGTCCGCTAGGGACGTAATACAATAGTGAAATAGAAAATATAGGTTTTATTAAGAATATTGAATGGTGACCTACCAGATAAATAATTTAAATATTAAAGAAGGAGAAATTATGGACATTTTTCATATTAACCTTTTTTTTGTTATCTGTGAAATAAAGGGTGGGGGCTCGACCCTTGAATGTTATTTTTTAAAATTGTTGATAACTTCTGATTGGCTGAACGGATTCCAATAAGCTTAGCGTCGTTTTAAAGGTTTATTGTTATGCTTTTTTATGGTGTAATATCACTTTACGAATTATTTTATTGCTGGACGCTTTCTGTTAAAATGAATTATTTAAGCGATTTTTAAAAAAATATTAAATACAAAGTTGTTCTTCTTTCACGTTAGTTTGAAAGAGCGTAAAAAAAAATATAAGAAATGGCGCAAACGGCAAGCTTATCCGTGAGGATTTTTCTTGTCAGTCTGTCTAGTGCTTGTACGTCTGTTATGGTCCACTGTATGACTCCGAATGAGTACGTTAATGTCGGTATTGCCCAGGTATTTATGGCTTTGATTTTATTTTTTGCATTAAGTTGTGTATGCAGGACTTTTCTAAATCTGTTCTTCTATTTGTTTTCTATGGTCTCTTTCATTTCTTTCGTTTTATGTGTGAGTGTTTCATTAACTCCTAAGTATTTGTATGTTTCGTTGTTAGGTAGTGTAGGGAATGATATGTTGTTAATAAGAAGCTCTATGTTGTTCGTTTTTGTTGTTTTGCCTTTTTTCGCTATAATTGATGCGCATTCATCTAGTCCGAAGTTCATTCGTATGTCTTTAGAGAACGTGGCAGTGGTTTCTTATAGCGAGTATAGTTGATTTTCGTCCGGAGAATATAACTTTAGATCGTCCACGTAGAACAGGTGTGATATTTTGTAATCTTTTGTTGGACTGTATCCAATATTTGATGACTTTAAAAGACTGCTTAGTGGGTTGAGTGCTAGGATAAACCATTTTGGGCTCCATGTGTCTCCTTGGAATATTCCTCTTCTGATCTCTATGTTATTAGTTTCACGATCTATTTGGGGTAGAGTGAGTATTAATTTTGTTTCCCAATTTTCCATAGTTTGTTTCAGGAACCGTATGATGTTCAGATCGATTTTATAAATTTCTAAAATGCGAAGCAACCATGAATGAGGGTTGAGGGATGGAGTCATAAGCTTTTTGATAGTCTATCCAGGCAACTGCTATGTTTCTGCCGTTTGCTTCTGCTTGCCTCGTTATCACCCTGTCTATTTTCAGTTGCTCTTTGCAGCCTTTCGCTCCTTTTGTACATCCTGCTCTTCATGTTTTTCGATTTTTTGCTCTGTGATATGTTTTGTTAGTTTTTCGGCTATCGTTTTTTTGATAATTTTGTAAATAGTGTTCAGGCATGTAATGGGTCTGTAGTTTTTAGGGTAGTCTGTGTTCTCGTTTTTAGGTTTGAGATATGTGATGCCATGTGTTAAGGATGGTGGGACTTCTGCTGGGTGGGTGATTACATGTTGGATTATTTGTGCCATTTTTCCTTGTAGTTATTATTATTATTAATATTATTTTTATTCAACATCACATGGTAAGGCCATGAGTAAGTTACAATTTGTCAAGATCACCGGGTGTATTCCATACACCTGGGGTGTCTATTAAATAAATAATATTATTATATAATATTTTTATGATAGTACTTTTCGTACTATGTGCGCTGTGATCAGCAATACTGCCTTCTGCATACTGATGAGGTTGTGATTTCCAGGGACCTAATTGACGATCTCACAGGTACTGTTGGATATGAGTCCTGTTGCCCCGATAATAATTGGTATAATTTTTGCCTTCACTGTATTTCCAGCTGCAGGTCCTTGTACTTGAGGTGTTTTTCAGCCTTCTTTTTGGTGATGTTATAATCAGACGGGATTGCTACGTCTATTAGTAGGCACTTGTTTTGCTCCTTATCCTTCAGGATGATGTCCGGTTTGTTTGCCTTAATCTCTCTGTCTGTATGTATTTGTGTATCCCATATTATGGTTACTTTAGAGGTGTCCGTTACAGGGTCTGGACTATGGAGATACCATTTATCTTCTACTCTTATATTATAGTGTTAACAGATATTCTAGTGAAGTTGCGCCGCTACTTTGTTGTGTCGGTCCAAATATGTTTTTTTTGCAAGTATGGGACAGCCCGAAACCACATGATGGATTGTCTCGTTATGTGTCCGACAAAGTCTACACTTGGGGTCTTTGCCAGATTTCAAGATCTTGGTCTTCATGTAGTTTGTAGCTATCGCTTGTTCTTGGCATGCTGTAATCAATGCTTCTGTCTCAGCTTTAAGATTGCCACTTTCATGTCATGTTGGTATTGACGGTATCCTTTTCAATTTCTTGTATTATTTGGCCGTGCATTGTCTTTTCTCTCCACCTTTGTTTCAGTTCCTCTTTTATTCGTTTTATCATTTCTTCCTTGATCTGTTTTACTCTTTTTTGTTCAGGTTTTTCTGGTTCTAGTTCGACCTCGAGTGTTTTTGTTCCAGTTTGCTTTTGATGTTGTCTATATACCATTCCCAGATATTTGTCAGAGTGTTTCAGTTTCAGGTAGTTGTTTATCCCTGCTATTTCGGCGGCGTTGCTAGCTTCGAGACTCACCATCCCACCTCCCTCCTTTCTGTTGATATACAGCCTGTCTACGTCCGCTCGAGGATGCTGAGCTCCGTACATGGTTAATCCGAGTTTGTGTGTCTACTTTTTTTATTTCAGCTATTGTCCATTTTACCAATCCAAAGCTCTATTGGATTACAGGAACGGCGAGAGATGTGATGGCGCAGGTCTTGTTTTTTGCGCTAAGCTCGGTTTTGAGGATTTCTCTGATTCTGCGGATAATGGTATTGTTGTTCAAATTGATTCACTCGACACTTGAAGTTTTCCTCCGACAAATGTTGCCTTGGCGCATTTGTTGAGTCCAAATTCCATTTTGATGTCACTGATTTTTTTTTACTATTGTCAGTTGTTTCGTTGGCTCTTTGTCATTTTTGGCCATCAATTTAAGGTCATCAATGTATATGAGGTGGCTTATTTTCTGTTTCTCGTTCTTGCATTGGTACCCGGTATCAGACTCATTCATTATGGAACTCAGTGGAAACAGGCTTATGCAGAGTAGTAATGGTGATAATGAGTCTCCTTGGTAGATCCCATTCCTGATCTGAACGTCCTGAATTTTTATTGTGCCTGAGTAAGATGTGAGATTCAGGTCTGTATTCCATTTGGTCATAGTCTTGCATATGAATGATGTAAGAATTTTGGCTGTTCGATCAATATTCAGCGCTTCTATTATCCATCAGCTTTGGGGAAGTTTGTTGAATCCTTTATCATAGTCTACCCATGCTAATGATAAGCTTTTTCGACTATTTTTGCAATCTTTTACAATCATTTTACTGGTAAGAAGATGGTCTTTGCATCCATATGTGTTTTTTACACAGCCTTTTTGTTCGTGAGGAAACATGCCGTTTGATGTTATGTGTTCGTATATTCTTTCCGATATTATCTTAGTCAGTGTTTTGTAAACGTTGTTCAAGCAGGTAATTGGTCGGTAATCTTTTCCTCCATTGTTTTGATCATTTTTCTTGATGGGGTATGTCTTTCCTCTCGTGAGCCAGTTGGGGATGGTTTGCTTGTCCTGTATTATTTCGTTAAATGCATTGGCCAAGTATTCATGTGTGGCGTGTAATTGCTTAAGTCAAAAGTTAGGTGATCCCGAAGATTTCCAGTTCAATGACGAGCTCAGAGCTTTCTTAATATGTTCTTGACTTATGTCGTCCCATCCCAATAAACATTTTTGGTTTTATAAAGGTTCTAGGAACTTTATGGCAACCAAATAATTTAACTAATGTTTTTTGAAAACAGTAACGATAAATGGTTGGTAACATTTATATAACCTTTATAGGCCTTAAACGGTGGAGTTTATTACTGTTGCATAAGTGACCATAATTACCTAGAGCTCGTTACCAATAATACCCAACACCTCACGGACTCTTCTATACAACTTCATAGATTACTACAATAAAACTTGATATGAGACATATAACTGTCACCGTTACCTAAATAGGCCCAGAACCATAAGTTATATAATGTTTGCGGTTACTTGTTGGAAACCCGGATAAGGCGCAAGCGCCATATACTGCTTTTCTTTTGTCTTTGTCGAATTCATTTTATCAATAATGTCATCTCTTTTACTTGAGGTGGGCGAAGACAAATCTTTCGCGCATATCAACAAAACGGCAGCACATATGATTTATTAATGGCTGATCTGCGGTGTGTCAATAAAGCTCTATTGTGACTTCAATATATTCAGTGTTTTTGTCACAGGTAAGTACCAAATTCCACTGCCATTTTTTTGCATCGAGTAAAATTCAATTTTGCTTCTAGAAAATGCTCGGGCTTCGGATACAAGGTCTTTTTAATGACTTTATTATGTAAGTCTTTACATTTTGCTGTCGACTTTTTCATAATTGGTACAAAACTAAATGCTTAACTGAAAACCGTGTCCCTTGTATTCAAAATACCGAATAAGTGTCAGTCTATTTGCGAAAACATTTACATATTTGCAAATCCTGACCAGAAAATCCTCGAAAACCGCAGTATACAGTACAACAGATAATGGCTGCCACGACGGGTATAAGAAATGGCAGTGACTCCACGTCTGTTAGACGGACGGCGTATTCTGCTTAGGATTCCGTTAAATGATTTGTTATCCGTTTTAGTAATGTGGAAGGATGTTCGTCAACCGAAGACATTTTCTCCGATGACTTCGGATGTCCATGTGAAATTCGTTTTATCTAATTTATCATTTATCGCTTTTGAAGACTGCTCGATTAACGGAATCCTAAACAGAATTAATACGCCGTCGGTTTAACGCACTGGAGTCACTGCCTTCAGTAATAGTTACTACTACTAGTTCTGGTGAGAACCTTTGGTGACAATTATTTCTACTTTCAGTGCCAGTTGGAGACCTACGGTGTCCAGTATTGTCGTTTCGTGACCAGAGGTAACGGCCGTTACCTACTTTTAGTGATCATTATCACCCCTACATAACTTGTGGTCACCATACCTGTGACCTAACCTCAAAGTTTTTATTTTGTTCAAAATTCGAAATAATAAACAAAGTGCTGATGTTCAAATTTTTTTTTTTCAGTACCTATTTGTTCATTTTCCGATGGCACTACAAATAGTTCAAACCGACCATTGCACGTGGGTGGTTTTGGCCCCGAAATAAAAAATATACCTATATATTCCAAGACAGGTCAGGGACCCCAACTCCACGCGCTTCGGAAAAAGACTTGGTAATATACCCATGTGTTAAAAGATAAGCGGGCATTTCCTTTTGTATAAGTAAGTCGTCGGGGGATGAGTTGGGGATAATGATGAATCTCAGCGACAGGGACTCTATATGAAACATACAAACACAATCATGGCCACTAAAGATAACGAAAATCACTAAAGGCTCTTATAGGAACCTTAAGTTGATTTGTCAACCTGAAGCATCCTAACAGATCCTCAAATCACTTGTAGTATTAAAAAAGTGACCGTGACGCCCTCTATAAAACTTCAAGCTATTGGTGTTTGAATCAAGTTCTCATCAACGCTATATAACCTGTGTATATCACCTATAGTAATGAGAACTAAATGTTCTGTAAGATAGGTGATGAACAGTTTCCTGTGACTATGTTATAAAACCATTAGTGACTACTAACCATTGTTACCGATATATAACCTCGAACACTTTAGGCTAGATCTGATACTATTATAAAACTTTTATATAACTTATCGTTACTTTGAGAACTCGCAAATGTTTATTGGGATTATTATTATTATTAAAATAATAATTATTATTGAATCGGTCTCCACATTATTTCGGATAATCGGGAGTCTACTGGTGCCTTATTCTTGAATGTCTGTGACGGGAGCACTCCCGGGAATGCTCCCAGAAATCATTCTTTTCATTTCCATCCACTCTTCAGTGTCTTCTACATCTTCTAGATCATAATATGATTGGAATCATCTACAACCATCTTACAAACAGCACACAAAATCGACTTCAACAACAAAATTTAATAATCAGATTGTGAGGTCACGCCCACCCCCCCTGTACGTATAAATACTTTAAACTCTGGACCTCAGATTAATAAATGGACATTCCATGACGTCGATAGATCGGGCTGAAAAATGCATTAGTTATCGAATTTATTCCATTTTGCTGTTCCACACATAAAATATCGGCACATAGGCACTCTTAGAGTTCTCGGAAAAATCGAAGGTAGGATTACCTCGTCAAAAGTTCATATAGGAACTTCACAAAAATCACCACATCACCAAAATCACATCGTTGCACCATTCGGTAAGTCAAAAAATTATTTTTCCATTAAAAAATATCGTTAGACATCATTGTCGGCGACATTTTGACTTTTTCAAAAATTAGCAGATAATTGAAATAAAAATCCATATTTATCAATAGCCTCCAAGCTATGCTAATATTTTGATGATGTGATAATTTTTGTTCATTGTGTGTTGATATCAAAATCAAATATGCTTGATTGTCAAAGATAAAAAATCTCGTAGACAAAGCCAGTATGTGAACTTCCCTTTCCATTTGATTTTTTCATTCAAAATGGCTCCCAGCTGTCATTTTGACATTTTTAGCTGTCACAACTATGTCAAATTTCGTTAGCATATAATAATATCAAACGGTTCAAAAGTTAAAAGGGAGGGACCTTTTTGAGCCGCACGACATGCACCCTGTATGGACCTCGCACTCGCGTTTTCCAATTTCTTAAATGGTATGGGGAGCTATAGACTTTAGAGTTATACGTATTTGTAGGGAGTTTTGGAGTTATAGTTGAAAAACTGGAAGAAGTGCCACAGCTCAAAAAACATAGAACCTGTGAGAAAAAAACACACTTTTTTTTTTTGGAAACGCCGTTTCTGAACCTTGGATGACCGTATATTTATTAATATACAAATACTTGGTGGTGCGGCGCCTTCGCCAAAACATGACGACTATTTTTGAGAATTCACTCGAATATAGCGACACCCACTTTATAAAATGGAGAAATGTCACTTTTTTGAGTTTGACTTTGTAAAGCTATTCGTTTTTACTGTGAAAAATGTTGAGATTTGTTATGTAAATGTGTTACATCCAAATCAATGGACAATTTGCATACATTTTCAAATGACTTGAAATATTATATACGTATTCTAGACAATATTAGAAAGTCATCAGCGAAAAAATGTTTCCAAAATACTCAAAAATAACCTAAATAAATAAAAAATAAAACGCAAATTTCACTCGATAATCGAAAACGGGGCGGAGCTAAATTACCCTCTCTATCTCTCTCTCTCTCTCTCTCTCTCTATCTCTCTCTCTCGAGAGAGAGAGAGAGTCATTACAGTCAGTACGCCATTCAG
Source organism: Orchestes rusci (assembly GCA_958502075.1). Classification (NCBI taxonomy): domain Eukaryota; kingdom Metazoa; phylum Arthropoda; class Insecta; order Coleoptera; family Curculionidae; genus Orchestes; species Orchestes rusci. The sequence goes on along the minus strand of OY293312.1, from coordinate 19,304,294 downwards.
AGATAGATGATGTATTATGTGACGTAGTGGATGTTGATTGGCACTTTTTAATTGGTGATTACTAATAACTACATTTTTTAACCATCAATGGTATCAGTACTTACCAATCCTTATATTTTTCATATTTCCAAAAAATGTGCGAATTGTCCATTGTTGTATCACAAAAATATAATATAACAAACGGTACAGTCAAAATCTATAAGTCGAACTTCGATAATATAAAATATCCTAGTATTAATGTGACCCGTGACTACGCCACTGTATCATTCATTCATTTGTACTCATATTAGCCGCTATGAGAATCGATCTCTGTTTGGCTTATTTAAAAATGAGTTCCATCTCTTACAATCACGTGGTGACTTCCTGGCCTTGGCCATATATCTAATGTCAGTGTCACTAGCTAGCTATTCTATCATTCTGTAATGCTGTGAATCTGTACTGTTTAAACTTTAGCGACTTTGGCCAGTTTGAAGTTTTTAGCACATAGAAATTGATTGCTCATGGGTCTAATCTATCTGATTGTGTTTAATTAGTGGAAACCGAGTGCTCGTTTCTATCGGTTTTCATTTTTTAATTCGTCTCCAATCTTTAGTTACCTACGACAACTAATAAAGGATTAGCGTTTTCGACAAGGTACGTTCTATGTTTATGAATAAACTCCAATAAACAATCGAACTATTAGGAAGATCTGCGATACATAATTTATGTATATAAAGGATTTTGTTACAAATGCGCTATTAACTATGTTTTTCAGTGGGTATATATGCAATAGATTAATATATTAATTTAATGTAACGGTATAAAATTTACCATCAACTGTTTCAGATGTCGTTTTCACACATGGCTCGAGTCCTAAAACAAGGATTCCACACGTTAGGCAAAGGAAGTATGAAAAACCCCCCCAAAATTATTTTGGTAAGTGTTATATATTGTGTACGTTAATTCATCCAAATTTATTAATAATTAATTCAAATTGTATACGTTAATTCATCCAAGCCATATCCAATAGACGTTCAAAGTTCATAAAAGTGGGTTCGTGTTGCATCATTTAGCGATAATTTGAATTGAATAAAAAATTAAGTATCGAATGTTTATTACTTTTCTCGCTTGCTAAAAATTACTTTTTTCAACAGATAACTTATTTATTGTGTCTAGGTTTTTGAGTTGTTTAAATCGTGAAAATATCTTCGTCGTGTAGGTACCGTTACCGTTACCCACATGTCACACGGATAGAGCTAGGTATCGACTTGAAATTTAGCACACGTGAAAATGGTGAAGGGACCGTAACCATATGGTATATGAGTATATGACCGTCACTTTTTGGCAGAAAACGATGCGCGCTAGGGACGCACCGATTATTTTAGAATTTCAATAAATTGCATTTTCCCAAAATTTTGTCCTTTGTCTTCGTACCCTTGTAGTGATTTTTATTTTGTATTTTCTTTCACAAAATCCAAGAAGTATCGGTAATTGGGGGTTACTTTGGCCCTGGAGCGTAACTTTGACACCACGTCTTTTTTTTTATTTTCAAATTGGTTTTTGATTTTCTTCTTTTAAACTTTTAAAGCAAAAAAAAATACGTACCTAGGTCAAATAAGTTACCCTCCACCCTCCACCTTCGTGATTATTAGTTTTACAAATTATGTTGGTGGAGGGGAACATCTTAAAAGTTCTGATTTCCAAAATATGTAGAAAAATAGAAAATTAATAAGCTGAAAAATAATATTTGAAACTTTTCGTGAATCTATATTTTTTCTTATCCAAGTGAGTACCTACCAATGTATTGCAAAATTTCATAGACAAAAAATTCGAAATTGTCAAGAGAAATATATTTTCTGTGTATCATCTCCGCTTCGCGTGATATCTATATCTTTCTCGATATCTTTGGACCTGGAGCTTTATAATATAATAATTTTGAACTTTTGAAAATGTTTGATGTCGGTAGTGGAGATTCTAAAAAAAGATCCATGACCTCGGCGCGACTACCGGGTAAACATGAATGGTGAAAGTGATATCGTTAAGGTTAATTTCCAAGACAAACTTGATTTTCCGGAACTAAAATTTTGACACAATATCCAAGCAGGGCTGAACCCCAGAAGATGAAATTTCAATTCAAAATGTTTTTGTCCTTTTCACTTATTCATGCGTCGATCCGGGACACACTTAAGAAATATTCTTTGTGGATACTTTTTTTATGCATAATACAGTTTTATTTCGGCGTAGGTGCTACCATGAAACCAATTAAATAAGTAGATATCCTTTAAAAATTGCATGTTACTTGGCTCAATGTTTGAATTTCTAGTTCCGTCCACCAAAATTATTATTACAGGTACCTACCTGAAAAAACAGGGTGGCCCAACGAAAGGGTGGCATACCTTTTTGTGACTCTATGATATCTTATTTTTGGATCACCCCGTATTGTACGGCTATACATGAAAAGACGTCCCCGTAGTGATTAAAATTGACGTGGCCGAGTGTTTTACCCAAAATACACCGGTCACAAATAGGGGTGCGAAATTTTCGTTGGGCCACCCTGTATAAACTATAAAAATATAGTACTCATCTTTTGTTCTGCTCAATGTTTTTTCGTCCTTGACAAAGATTTCCGCAATTGGCAACCGTCACGTTTGATTTAATAATAATTATTCATCGATTAAGTCCTGGATCTAGTAATATAAAATTGGACAGTCAAGGCAAGGCCAAGTGATATCAGTCTATCTACTCTCTGCAGTTGAAATTTATAACAAAAAAACATAGATTTTCATTCTTGAAAACAACTTTCTCAAAACACATAATGAGTGATTCACTATATTTTGACCCCCCCTCTAACCTCTAACATTCTATACAAAGTGTACAGAAAAAAGTTATAGACAAAAGTTGTTTGGTTTATACTAAATTTTGTTAACTTAGCAGTATCATTTATACAGGGTCTCCCCAAAGCTGTCCGCAGCACCCAACTTCAAAATTTTAAATGGGACACCCTGTATTTTATTTCATTTTTAAATTCTACGTTAAATTCCAAGTCAAATGTGTATGAGGTATATTTATCTTATCTCTTGTGGCTTTCGAGATAAAGGCTGTTAAATTTTAAGGAAAATCCAATATTTTGACCCACTCTAACTCATTTTACACAAGGTGTAGAAAAAAAAGTGTGATACAAAAGTTGTTTGGTTTATGATGATTTTTTTAAATCGGGCTATATTATTAATATAGGGTGTCACAAAAGCTGTTAACAACACCTAACTTTAAAATTTTAGAAAAGACACTCTGTATTTTATTTTATTTTCAGATCATACGTTAAATTCTAAGTCAAATTCATATAAAATAAATCTATCGTAACTTTTGCCACTTTCTAGATAAATGCTGTTCAATTTTGTGAAAAATTTCAAATTCTGGATTTGTATCTTGACAACCATATTGAATAAAGATTGCTTTGAAGCTTAAGTCTGCCTCATAAAAGATAAAAAACAATTCTGATTCAACTTAGAATTTATCGTACAATCTAAAAATTAAATAGAATACAGGATGTTCCATGTAAAATTTTAAAGTTGGATGCTGTGGTCAGCTCTTGGGACACCCTGAATAAACGATCGCACCAGTATTAAAATTAGTATAAACCAAACAACTTTTTTAAAAAACTTTTTTTTGTACACCTTGTATAAAATGTGTGAGAGGGGGGACCAAATATAAGGAATTTTGCCTGGAATTTTGTATTTTTCACAAAATTTAACAGCCTTTATCTCGAAAACGGCAAAAGATAAGATATATATATTTTACACAGATTTGACTTAGAATTCAATGAGGAATCCAAAAACAAAATTAAATTAAGGGCGTCCCATTTGAAATTTTGAAGCTGGGTGCTGTGGAAAGCTTCTGGGACACCCTGTATAAATGATACTGCCACATTTAAAAAAATTTGTATAATACCAACAACTTTTGTATCAAACTTTTTTCTGTAGACTTTGTTAAAAATGAGTTAGAGGGGGGGGTCAATATATTATAGTGAATCACCCTGTACATTCATTTGCAACCTCTAATCCCATCGGGGTTCTTTCAATGTTTATAGTTTTTTGTACACGATGTTGAAAAAAGGATTGTTTTTCCGAAAAAGTTTGATCTCATTTCGAAAAAACAACTTATAGGTATTATACTACGGCGTCTGAAACCTAAATCCAAGATCAGAAGAAATCAGACTTAAGTAATGATTTACTTTTTCCAAACAATGCAGTTTCAATATGTACCCAAGTTATCATTCAAAGTTTCTTTTGTAGTAGCCAGACTGACTTGCAATACATTTGCTTGTAAATATATCGCAATAATATTGTTAGTTATTCCGATGCTTTGTTTTTAATTTCAGTAATTACCGATTCGATTATCAAAAAAATTCTCATGATCAATAAAAAATATACTATAAAATCATCTATTTTGTGAATTATTGTCAAATCAGTTTTCACAGCTGTTGTGTGCTATACGTGTCTTACTCTTAATCTTCATTTATGGTGCATACATAATTTTATCTCTATAGATAAGATTATTCATTATGTGATGACATAATATTTTTGTATGAAAAACTGCATTATCGATTTAACTGGAACTGAAATATAAAAATGATTACCATCATTCATTAGATGTCAAGACTGTTAAGAGATCGACTTTATCTTTAATTCAAGGTCTAACCAATAATATTCTATTTGAGCGAGGAAGATTGTGCTTATAGTGGATAATTCACCTTCCACGTTTTTAAAATCACATTAACTACTCAAGTATTTGCGTAATATTGGGTGGTATCATTGTTAAACGATAAGCATCTGCTTATGCTCGTGTTTCAGTACATTTCAGTACATACTGCAACATGAATTGATAAAATTTAAGTAGATACCTACCTGTTTCAGCATTTACTGATTGGCACCAGCATCTACTATAGTGGTCATACGGGTATGCTTAAAACGGTATCAGTAACATCAAGTATCTGCTTCCGAAAATAAGTATCTACTGGTGAATCCATAAGTCTGCGATACCTTATACTGACGTTATTACTTTCTTTGGGACAAATTGTTTTTGACAATATATCAAGCGATAGTTATTTTTCAACAATTATCAGAAGATGTCTATATGCGTACTACCACCAAAATAAACTGCTCCACGGGGGTTAAGGATATTTGCCAAAAAATATACTGATTTTTATCTAAATAATAACTTTAATGGGCAGAAACAGAGAGCAGAACAGAGCCTCGATTTCCGGTTTAGCTATGTAATGTCCATATACTCTACTCTTTTTACTGAGAATCAAGTCTATCTGTGAAAAAGGCTGACCCATTAAATTTGATTCCTTGCCCACTCTCATCAATGACGCATGTGCAAATTTATCTCTCTCTTTCAAGTCCTTTAACTTTACAGTCTGTAGATTCATGCCTCAAAACGTTGAATGGATTGCCCTGAGTAAGTTAAAAAAAGACATAGGAGCATTGGACTGCCACAAAAATGAAGATATTTGTGTGAACTAGGCAGAAATATATTATTTGACCTTTTAATCCAGAAACTCACTACATGTCGAAAATTAGTAAATACAATAGGTTCCAGCGTTTCAATATTTATATAAATTTCAGTAAATGCTTTAAACATCAGCTGCTACTGAAAAGTATAGATGCCAGTGCCAGTAGTACCTACTAGACTAGACGTACTATTTTTTTATTAATACCACCCTTGTCATTTATAATTTGAGAGTGTTGAAATCTCCATAAAAATGTAAAAATTTCCTTTATTTCTGCCTCTGTTGATTCGTATATAGGAAGATAAACAATGATTCATCCAGAAGCAACATCAAAAACAGGTTAGCTACTCAGAATTTGTCTGCAATTGAGAAGAAATATTAGTGGAAGTGAGATTTCTGGAATATCAAGAGCAACTATTTCATCGATCGAAGAAAACAAAGAGAAAAAAAATAAAAAGTGAGAGCACAGACAAAACTTCAGCAGCATAACGGAATTAGTTACGAGACATCGGGAAAAATTTGATCAAGATGCAAAAAAGAGATATCGCATCGAAGTTAAGCCATTATTGATCTCGTTCAATCAAATAATTAAGACGAAATAAGGGTGCCGACTGCCGACTATACGAAGCAACTATGTTGAGTTTGAGAACATTACATATGAAAACTTGAATTACATAGTATTCATCAAAACTGAAAAGCCCTTTGAAATTGTGGTAATAAAAAATATTATTGGCTTATATACAAAAATTAGTGACAATAATGGGAAAAATTCTGCAGCAGTAGAACTATCAACATACATAAATCAAGAAAATACATATTGATCTATGAATCATTGATGTACACTAAGCTGAGAATACAGAGACTTACGAAGAAAGTTCCTGAGGCAGTATAACAAAGTTTCAGGATTGGACAATATAACGGACTCTTACTGGAAATGCAGGAAACTAAAAAATGAGAGAATAAGAACAGACGAGTCTTCAGACAAAGCTTATGTATTCACTTGTGCGGTACTGGAATAGAACATCAAAGCCCAAGGAAAAAGATTAAACCCAGTGGAATCATACCACTTAGTCTGCAGTTTCATTGTATGTGCATTATCAAAATAACTGCAGCAGATTGATAACTAGTTTCACCTTTCTTTTTCACCAATACAACTGATACTTACATCACTGGAGATTTTTTTTTCTCGGAAATGATTTTTTGAAGAGCTAACGTCTGCAATATTTTACAAAGAAAAATAAGCAAACAAATTTGAACCCCAGCCCAGACGTAGTGTAGAAAAGTATGCACTAGTGGAGCATAACAAACACACCTAATGTGGTTCTATCATGACGGCATACGTCCGAAGTCCGAACTGTACTGCTGCTGGCGGCTGTGCGGGACTTACTTTTTCAGATGATACCAGAGATGATGATACATAATACCATGATATGAATATAGGGGAGAGTTGATGTTAGTTAGCCTGCTAGGTCACCAGACCTTGGACCTTGCGAATTTCTCCTTTACGTGAAAGACAACGAAAGAAGTGTGATTGGCAATTCAAGATATGAAGCAAAGTGTGATGTCCGTTTGCACGGTCGAGCTTGAGATGTAAGACGACCTTAACATGAAACATTTGCCAACCAAAACCGAAGCTTGTTTCACTTACATCTAAAGCCGAATCGAAGTCCGTGCAAACGGACATTAGACTAGGACATTTTTTCCAATAATTACCCTATGTTGATGATAACAAGAGCCAAAAAGTTGCTGGAAATGTAATTCTGCACTACTCTCGTTCTGGACGATTTTTTATCACATTCCATAATAATGAATCAAGGGTGATTCATTATTATGGAATGTGAGAATTCTGAACAACTTTGATTGTATGATAATTTATCGTAATAATAGGAATAAAGCAAACACACGTGCCCTTATTTTCAAGATGGCGTGGTGAGCTCACCTTCAATTTTCCCGAAAAAACTCAGAGTTAAGCTATTGAGGACCCCCTCCACAAATTAAAAAAAAGGTTTTCGCTTAATTCCCAAAATTCTTAGGAAAAGCACGGATTTACTGTACTTACTATACCTATTTACACTGATAGAAATTTCCCAGGCATCTTTTTGAAGTTCTATACAAAAATGACAAAGAAAAACCCCATAAATTAGACACACTTCAAAATGTCTAAACTAAAAGTCAGATTATAGTATATGCAAATGATATGATATATCAAAGGTTCGTATATACTTCGCAATTTTCCACTATTACCTACTTACGTTGCAGTTAAGGAGATAAGCCGAATGACACACATAATTAAATTATCATCCAGTAAAATTGTATCGGCGTGTTTTCTAACTATGGTACGAAACTTCAAAGGGTGATTCGTTATGTCGTTTTAAGAAAAAAAGTTAACATGAATAAATGTCCGGGGTTGTTTTCTTTTACTGAAACTATAGTGATGTTGGGTAGTCTAATAAAGGATTTTCTCATTTTAAAAATGAAATTAGCACAAGGGACCAAAAAGTTATAATAATCTTAAAAAAATATAGAAAGTAGGTACAAGTTTTTTTTCTCAATAATATTGGCTGTGGTGCCCACTGAGACGCCACTGAATTTAATAATTTCAATCTATTTAGGTTTAGATGAGGGTCCTATTGAGTTCTTCAAACTACGGCATCAAATTTCAACCAAATCGGTTTTTAATGATATACAGGGTGTCCCAGCAAGGGTGGCCACCGGCCATATCTCGGAAACTACTGGACCTAAAAGTTCAGGAAAAAAAATATGATCACTAAAGTGGCCACGAGAAAATGCTGGAAAATATTTTTAACTTCGAAATTTTTCCGCTAGGGGGCGCAATCAAAGCTTAAATATTAAAATTCGATATTTCTCCGGAAATTCTCAGATTGAGGTATATCTTTATCAACATGGTTAGAAAACCTAGACAATTTCACGTCTTTTTGGTACAGGGCTCATTGGCGTACCGATCTTCGTGTGAGTAGGGGAAGGTAGTGAAAGTGTAATTGTTCAAGTGGCTGTAACTTATAAACGACTTGTCCGATTTTGTTGCGTATAGGCTTGTTTGGAAGATAAATGTGAGAACTTTCGAACATCGTATCCAGTATTGCGTGATTGTCTCCAGCAAAATTGCTAGAAGGGGTAACTTGAATTAAAAAAAGGGTTTTTCATTTTACCGCAAAAATTTAAATGGTATGGTATAATTCTGATTATAATAACTAGAAGGTTTTTTCTTGTAAATTTAATCTTCATTTCGATTCTGTTATCAGAATTATACCGTACCATTTAAATTTTTGCGGTGAAACGAAAATAACAGTTTTTAATTCAAATTACGCCTTCTAGCAACTTTTCTGGAGACAATCACGCATCACAGGATACGATATACGAAAGTACTCACATTTATCTTCCAAACAAGCCTATACGCAACAAAATCGGACAAGTCGTTTATAAGTTACAGCCACTTGAACAATTACTCTTTCACTACCTTCCCCTACTCACACGAAGATCGGTACGCCAATGAGCCCTGTACCAAAAAGACGTGAAATTGTCTAGGTTTTCTAACGATGTTGATAAAGATATACCTCAATCTGAGAATTTCCGGAGAAATTTCGAATTTTAATATTTAAGCTTTGATTGCGCCCCCTAGCGGAGAAATTTCGAAGTTATAAATATTTCCCAGCATTTTCTCGTGGCCACTTTAGTGATAATTTTTTTTTCCTGAACTTTTAGGTCCAGTAGTTTCTGAGATATGGCCGGTGGCCACCCTTGCTGGGACACCCTGTATATGATGAATTTATAAATACCGTTTTTTTTATCTGTTTATCAGAGACGTAGCAACACATGTCTTCTCTGAAGTCTGAAGTTCCGTACCATGTAGTTAGGAAACAAGCCTGTACAGTGTGAAATTAAAAAATTAGGGGCAAGCTGAATTTTTCTTCTTCTAAGAAAATCAGAAAATAGATCACCCCTTGCATGTTTTGGGCAATGAGGGTATTTTTTTAAATTATTGTGCTGCAACAAAATAATAATTGGACACAAATTGTTTACATCACTGGGTGCCGGAAATTTTTACAACAAAATTTGGTCTCTATCCGTATATTTTTTTTTGCCAAGTTTTGCATAATTTCGGGAAAGTATAGGTGAGGTCAAAATGATCCCAGTTTGTCATGAAACTTTTTCCTCCAAAGCGCCTCCTAAGGGGTAACCATCGATTTAATTTTTTAGCTCTAACTTTTGAACTGGCTTGTATAATTTGATAAAATTTTAGTATGTTGTGTAGGCCATATAGACTCATGAAACCATAGTGAAGTCAATATTTGAAATTGTGGGGGGAACCAGGAACGGACTGGCCACCAAACCTTTTGGGTCCAATTTTAGACAAGTGTCATTTTACAGAGCTGAAAACTACTTTTTCAAATACTCTGATCTTTTTTCATCAAAAAAGGAGCTCCTCTTTCGTTCCGATAAAACTAACCGTTTTCGAGAAAAATAGATTTTTGTTGTACATGTTATTGCAATAATCCACTAAAATACTACGGCGAGACACCAGTTGTAAGTATTTTTGGTATTGAAAAATTCCTCGACATTCTCAGATTGATTGCCTATACTAGAATTAGTTAAAAATTGGAAAAAACAAAAGAAACAATTTTTTTTTTTCAATTTTAATTTGAATTTGACAAATTCTAGTACTGTCAATCACTCTGAGAGTGTCAAAAAAAATCTATATCAACAATAAGAACAACCGTTGTCTAGCCGTAGTATTGTAGTGTATTATCGCAATAACCTGTAAAACAAAAACCGATTTTTCACGAAAATGGTTAGTTTTATCGAAACAAAAGAGGAGCACCTTTTTTGATGAGAAAAGGTCAGAATATTTGAAAAAGTAGTTTTCAGCTTTGTAAAATGACACCTGTCAAAAATTGGGCCCAAAAGGTTTGGAGGCCAGTTCGTTTTTGGTTTCCCCTACAATTTCAAAAATTGACTTTACTATGGTTTTATGAGTCTTTATGGCCTACACAACATACTCAAATCTCATCAAATTATATAAGACGGTTCAAAAGTTACAGGAGATACATTAAATCGATGGGTACTCCTTTAGGGCTCTGTATCTCCGTTAGGAGGCGCTTTAGAGAAAAAAAGTTTTATGACAAACTGGGGTTGTTTTGACCTCCCCTATAAACCTTGTATACAATAATAACTAAATTTTGTACACAACGGCTTCATGACATATTATTATTATTATGGAATCGGATGCTGCTAGGCTTTTTGGTGGGGGGCTCAGATTAATAAACAAGTATTTATCTGAGGTGGGGGGGCTCTCAAGACAAAGTGTCTTGTGTTCCCTCTGTTTATGGAGCCCACAAACTGAGGGGGCCACTTGACAAAAATAAAAAATGCGGGTCCTCTAAATTTCTTGTAATATTCTCTGATAAAATGTGTTGCCCTGTATAACTTTGCCTTAGAAAAGTTGTTAAGAGTTTTATTATTTCCGAACTTTTGTTAAACACATTCTTCAAAAAGTTTTTGAGCAAATTAGCCCTCATAAAGCTTGTTGGTATAATGAACATACAACTTATCCTTATGATAACTGTTTTTAAACTTCACGATTTTTGGAGATATCGCCCAGTTCATTGACAAACTGGGGTATGCTGATTTTTTCATGAATATCAACAAAAATCCGAGTTTCAAGAAAAGTTTATCAGGAAAAGTTGTATCCATTCATCATGATTTTGCAGAAAACACTCTTTGAAAACCACCAAAATTTGTTTATCAAACGGTTATCAGCATATTATCATAAAGTTATAGAGAATGTTGTTTTGTAGAATTTCAGTCTATTTTTTTTATTACAGCACAATTATTATGAAAAACCACCCTTATTGCTCAAAAAGTGTAGGGAGTGAGATGCCTAATTTTATAAAAGACCGAAGACAGTTGCTTATAAACACTGAAACATTCAGCTTGCCTCTTTTTTTTAACTTTCGAACTACACTGAGATATTACTTTATTGAAAGAAATATTCAAGAACATCCAAAATCTTTCTATTTCAATAGTCGACTGATCTTAAATTTTAAATAAGAAGGAAGTTAGTAATATACTTAACTGTCATTTGAAAAATGTTTAATCAGTTTATTGAAATATCCAATCTTATAGCTTTTGTACAAAATTATTGTAAAACCTAAAATATCAATTTTCTAGTCGGTAAGTACAATGTGGGCCCTTCAGTTGACTTATGCCCGTTTGCACAGGTTCAGCTGCTTAAGTGGAGCTTAAGATGACAGGTTTGCTAACCAAAACTAAAGCTTGAGTTCCACTTACAAGCTGTATCTGTGCAAACGGACATTCATCACCTATCCAGAAATGTTGCAAATCAAAAAGCGATATATATCCGCTTAAAGTTACTTCTCTCATGCATAATCAAATTATTTGAACACAGTTGATTTTGGTTATTCGTATGTATCCACTCCTGTTGAAACTATACCCGAAAATGTGGTATGAATGTATACATTTTCTCAATAATGTTTATTTTGCAATTAGACAGTTTCTCGTATCGTTGGTAGAAAGAGGGAAAAAGAGCAGATCCGTAAGTAAGGTGTATACATTTAGTAAACATTGTGAATTGTGAAGTTTACTATTCTTTTAAATACTGTACTGTACCGTACTGGTTCAGTTTCAGTAAACTTGATATCATCACAGATCTTCAAAATCAATTATGAACCAGTATTAAAGCTGTTTTTTTTTCAGGGCTTCATGATTATGCCTGTTCGCAACTTTTCATGTCTTGAAGTCACAAAGAATATGTCCCTTTTATCGAATGATAAGAAAAAAACTACATTACGGGACTTCAAGTTAGATGAACCACAAGAAAATCCTTTAGTTGTAATGCTAGCATGGATGATGGCCAAAAAAAAGCACACAAAGAAATATGCTGATATTTGGATGCAGAAAGGATTCGATGTTTTGTGTGTATCTGTTAATCCATGGCAATTCTTATGGCCTTTGAAAGGAACCCAGGTATGCCTTTCAATCAAAAACTATGCACTTTTTTCTATTTTATTCCCTTCAAGCCATCTTATTGAAATCAACACGCTTTTTTCTGTAATTTAATTTGATTGTGCTGGAATAATAATTATTATTATTCCTGGTGAATATTATTTGTACCTAAATTCGGTAGGATTCAAAAAAAAATCTGCGCTTTTTAAAATATTGATACATTTGGCGAAAAGACTCGACACTGGTTAGAGAACTAAACTTGTTCGCCTGGTAATACAACAAATTAATATTTGTTCACACAAGGACCTTGAAAAAAATTAACAAACGATAATAAAAATCGAATCCCTATTTATCAACAGTTACCTTTCTGAAAGTATGTATTGGAATTATTCTGATTGATAGTTATTCCTTTGTTTAGGATTTTGCAATCTACATGCCCTTCATGGTCCGGTCTCACGATTCATTGAATCCTGTTTGCTTTTCCTTTTAGAAAGGAGATTGACTCATTTATATTGAACGAATTCGATTCAAAACTCACCACACTAGACTCAGTAGTCACTAGACAAGTAGAATAGTAGAAATATAGTTTTTTAACGTGCTATATTTTGATAATTGATTTCAATTCGTTGATATGATTAAGAAATAGTATATTATTGTACAGGGTGATTCATTTTCAGCGACAGGGTGCCAGTTCTCGTAAACTATTCATCATAGACTCAGGATGTTTTTTTTTTATAATAATGTACCCAAGAGAAAATGCTGGAATTCAAGCTATTAGGATCGCCGCAAGGGGGCGTAACGGTACTGTGAAAACAGAAAATCGATAAATGTTCGAAATTTTTCCCGGTGAACAACAAAAAAGAATGTGGAAACAGATTTTAGACAATATTCTCTACAAAATTGCCCCCCGACACTTCTCTCTAAGTTGTCAAATAAGACAGCTACAAACCGTCAAACTTGATGTCACTAAATTGCCTATAACTTAGAAAATCCTTGACCGATTTGACTGTTTTTTAGCTCATTTTAAAGAAGAAAATTTGATCTTTCTGGTGAATGTACTCGAGGTCGATTTTATCCGCTTTAGCCGACCACACAACATGAATTGTGAAAGTCAAACCTGTATTTCAAATGTGAACCCACTAAATAGATGCCTCCATCGTATTATTTGGATAATTTCCTATCACTTTCATAGAGATCACTTTCCAATTCTTGGTTTTGACATAGAGGAGTTACAGAAACTTCATCAGGAATCTCGCAAGAAATACTTCTGAAACAGCCCCTATTAATTTGAATTTGTCAAAAAGATACACATCATATTATTTGTTTTGATTCGCGTTCAACATTTTCTTCAGTTGATGTTGAAGAGAAAAGCCGATAAGTGAGAATGCCAACTATTTTTCGTTTTTTTTTCCTACGAGCAGCTGACAAGTAGAATACAGAGCACCACTTGGGACATAACAATCTATCGGGAAATATTCTATTCCAAGCTTAAAATGAATTGATAACTTGCTTTGTGTCACTATTAATTTTGTTTGAGAATTTTTGATCTAACTTAACTCTTGAAGGTTGTTGCTGGTGAACTGCTGAAATTCCTTGACCAAAACAAATCGTACTCTCCATTGCTGCTTCATGGATTTTCAGTTGGTGGATACCTTTGGGGTGAAGTCATGGTCCAAATGCTACATGACAAAGAACGCTACCAACAAATACTGGACAGGATTGTTGGCCAGGTAAGTGCTCCGTAATATATTTGATTGAAGATATTAGTCAGGATCAAACGAAAAATTCCGCTGAGTAGCGCCATTTTCTTAGATATTACGATACCTACCCTAGCAGTAAATATCCCGATTATACCCCAGCTTACCAAGTCTTTCAATTCTTATCTATGCCTATGAATTGACAGAGGAATATCCAGATTTCATATTTTCCAGGCGTAGTTCAATAATATACACTATCAATTTACTCCAAAAAAGCTATATGTATACTTAGTGCCGAATATACTCCATTATACCACCAAGCGTGTTGCTATGTGTGGCGGAAGGAATAGTTTGATTTATACGATATCTTTCACCATACCCACGTACAAGCAAAATATCGGCGAAATAGAGCCTATCTCCATGCACCAACGGAAATTTAAATACACTAAAAAACTGAATCGAAGTAAAATTTCAAGCTATGATCCAGAACATTGACTAATATCTTATTCAAAAATCATTAGAATCCACAAATAAACAAAAAAGTGTAAGTGCTATTTTTTATTTAGCTCAAATTTCATTGGTGTAGGTATGGGATAGTGCCGCTGATGTCACAGAAATCCACAGAGGCCTACCACCAGCGGTGTTTCCGAGAAATAAAGTTATGGCCAATGCTTTGGAAAAATATGTTCTGTAAATATTATTCATACAAAACGAAATTATTTATTCCGAATTGATTTTCATTTTCCAGATATCATATGAAAGCATTTGATAAAGTTGCTACCAGACACTACATAAGGTCCAGTCAGATGTTCCATACTAATATGGTTCATGCTCCAGCTTTGTTTTTGTTGAGTAAAACAGATCCCATCGGTACTGAGAAATCAAACCAAAGAGTCAAAGACAGTTGGGAAAGTATGGGAATGAAGGTATACCCGATAATCTAATTTAATGTAGTCCAAATAAAACATTACTCATTTTTACAGGTGAATTGGAAAATTTTCGAAAAATCCCCACACGTTGGACATTTCAGAAAATATCCTGAAGAGTACGTTGCTGAAATCTACGGATTTTTGGACCGCCTTAACTTGAACGTGGATAAACAGAACCGAATCGAAGAAAGAGAAGGTGACAAATTGACAGTTGAACAATAAATTTTATTGCTTTTTACAACTTTTCAATGACCGTATTTTTAATTATTTCTATTTAGTTGAAATATGTCATAATAAGATTATAATATATTCAACAAAAAAAACTGAATTCACTACCAGGGTTAGTGCCTTTACACTATTGGTGTAGACTGTGATAAGCCGTTTAAGGTAACACGGTGTTTATTGATAAGTAGCTGAATGTGGACTGGAATATTGTGAAAAATATATTGAAAAACCATAATACGAGTATTATAAGGTGAATTAATCACTGGTTATTACTTCGATGTTGTCGCTTTTTTGATACGACAAAAAATAATGTGTGTGGAAAAAGTAATTTTATATTTAATTAAGTTTGCTCATTTTTTCAATGTGACTACATATATTCATCTAGTTTAGGCTAGTTTCTTCAAGAGCAAAAAGTATTTATTCATTTTTTTACCCGGAATTTTGAATGTCTGTATAATCATTGTTATGTGGAATATAACCTGTTATTGTCACTGTTTAATGTTTCAATCTTTGTACCCTTCCGGACCTTGAGTTTCAGTTGTGGTGCAAAATAGGACAATTCTTGGTTGTGAAGCCCCGATAAATGAGATGAAGTGGGTTCTTCGATATCTGTTTGCAAGATCAACGTTTTAGCAATATAGGTAGGTACCGATTTAACCGATCACCACCTGATTCCAATGATTCCCTTTCGTGAAAAAGCTCCACCTACATAGGCACCGTTACGAAAAAAAATTAGGGAGGGGCAGATCCAAGCAGGAGGCAAAAAAAGTCGGTTGTCACGCCCAATTTTCGCCCACAATTCGTTTAAAATCGTTAAAAAAAACAAAAAGTTCGTGGGGTTGATATGTAGGAATCGCGCCTGGACAAAAATTTGAATAATTTGAGTAAATCCAGGGGCAGCCCTTATGTAACGACGCCATGTCCACCTTTGGCTCACACATTTCAATTGAAATTATTGTAGTTTTCTCGTGAAAGAAATAAAAAGCTATTGGATTGACGGTATGTTTGATTATGGCTCGTTTACCTGTTCATGCACCAAATTTCTTATTTAGAGAAATTCTGCATTAGATTGATGGATATATTGGAGAGGCGCCTTGAATAACGTTGTTGGTGCTAAAATTAAAGGAGATCAAAAAAATGGTTGATGACATGTTTAAGTTAATTTTCGATGTTTGTATCATCTAGTTGTAACTAGATATGTAAATTTAAAATAAAAATAAGTCGAACGAAATTTTTACTCTATACGATGAATGAGATATTGCAATTTTTTGTATGGTTCAAGGAATAGCGTTGTATATTGTATATTGAGCACTTACAATGTTATTCCACTTTGTTTGTGATGAAATTTAATAATGGTGGTCCATATAACAATATCTATTTACGTTACTAAGACGGTAAATGACTTTTTGACTAGTTTCTAGACGAGTAGTTTAATGTCAACGACTGTTTATCGTAAATTGTTTTCTTTCATACTGTGATATATTTTTTTAATCGGTCCAAGAGAAAAACTGCTTGCTTATTATCAAAGCACACATTGAGATGGCGGTGGTAGCAGCCTGTCTCACATTCTTTCCATTAGATGGCGCCAGCCAAACCATGTCACCACTTAGATAATATGGAAAGGTTACTTATGTTGGCAACATTTTATGTCAAGTTATAGATTCTTAATTAAAACCATGAGATGGTGCCACTTTAAATCATGCTACCAATTAAGTAGTATAAATAGTTTGGGTGCTTATGTTGCCAACATTTTATGTCAAGTTATCGATCAAAACCATGAGATGGCGCCAGCCAAACCATGCTACCAATGCAATTTCACAGTCTTTGATGATCCAAAATGTAGCAAAATGGTAAAGTAAAATTTTACAGTCTCTGTTGATGTAAAGTGCCATTTTCCGGACTAGCAACGTGTCCGGTAAATGATACTTCACAGTACAGTATGAAATACAAAATACGTGATAGGCACGATCACACATCACACTGTACCCACATTATTACCAAATGCATCCTAGTTGAGATCGACCCTGAATAAAGTTTCAGTAATCAAAGTTAGAATACTTTTTCTGAATCTCTCGTAATATATTGGCTATTTTTTCGTCCAAACGGTTTCCAAAGAAAAAAGAGAACATCATTTATGTTTATAGTTTATACAGTTATTATAAGCATATGCATGATTTCTGCATATCAAAGGGGTCATGAGATTTATTGTTTTGAAAACAATGCAAGTGTTTTTATATTTGAATTTTCAATTTGATTATAATAATTATCATTTGGTCATTTTATTATCAATGTTCCCTTAATAAAAAAGGTCATGGCCCATTGACGTATTCTAAAATCATACAGGGTTTCCCGGTTAAAACTAACTACATGGCACCACATAGGGGTATTGGAAACGGTAAGAGATACGACGTTGCATTAATGAAAAAAACGTAGCGTATTTGTAGAATCGATACCGTTACAGGGATAGATACATGGTGAAAAAGAAAAATGTACATTTGTGAAAAATACTACAATATCTTGCTTATTATAAAAGCTAACACTTTCAATTTTTCGGGATATGGGTTAGAGGAGAGGATACGACGATTCTAAAAACGGCGTCAAAAAAATTGTAGGCCTACTATGTTGCGTCCAGCCAAAGTCAACTTCTATTTCTTTTATGGGAGCCATATTTTTGAAAAGCATTATTAATGCGGATTTTGAAAATGGAAAAGTTCAATATGGTGCCCATAAGAAAAAGAAAAGTTCAACTTGGCCAGGTGCAACATGGTGAATAGACTGCCTAAGTCTGACGTCACAAAAGTGGTTGGAGCTCATTATTTTTCAATTTTTTTGCGTGAATTTCCTTAAGGAAAATATTGTTGAGTGTTTTTGAATCCGTGATAAGCTGATAAGCGGATAAGATCTTTAATAGTGAAATTTGGTTGGACAAAAGTGATATTTACTGGATTAAATAAGTTTTCGACAAGGTAAGTTGATTTCAATGTATAGTTAATGCTTGGAAACATTTTGAGGTTATATTTTATTGACTTTTTCTCAGATTATGCTGAAGAAAATAGCTTTGAAGAGTATTTTTACCTTTCTAGTATTGATGCTTTCTTTAAAAACAACAATAAAACTATCAAAATCTCAAATATCATGATTTTGGAATTTACGCAACAAAAACAAAACAATCTGTACGATAACCTCAGAAAATTTCAAACAGCAAATAGTCTGAAGAAAAGTCGATATTATTGAGAAAAATGTAAACAGGATTACCTCAAGATGTTACCAAGCATTAATTATACACTAAAATCAATTAAACTTGTCAGAAACTTATATGATTCCATTAAATATCACTCTCGTCTAACCAAATATCACTGCTAGAAGTCTTATTTTCTTGTAACAATTCAAAAATACTGAAGAGAAATTTTCTCATGGGATTTCACCAAAGAATACGAAAAATGTGGAAAAATAATAAACTCCACATACCGTTGTGACTTCACGACTTGGGCAGGCTATTGTTGAGGATTGAAAATTTGAAAATGTTAGCTAAAAACTTTATACTAAGCAAAATATATCGGCTTTCCAAAAATGGACAATTTCCATTTTCAACCTGTATACAGTGTGTCCAGAATAAAATGATGTACGTGGGGATATCGGAAACTACAGGAGATACAGTATCGGTTAAATGGAAGAAAAGTTGCGTATTTGCGTGCCCAAGAATAATCTCACTTTGGTTTGTTTTGATTCGATACCGTAATGGAGATACAGGGTGAAAAAGAAAAATGGCCATTTTTTAAATAGCACAATATTTCGGTTATTATAAAAGATGAGGAATTGAAAATTTCTGGATCTGGGTAAGAAGATACGGTGATTTTGAAAATTGTGTCGAAAAAATTGTAGGCCCACTATGTTGCTTCCGGCCGAAGTCAACTTTTGTTTTTCTTATGGGCGCCATATTGGTTTTTCTAATTTCCAAAATCCTTATCAAAAATGCTTTCCAATAACATGACTTTCATAAAAAAAACAGACTTGACTTTGACTGGGCGCAACATAGGAGGCCTAAACTTTTTTGATGCCGTTTTTAGAATCGTCGTATCCTCTTATCCATTATCCTGAAAATTTAAAAGTTTTAGCTTTTATAATAAGCAAAATATTGTGGTTCTTTGAAAATGTGCCTTTGCTTTTTCACCCTGTATTTACATTACGGTATCGATTCCAAATAAGACAAAGGTAGAATATTTTTGGGCATACAAAGACGCTACTTTTCTCTTATTTAAGCAACGTCGTATCTCTTACCGTTTCCAATATCCCCATATAGTGCCATGTAAATCATTTTATTCTGGACACACTGTATACATAACGGTATCGATCCAATATAAAACAAAAGTAGAATATTTTTGGACCGACAAATACGCGACTTTTCTTCCATTCAAGCCACGTCGCAACTCTCACCGTTTCCGAAATCCCGATTTAGCTACTTTTATCTGGGACACCCTGTATAGCGACATATAAAAATCCATTTGATTTTGTTCAATGAGAACCGTTAGTCGTACGAATGAAAATCAAGGCATCATTTTTGACAGTAAATAAATCGCAAATTTTGTATGACGTTTACGAATTTTCCAATCAGAATAGTGAATATCACCACTGGTGAAACTAGAAAAATAATCTCCACCCCAAAAAACGTGTTGACTACTATTTTTGTCAAGCGGTGTAAGGGCAGGGTTAGGCCCCTTTGCGCTACACCCACGGGTTCATTGTGCATCCTAGTCGTCCACACCCAGGTTCCGAGAACAGTGGTGATTTGGGAGTATCAACTCTTGTGGCTGCTAGCAATAAATTGTACTACAACCTCATTCTGTTTTATTAACCAATAAACATGTTTCTGCGCAGACCTGTAGAGCCCGTCATCTCGTTCAAACGCTTTCAAATATCTTCATTCAATGCAAAGTTACATTTGAGAAGACATAGAACATGTAGGTACAATACTGATCTAGAATAAAAATACAAAGAAGTCTTTCCCAGAAAGAACAAACCAGTGTGTACTGGGGGTTGACGGTCACTCTTTCATTACAGTCTTTCACTTAAAAACAGGCGACATTACACCGCTCCTATGCCAAATAGCATTTTTGGGTTCCTTTTTAAGAGAGGGTTCATCGTCGTTCGAGTATGACTTAAACATGTGGGTGGGTAGCAAACGCGATGTCCGATGTTGATGACACACATTTATCCACTTGGGGTGTGTTTTAATGGATTGTAGACAACGACAACATCACAACAAAATATACAAGACATAACAAGCTCCAAAACAAAAGGCACACGGCATCACTGTCCGCGCTGCCAATCCTATGGGTGCCGGCAATTTGTACCGCAATGTTTGTTTTTCTATAGTGGCATGAGCGCGCCTATTTAATTGCGTCATCAATGACGTTCAAGATATTCTATTTTGTATCAGCCATAGGTGAAACCACGGTGTAAGATTAATAGGTGATGTCACGAGCCGGCAGAACGTGTCTCGAAACTACTAACGCCGGCCGTAGTAGTCAGACAGGTTAGTGGGCCGAGGAATTTTTAGACGGGTATCAATCAAAATGTTCCTGTGGTCATAGTATTTGATTAAAAAGGATTGGGTTAGTTGGTTTCAATCGAGTATATGTTTTATTATGGAATTCTTATTAAAAATTAAGAATCAAGACCTACAGGAAGGCTTGAGACAATCATTAAAAAATGCAAATATGGGTTATTTTGCAAATTTTTGCAAGCGCAGCCTAAACGGCTACTTTGACAACAAAAATTTCCGATTAAAATTTGTAGCTGAGGAAATTTTCTATAAAATTGTTCCGCTGGCAAATTTTTAGCTCATATGGTTTTCGAGTTTCATCTCCACGAAAATGCAAGATTTTTTTTTAAATTTCAAGCGTTCACGCCGTTGTCGCCTGTGATTGTGTTTTACCGCCAGGCATAATATAAAAGGATTTGTTGCTTGTCATCTCTATAAGTATGTAATTGTTGTTAACCTGTTCCTGTAAGATGGTTTTACAGCTGATTTAATGATCATGGATGATGAAAACAATTTGAAAAACAAAATGATAAAATAATAAGACACTGATCATAAATAATATGTATATCTATTTATATAAAAATGAAAAACAATATTTGATTTAAATACAGATGCCAAAGTTATGCTTATCTGTAATATGTATCAAAAAAGTAATAATCTACTACATACCTAATAGGTATGGTGTTTGACAAAATTAAATATCGAGTTGAATATAAAAGTAATTGTGAAAATCTTTAATTTAAATTTAAACAACGTTTATTCAACATGTTTTTAAGTCTTTTGCAATCTATTATCCACCAATGCATAATAGTGATTAATTAATTAATTAATTAATTTATTAGGATATTTCGGGATGCTCGTGGATTATTTGTTACAAACATTGAAAGTGTGACATTTGCATACTCACCTTGTTTCACTCGATTTCTAGAAAACGAACTATACATTCCGGTTCAAAATGTCTTTCGCAGGCACAATCCTTTTCAGTTAATTTTCTGTCTTTTCGAGGAATTGCCTGGTTATATTTTCTTAAATCGTTCTTAGGAATTGCGAATATGGAATATTTTTCTTTACATGTAGCGTACCCGCTTTTACAGATCGGCACACAGCATTTTCTTCCCATGATTTACTTGATAACTTACACAAAAATTATTGTAATTGCGACAAATTTGCCGTTGACACGTCAAGGTGGGACTAATGTACAATCACAAATAAAATAATCAATAAATCAAGCATGAAAAACTCGTTTTTTTGTAATTTGACGCGCCTACATCGCTCGCATTAATAGCCGGAAGAAATATTTTAGGCCCACTTCAGTGCGTCCTTGTCGCACAATTTCGTCTCTGTTGCGTTAGCAAATATGAGACAACCGGTCTGTATGTTGAGATGGCGCGTGACACCACCTATTTATCTTACACCGTGGGTGAAACTAAGCGACCATCAACTGTTAGACTTCAGAGAAGATCAGAAATCGCTCTGAACACGTTTGGTCAAATCAACATCGAATGAAGTGGTCGGTCCTGCCCAGGCAACCCTGGAGGATGCGGACATTCTTGGAAGCTGCCTTCATTGGACAAAACTAGAAAATTTCAAGCAACAGCAGTTTGGAAATCCCAACATTCCCAACTATGTACCTATTTGAATACCTGTCGATTCCAACCTCAAGCTCACGTGACCGGCGGTTTCCTCCAAAGTTTGTGTCAAGATGTCCAATGCCACAAGGATTCTGATCCTTTACCTCAAGAATATCGACTTTTACTCAATTATAGTAGATCAAAAGTAAAAACATTATTATTGTTGGTTGTCCTTTTATCATACATCAGTTTTGTGCCGCAGATCAGGAAGTGAATGAATCACATTACATTATATGAGAAAGAAACGCTTTTTTCTAATGCAAACCCCCTGGACCATTAGAAAGATCTGCCGATTTTCAAGAATTGAGATAACAATTTTTATTCACATAATTGGCATTTCTTTCATTTTCATTTAAATCCATTGTTCGTTTGGATATCAATGAGATAGACACGAAAATGAGAAACTGACTTTAACAATACTCTTTTAATTTTCAAGGCGCTTATGAATAAATACAAACAAAACGGGAAAACATCTAATTTGTCCCTTGAATACAAAAATAACTCTTGACATCCTTACTCAAAACCAATGTCTAACAAATTTTAAAACATTCTCGAAATTATTAAAACCCAGCCATCATTTCTTTGAGATTACCGAAATAGATGCACATAAACTTGATAACAAATGCTTCCAAGTGTACAATATGCTTATTCCCTTGACTCATCCTATGATCATACACTGCAGCCTCTTGTATAACTTTAGGAATGATACTTTTATCACATTTCAAAACCAACTCTCTCACGAGTTCTTTAAGAATTATCTCAGGTGGTATTGCGTTTGCTAGCAACTCGTACAAATGATCCCTTATAAGACCGATTTTTTCGATGTTTTGGGACTCAGTAATCATTTTCGCCGTTTTTTTGATGAACCTTAACCAATCTGGCTCGGGTATTTCACCCTTAAAAGGTTTATTGGCGTTCTGATTTTGTACCTTGCATGTTTCACAAATTAGTATGGCTCGTCGCAAATTGCCGTTAACTGATTCCGAGATTTTTTTTATGAATTCTGGAGGCAAATGGAAATCCTCCTTTTTGGTAATATTTTGGATAATTTTAGTTATCTCATCTTTGTTTGGTGCTGGAACTCTGATTGGTAGGCAACGAGATTGTATAGCTGGTATCACAGGGGAAAGTGACGTTGCACACAAAATAAGCCTGAAAAGAAAATGCATTTCAATACAACGTATACAATAGTTTGTACCATATTATTGCATTAATTGAAGTTA
Organism: Orchestes rusci; assembly: GCA_958502075.1. NCBI lineage: Eukaryota > Metazoa > Arthropoda > Insecta > Coleoptera > Curculionidae > Orchestes > Orchestes rusci. The sequence goes on along the minus strand of OY293312.1, from coordinate 19,280,572 downwards.
AGAAACTCATATGATTCATAGTTTTCCTCGACAGACATGTACTCTGGTTTAAAATAATTTCAAGAAATGGTTCCTTTAAAGAAACATTATTTCACGGCTATCCGATGTGAGTGGTAGTGGTACCTGGTTCCTGACTGATGAATCCTATTCAGGATGAAATCAGTATCAGTAGGGCGCCACTCACAGAGACTGAACTGTAGAACGAACTTTATTACAGGTCTGTGAGCTGAATAGTATTAACTAGAGAAGTCGGCTTTAATAAAGCGCACGAACCCATTTTTATCGTTGGCTCGCCTTCCAGCATGTTCATAAGCTTACGCGCTGAAGTCAAAATTTATAATAATTATACTATACAGAACAGGTTCCATAAATCGAAGCTAATGCCCACCCGGATTAACGAAAAATCACGATTATCGCGTTGTACCCTTTTATACAGGGTGTTTTCTAATTGAGTACATTACATTCAAGGGCATATTCCCGAGCTAATTTCATGATCAAAAGAAACATATAAACATATGTCCGGAAGTGCATTGTTTTTAAGATACAGGGTGTTGAACTTGCGGATTGAGCCTAGACAACGTAACTTTATCTATAGGTATCCATCAAAAGATCAATGATAGGGAAATTTTGACGACGCAAATAGAAAATAGCAATTTGGGAAAATTTTTCATTACACTATATCCCATTCTTTTTGGACTGTATAGAAATGGTATGAATTTTGGTGCAAAACTATACTCAAGTAGGTACATTTCTGTTCATTGATAGATAGTCTAAGATGGCACAACATCAATCAAATCAATCTATTAGTTATCAGCAGATTCACTTAGAATGCATTAATAATATTGTCCGAGAGAAATCGGGTATTGTCTTGAAGAAATGAGCCTGCCAACCTGCTCGTCGGTAAAAGTCTTCCAAACGATTTTCGTGCAACACTTGGGCTAATCCACAAAACTGAAGATGAAAATATAATTGTTTGGTTTGGGGAAGAATGAATAAGTATCTACTAGTTGATATTTAGAAACCAACCATAGTGTTGTTCGACGATACCTTGTCAAATGTTGAAATCGAAAATACAGCGTTGCTCAATTTTTTCTCAATAAACTAAAGAAAAATAAAAAAAAAAAAATTGGGTTAAAACTATATGTATTTCTAGGGGAGAAGGAAGTGGAGTCCTCAATTCTTCACAAATTTATTAATTAAGAATTGAGGACTCCACTTCCTTCTCCCCTAGTATACTATGTATCTTCATCCTGGAACTTCGATTGATAAATTAAATGTATTTCCACATGAGGTCTCTGTTACTGACAGCAAGAATAATTGTCACATATCTTATTGAAGAAGTAATGTACCTAAACTTTAGAATGACAAGCTTCAAAGAGAAACCTCTTAAAAAACTCAACATATTGTCATCGTAATAATGGGGTGGGAAGTACGCTGTTTAAATCCACTCATTCATGTTACGATGATATTATGCTGACCCAACAGTTTTTGGATATAAATTCGGCCACGGAACGATGGTTCGGAAGAGGGAATAGTAGTGTCAGTCAAGCTTCTAGCTTGGCAAGAACTCCTATTATTCCTCTCGAGCCAGCGGCCCATGCCCATCCTCGGCTGTAATTGTTGGTATTTCAAGAAAATAGAGATGTTGTGAAGTGATACGAGTTTCTTTTTTGTCTGAGTGCTACGTCCTTAGCGCGCAATAAGGGTAGGGTACATTTGAAGACCCCACAAGCCCTTATTGTGACAATATAAAATGGAAAAAAAAGAGTTTTTTTGATAGAATAGAACTCATTTCCACTTTACTCCAGACCAAAAACTCACAATAATAATTAAACTCAAAAACAAGATACATCATTTTCCATCATCATGTTCCTTCGGTTTTCTGACTACAAATCTTCCAGTAGCGCTAGTTCTTGGCCTTTCTTGCTGATTCGCTTCAGTCAAAGCTTCAAATAATCTTTTAGCTTGACTGAAAGTCATATTAGAATCACTTTTACTACTTATTCTGCCTAAACTTGATGATTTTTTGACAAGAACTTCAACTGGAAGTTCATTATACACTTTTTCACTGTCCTCTAGTTCAGCTTTTTCGACGATTACCGCTTCACTGTCAGTAACAGTTAAAGGAGTTTCGTCGGGTTCCACATTAAACACAGGGGTAGTATTTTCGTCTAATGGGACAAACTGTCTTGGCTCCTCAGTAACGGAAATTAGTTCGTGTATAGTAACATAACCAGAAGCCGGGGACTGTTTGCCCCTTAAAACATCAAATTCTTTACTTTCTTTGGATTTAAAAAAATCCAAATATTTGTTCATAGAATCATCAGATTGAATATTGAACAAGTTGACACCAGAGTCATTTACATCTATTTCTTCCACATTCATAGTCATTCCAAAAGTAGTTCTTCCAGTAAGTTCTTCAGTTTCAACAATTATGGAACCAGAGGGTCCTGCAAACTGTGCATGTTTCAGATGTTTGAGGTTATAACCAAATGCTGGACTGGAACCTAATGTTTTTGGAAGGTCTGTATGAGCTTTGCTTTCGTCAAGGATAAATCGAGATGATGCATTATCTATTTTCCGATTTTCTTCATTTTCAGTTGGTGGTTCTAGGTCTGATTTGTTAGAGTCACTTGAATTTTGATCAGTCGGGTCGCTCATTTTCACTGGAACTTTCGAGTTTGTCATTGTCAAATGACATTTTTTGTAAGGTGAGGGTTGCTGAACATTGTTAGACAAATGAGTTTGATCAAAATTATCAAATTTTGAAGTATATGTAAACATACAAAAGCACATCAATTTATCAACAAAGTTATTCAGAATACTCAATCTAACATCAAAGACTAAAGAAATTGGAAAAATAACCCAAACCCAACATCAGATAACATTCAGAGGCTCTAGTACACGTTAGGACCCCTCGAATTTTGCACTTCTAATGAATTTATTTGAAAGATAACGTGAAATCTTGGAGGTTTGAGCAAAAAAATTCATGGAATATTCATAATTAACAAAAAAAAAACGCAAAAAATGTGGTTCCAATCACCTTTGTAAAGCAAGCAAGATCCTACATTGCCTAGTAATTTTCTCTTTGACATGTTATATTTTTTTAATAAAATAAGGCAGCGATAGCGATATTATTCTATTATTAAGTCCAAAAGAGTCTGTGAAGGGGTCGTATTTTAACATGAAAATAAACAAATTTATTACTGACATAGTCCGCCCCGCCATATATTATTGACACTTTCAATATTGGTGTCAATGATGGCATTCATGTCGTTTTCTGTTATGGAGTGATGCGGTGTTGCCAGCGACATCAGCTCTATGGTTAGTTTGGGTTACAGTGACTCGATCGAGTCAATGTAAAAAAAATGATGTCGCTAGAAGACATCATCTCTATGTATATGCCATGGTAGATTATTTTACTTGCCGTGAATAAACTTTGGTACTTAGAGATTATGTTAGTCCATCCATTACGCCAGAATAACTTGGAAAAATACTAAAAAACTGCCTCGATTTACGATTACGATTACCAATTTTTCAACGTGTCTAATTTCATTGTCAAATTTTTTAACCAAAAAATTTCATTTCAGCTTTTATTACCGTTTAGGATACTGCTTGACCGTGAATAGGGGACACTTTGAACAGTTCATCCAAGTACTGTTTGTTTTTTATTATTGTATCTTGCTATCAGAAATAACGGTAATTACAATTTGACAATGAAGTTATTGGTTGATGTTCATGTTGGCTTATACAAGGCATGTAAAAAAGTATGGGGGTTGTAATAAACTGAACAGTATTTAATTTATTATGTACAGAATAATATCACAAGCAGTCAGTATAATATTGTAAAAGACTCAGTATTTCTGTTAAAAATGATAAGTAAAAATGGAATTTTTGAGCAGTAAAAGTACTATTTGGCCTGTATTTCTATGTTCACTATTGTGATTCTAATGGTCAGTAAAAATTTATGAAATGTCAGTATGACTTAGCTGGTAATAATTCCAGAAATGTACAGTAAGAAATAATAAATGGCCAGTATGCAATAGTCAGTGATAATTTTAACTAACCCAAACTTGATACACATAATACCAATACAGAACACGTCAATTATGATAATTATATAATAATAATTGTTATGTTAACCTAGTGCTAACCAACGAGCCGCTGCATATTTTTCATCAATTTCTATTACCAACACAGACTAACCCTAACTAACCCAAACTAGATCCGCCTCTCAAAAGAACCTATCTGACTACTTCATCATGACATAAAGGCAGAGTGTTTTCTCTTTACTAAGTTGGGTTTCGTTCCATTGTAAAATTTTTTGTATTCACACGAAATAAAATATATGACCAACCATTCATTATTTTACTGTCGCTTTATTAATTTTATGGACTGTCCATTATTTTCAGCAGACATTAACCAATTTATCTGATAGTTTTTTTATGATACTGACTCTTGATTATTTATATCTACCATTTATTATTTTTACTGACCATTTCTTTATGTTACTGACCCTTCATTATTTTTTCTGACCATTTCTTTATATTACTAACCGTTAATTATTTCAACCGACCATTTATTATTATACTGACCATTTATTATTTTTACTGACCACTTCTTCATGTTACTGACCCTTCATTATTTTAACCGACCATTTATTATCATACTGACCAAGGGAAATAGAATAATGGCAAAGAGTACTGTCCATAAAATTAAAATACTGACCATTTAATTTGTTGCCAATACTTTCCAATCAATAAAACCATTTTTGAAATCTTTTTTCAAGTTATTCTGTGCTAATTGATGAAATAACATAATCTCTAAGCACCAAAGTTTATCCACGGCAAGTTTCAGCTGTGTACTTTGAATAGAACTACTGCTAACATGGGATTGAAAATTTAACATGGGAATTTCTATGTTCCGTCTTAAAAAAAAACGCACTGTATATTGAATTCAGCGTAAAATTTTGCATATGATACAGTCAAGGGTACAGTGGTTTTATTTGTCAAATAGTGCGGTGTTGCCAGAATAAGACTACTGAGGATTCACTGGCACTCAGGAAAAAAAAAAGGTAATTGAAAAAATAAAAATATTTGCGATTATTCATGCAACTGGGCAATTTTAGCGGCAGACAAACTCAACTTTTTTAAACGTTTAATTTTGTTGACCATTCCAAACCCTGCTTTGCCATTTCAACACTTGTCATGAAATTTCTCGTATCTACAAGTAGTCAGCAGTATTATTCGATGATAAAGACGCATGTATTATTTGATGATATCTACTTACCTACCACTGAGGCATTCGATTCTCAAAGCTGCTGTGTCAGATAATCTTTCACGTGGTCCGAATACCCAGCCAATGAAGTTTTGTCACGTGGGCTGTACGGAAAATAAACCAGAAATCCCAGGGGTACTATATTGACCATAGACGTACAACCAAGGATAGACCCAACATGTTTAATGAATCGTAATCATACACCTATGACAATAAACAAGCTATGATGCCAAGTTTCAACAACTTGTAAAACCATAAAGCTATAAGGTAAATTGTGCGTGAAACTACGCATCCATTTTTATCTTTAATATTCTAGAAACTGTTTAAATTGCTATCATTCATCAATAACATTATTTGATCATAAATTATCCAGGGAACAAAACCTGGAAAGACATGATGTTATTTTCATCTCCGTGTCCCTATTCTTGAATTTCAGGGAGTAGAGATTATGGAAGAAACTTGACATTTCTCCTTGAAGTTTTCAAAAACACTATTCTTGAATTGTTTGGGTAGACATTTGTGGGACTTTTAATTTTCCAGGGAATTTGAAATCTCTATTGGTCATGAGCAAGTGAGAAAGACTGGGAGTAGAAATAATTTGAAAATATGACGTATTTTCTATTGTATTTCGTGTTTTATATTATGTATTATATTCGTGTTTCTGTTTTAATGCAGGGAAAGTGTTTTTTTTTTTAAATGGACAATATAAATCAAATCTTCATTCGGAGGAATCTTATGAAGTATAATAATGTGTGGGAGGTTCTAGAAGAGGCGGTCGATATAGGTAGAGATATTCTAGTATTAGTAGTAAAGTATTTTTATAAAATCACTGTGTGTCGATAAAATATTCAATAAAAAAAACAGATGTGTTGAGTGGTGATGAGTATGTGAATCTCCCCGAATCAGGGTGATTTGTAAGTTGATACATTCCTCGTAGCAATTCAATTTGCTATTTCGACAAGCCGGCAACACTCTGGTCAGGTAGTAAGTTTTCGTTTACGATTTCATTCTTCTTCAGAGTACAGCGTTGCATGGCGTTCCTGAATAGGTTGTTAGCGAATATTTCGGTCTTTTGCCTTAAATTGAACGTTTTGTGGTGAAATTTTGTGTTGTGTTGAACTTTTTTATAGTGATGAATTCTTTCATAGGTGAGCAAACATGTTTATTCCAAACGTCAAACAGATATCGATTGGTTGGATGACTGCCATCAGTAGCGGCCCTTGAGTTAAAATGATGAAAATTTTAATTTTAAAATAATCCTCATTTTTTTGACCAAGATAATATTGAAACATTATTTTAAAATAAGGATATTTCATGAGACGAGCAAACGACTGGATACTGTGAAACGCAATAGAATTAGGAATGTTAATATCAAAACTGTACATTTAGAAGACGAATAAAGAATAAATAATTTGTAGAGTAGTTTTATTATTGTAGGTTGCCTTTTATTCTTTGCATAAAATTCACGAAAATATCAATACAATATTAGTAGGTGAGTATCTATGTATTTTCTTGTTCTGGTGGTAAGAAAAAGGATCCTACCATAGACGTATAACAATTATTAAACGTCTATTACGTCTTTGGATCCTACACATTCTAGAGACCTGTTTGCTCAGTATTTTCAAATGGAATGCCCTATATTTTATGACAGATTCAAGATCTCATTCTCCGCCTCGTTTTCCGCTTTTCAAGCTTATGTTTGGACCAGCCATTTTCGAGTTATATGACTCTGAATTGGCAATGCGAGCGAATAATGCGATAATTTATCGCAACCACCATAAGAAACCATGGAAAAATAAGGAAGACAAAATATTTGATGACAGGAAAGTACTGGATATGGGTAACAATAATAATTGTTGTTTACCTTGGTGATCCATGCAGTTGCGATAAAATATCTTATAATCCCCTGCGTTGCAAGTTATTGAAAGTAAATAACTCAAAAAACGGCTTATCCAAACATAGGCAGACTATCATATTTTTGAGAAGCGGGAAATGAGATCTTCAATCTGTAATAAAACATAGAGCATTTCATTTTTAAAAAAATAAGTTGTTTCCTGATTTCCAAAAGTAATAAGTATGTTCATCCGATAGTATAAAACCTTCAGAAAAAAACATGAGACTTTTATTTGAACAAATTTTCTTTTTTTTTTCTACAGGGGTTACAAATAATAAGGGGGGTACTTACCTATGTTTTTGAAAAAAAAATCATATGGGTAGGCATAAATAGTTATACAGGGTTTCCGGTAAGTATATGGCATAATTTCGGGAGCGTGTAGGAGAGCTCAAAATAACGCTAGTTTGTCATAACATGTTCTGTAGCCCATGAAGACTCTTAAAACCATACTATAGTCAATATTTTAAATTGTGGGGAGAACGGACTGGCCATCAAACCTTTTGGGCTCGATTTTTGACAGGTATCATTCTACATAGCTGAAAACTACTTTTTCAGTTACTCTGACCTTTTCTGAACAAAAAGGGTGCTTCTCTTTTTTCCCGATAAAACTAACCGTTTTCGAGAAAAATGGGTTTTTGTTTTATAGGTTTTTGCACTAATATATCAAAATACTACGACGAGACAACAATAATTGTTGTTCTTCTTGATAGAAAGATTTTTTTGACTTTCTCATTGATTTATTGCCTATACTAAAGGGTGTCTCAAGTCACAGTAAGTTAAAACGTGGCAGAGAATTGAATTCTAAAGAAAGAATTACCGTTTACCAGAGGTCTCGTGGTAGCCATTTGCCGGATCTCGTATGTCTTGATCCCAACTATTCCCCTTCAAGTTGAAATATAAATATTTGCCTAATTCGAAAAACAAAATTGTTTTTTTCAAAAATTAAATCCGGCGCTCTTGTTGAGACACCCTTCAGAATAAGTTGAACATGGAAGAAAACAGGACTTTTTGAAAATTTAGATTTTTTTATTTATTTTTTTCAATTTTTAACTAATTTTAGTTAAGGCAATCAATCTTAGAAAGTCAAAAAATTTGTTCATACCAACAATGACAACAACTGATGTCTCTTCATAGTATTTTGATCGAGATTTTGATGTAGTATTGAAATAACGTGTAAAACAAAAACGGTTAGTTTTATCGAAAAAGGAAGAGCACCTTTTTCATTGAAAAAAGGTCATAGAATTTGAAAAAGTAGTTTATCTACAGCTGTCAAAAAATAGTTGTTTTATGCAACCATCTATAGATATAAAATGTTCCACATATTACACGGCCTGAGAGAAACCCGTGGATAATAGTTCTTTATCCACGGGCAGTGGGTCAATCATAAGCTAGTATTACCAGTAACGCAGCGATTATAGTTCTTTATCCACGGGCAGGTTCTTTATTCACAGGCAGTGGGCCTAAACACAACTATTTTTGGCTTTATTTAGTGACTTTTTTTTCCAAATTTTTTGACAGTTGTAGATAAAGCATTGTATTTGACTCGCATATAATGAACATATTACACGAGATTAAAATTTATATCACGAGCCAAAGGCGAGTGTTATTAATTTTATTCGAGCCCATTATATGCTCGTTAAATAAAATACTATTTAAGCTCTGTAAAAATGACAACTGTCAAAAATTGGGCCCAAAAAGTTTGACGGCTGGTCTTCTCCCTACAAATTCAAATATTGACTTTACTATGGTTTCATAAGCCCTCACGGCCTACACAACATACTAAAATTTCATCAAATTATACAAGCCGGTTCAAAAGTTAGAGCTGAGAAATTAAATCGATGGGTACCTTTTTAGGGCTCTGTTAGGGTTATTTTGGCCCCCCCCATACGCTCCCGAAATTATGCCATATACTTACCGGACACCCTGTATATGGTACTAGTGTGTTATATTGAAAATAAGTCACGCGAGAAAATAAATCTTTCTCAAGGAACAAAACACACGACTGGCATGCAATATTTTATCCAACAAGTGGACGAGATCGTTTCTTATGAGATAATAATTATTAAGCTTTGGGATGAAATCAAAGCTACTTTCGTCTCAGTACCCTATGAATTTCAGGATGACTCGTCAGTGACTTTTTCACTATTTTGAATATAAACGTGAGTTATGGATTAAAACATACTAGTGTGTTATTGATAGTTTACTTTTCTAAAATGAGATTTATAATGACAGTTATAACTATCATGTGTTGGATAAAAATATAAATATCAAAATTTGCTCCAGGTTCGCCCAAAAAGTGGTGAGAACCAAAGAGACATATACAGGGTGTATTGTGAGTTCGGGTTTCACTTGTAACATAATACAGGACTTGTTAAAAGTAGCAATTTTCTCAAATAACATTTTATCGAAAACACAAAAATTAAAAAAAAAAGTATTTAGGTACCATATCGACGTCTTAATCTGAAAATAAGCTAACTCCATTTATACAAATTTTTTGGTAGCAACATAAAACTGTATAGTTTGTGAAAATATTATTTGTTGAAATTTTCGTGACTGGCTTGTAATTGAGAAGTCTCAAATATAATTCGCAATTTGTCTTTATTTGTTAACTTTTTCCTCCTATGTTTAGATGGTGAGAGGAATTGAAATACAGTTGGTTGGGTGATTAGATTCCTTTTTTTACGTAGAAAAGATGGTTATCTTCATTGCCATATTATGAAATATTGAAAAAGGCTCGGAAAAATGTTTTTGTGTTGAAATTTGAATTGAAAACAATAGCTTTGAGGAAAGTTTCAATAGCAAAACGGTATTCAATCCGAACTGAATTATACATGAAAATGTAGTACTTACTTAATTATTTCTTATTTTGATCCACCAGTCAATTTTAAACATTTTTTGTGAACCGTATGTAACGTACGTACGTTATGCCCAAATTCAAATTCGTTCGTTTCCTAGCCCTACAACTTCTTTCAATACATTTTCTGCTACCTCGTATATTTTTCAAGATAATCGACCGTTCTGGTAATTTCTCCTTACCCCAGGATTAACCCTGTATAATACCTCGATAATAACCCTAACATACAAAGCACAAATTCGAACGGAAAGTTGAAGTTGCAATTTGCAATATAAATTCTCTATGGAATCTACTTAAAGTACTTCACTCGAGACTTCACCACACTGACATCATACCTACTGTGGAAAGGACGAAGTAGGTATGTGGATTGCATATTTCAGAATACTATTTTACTCCTGATTTTACTGCACTTGACATTGAACTATTGAACATTCTGTTGACACAATAAATTTGTGCTTCATCTATACCTCTTAAAAAATGCTTTCAAAAGCAATTTGATATATAACGGGAGGTAGATCGTATTATAATAACATAGCATAAGTATACAACAAAATAAAGCTCCAACCGAGGCTCCAACCAATGTACCTACATTGGATGGAGCCTCGGTTGGAGCTTGGAGCCCTATTACCTAAGGATTACTATTTACTTACTATAGAATTTGGAATGAATAAATCAAGCAATGACAATACTTATTATTATCTTATTTTTGATTCTTGTTTTGATTCAAGTGGTTCTTGAATATTCAGATTCACTCACCTACAATTTCCAGAATATTTTTCCATGGTTCTCCTCAAAGCATGTTGTGCATCTTTGGTGAGATTATCCACTTCAGTCAAAACCACTACCTTAAATTCTCTGGAATTGCTTGTGGTGGAAATTTGTTGAGTTTGTGCAATGTTTTTAATCAAATCCATCACTACCACTCTATCATATATCCCCACATCTGAGGGGTTTATTTCGATATGATAGTTACTGTTGACTGTTGTAATCTCAATTTTTTTATTAGATGGAGTTGTAACGTTCATGTGATCAGTTTTTAATCTTTCAACTCCAGGACCAAAGAGTTCTTTCAATATGCACATAATGCGGGTTTTCTTACCAGCCCCACTTGGGCCAAATACCAGTAAATGGGGAAAGTCACTGTGTTCAACTAGGTTCTTCAGCTCTTGAGCTTGTTGTTTGTGATAGTCTAATGATGATAAATCTTTTGGACGATATTTATCCACCCATAAAACACTCATTTTGTAGTTAGTTCTTGGCAAAAATATTATTCACAAAATATGCAATGTTTTCATCAAAACATTAAAAGACCGCCAAAATTGAAAACTAGACAAAAGAAAAGAGGTTATGAGATTCACATTCAATTTGTATTCGAATTGGAGCTGTCAAATTTCCGCTTGGCAAACCAGAATCATATGCTACCATCTACAATGTATTTGTGTTCAAAGTCACGTCTACGCCAAATACAATGTGGATGATACCGTATGATGCTCGTTTGCAACATTGAACTCGATACTTAACTACGTAACTGGAAGGGCCCCTGTCGTGTCGACAACTGAGGCAATTTAGTCGTATTTTTTTGGCGCATAGGTATATTTTGATTGGACTAAAAAGGGGATGCTATCTTTGTAACACTCATTGTCCTTATGAGAAGTCGGAGGTTTTCAAATAGTTTGAAGATAAATTGAAAAAGCGGTTGATTTGCTTGGAAAAAATGACTACAATTTTGTGCATACTTAGTAGTCTTAATTATCATGATATGATGGATCTATATATTTCAAATAACTATCTGGAAAAATGCAAAATAAGAAACAAATTACTAAATAATGAAGTATACTTAGATGATCCGTAATTCGATTAAATAGTTGAGAAACTAAAGGGTAGGTAGTAGGTGCAGGTGATATGTGTTTAACCTGTGTATTGAGTAAAGTAAAGGTATTAAGGTATAAACTTGGAAAACTATAATAGCTTAAAATAAAAATGAAAATACTTTTATTTTTGAGGTCACATTAAAACTAATAAATATGACGTTTTTTGATAAGGGGCTTGAGGAATGTCCGAATAGAACTTTTGCATTTCTTGGATTGTTTACCATCGTCAATTCCTAAAGGGCCCTACTCACACGCCTGCAGCAGGGGGCAATCTAGGAGGCAGGGCGATTGGGGCAATTTCCTAGATCGCCTTCTAAGCAGGGTGGTAAGGGCCCCTTCATACCTTCCTAGCATTATTTCCAGCAAGATATGAGAAAACAGACTTTGGAAATGATGTTAGTAGTACCAACGAACTCGAACAGGATGTGAAATTGTCACATTTTCAAAACAAAACGTACTTTACAAGGAAGTTTCTCCTGCGGCAGGCCTAGATTGCCCCTGCTGCAGGAGTGTGAGTAGGGCCCTTTTAACTAGGACAATTTCGTGTAGGTATACTTAAGGTGCATGCCCTTGTCCTTAATAGAGTTATATCACTTAGCAAAAAATGAAATCTGCTTTTCTGGAGTGTATTTATTACCACACTCAAATGCACTGCAGAAATTAACCATTTTGTTTGGCACCCAAACTCTAGAAAGCTACATATGATTGATTGAACATAATATTAGCTGCAACACTCAGTGTGGCTCTCTTTGTGAAATATGTGACTGGTTTTTAGGAAGGTTTATAGAATATTTTCACTAAACGTTCTAAAAGATTCTATCCTAAAAAACAGACAAACATTTCACAAACAAAGCCACACTGAGTGTTGTAGTGTAGAAAAGTGTGCACTAGTGGTGCATAACAAACACAGCTAATATTATGTCAACAGATATGACAAAGATAGACACCCCTTTCTGTCTCTATCTCTTTCTAGTCGAAAATTTGTCTTCAGTCAACTCGATGTAAACAGCACGGATGGGTCCCTTCCAGGTACGGTAGTATCGAGTTCAATGGTTTGCAAAGGTGAAATTTGACAGTTCCACTTCGAAATAAAATTGAATGTAGACATTGGAAGCTTCTATGCCATGTTGTCATACCTCTCCATTTCATAAACGACACGCCTGCTGATTTTGATGATAGGTGCAGAGACAGACAAATGGGGGCTATGAGCTAGATTAATAGATATATGGCTATGATTCCCCCTTATGCTGTATCCCACTTAACTTAACGTGTACGTTTTACCATGCTTACGTTGTTATCGAATGGAACCATATATCTATTAACTCTATTAATGTTATTAATGGATATAGGTATGAATGGAACATTTCCATTAGTATTAGTTAGCAATTATAACGTAGGGTAAATGCGCCAGTAGTCGGCCTTTTTTGATAGTACCGGTAGTGATATTTGGATGAATCAAATATTATTATTCATATAACGATATATCTTTCCTTGTCAAGCATCACCATTCTATGAGCGAATGAGCATGGCAGATATATTATAACCGGTGCTGAGATATTTTTTTTCTACATTTTTCCGCAAAAAGTACATTTTTCCAGTGGTCGGCCACTCTCTTTTCTGTTTTCGGCCACGTCGTTACCAGTAGTCGGTCGTGGCAAATGAAGAGTGATTTGGTACAGAACAGTATCAGGTAAATTTTTCGTAATCGCTAATGGCAGATATACCAGTGAGCGGTATATCAGAGAATCAGTTCACCTCGACTAAAAAACATATCATGAATTCATAGCTCTCGAATAAGTACATTTTTGAATACCTACATAAAAAGTTTGGAAATAGAAACTACCTCCTACTCTGTACTAACTACTTGTGTGCTAGATTTTTTGCAACATTGCATCGAATGTTTGTAATACCTAGATATGTTCTTGTACCTTTTGAACAGAGGGGGCAAAGAGAAAAAAATTTAAACGTACTAAAAAATATAATATTGTACATGTTTTCTTGGAATACATGTAGGTACTTAGTAGCAAAACAACGGGATACTCATCGCTTGCTCCTGGTTGAACAGAAAAAAAATTTTGTTGGGGTGCATGCTGTGAACTATTGCTCTGGGTGGTTTGACATATGAGTGAACAATACAGGGAGAACACGGTACATCTCGCCATTGGCAGAGAAAGTTACCAAAACTGTAAGGTTTTTTTTTCAGCTGCCCCTCTTGACCTCAAGTATGTTTCTAGTTCCTCTAAGTCCTAGCACTTTGCCTGATGTTTTAGGGCCAAGGTCAGACTCACTTTCGTCTGCATTGAATAACCTTCGAGGATCTAACAAAATATCCGGGAAAATATCCCTAGCACCAATTGAATCGAGATATGACTGAAGATTCTCAAACCAAGACATTATGGATTTTTTGGTGAGTTTACCTCTAGATTTGTCTATAAACTCAGCTATACGAAGAGACACCTCCGGACTCCGTTTAAAAAAAGATTTGAACCACTTAATTCTCGCGGGGTTTTCCGTCTTCTAACGGAGTTTCTACATCCAGAACAATTTTCTGAACTGTAGATAACAGTTCTTCATTTTTTATGGGAAATTCACATTTCGCCAACTGAATTACCCAGTTAACTTTTTTTTTTTCATTTTCCATTTTAAGGTAAAGCTCTGGGCTCTGCGGGCTCATTCGTCGGGGCTTCTCAGATATTCGACCCGAAAGCCAGTCCTGTATGGTTGCCCGTGGTACTCCGAAGTTCCTGCGAGTTTCTCTAATTTTGGTACCATTTTTGGTTGCATCCAGTTGCTTTTTGAAGATTTTCATTATAATACTGATGAATATTTTTTTCGAGTCCCTGAAAAGTCGAAAATCGTTTTTTTTTTTGGAAAAAAGAGGTGCTCTCAATGACTTCTTGATGAATGGCCGACAACTGGTAAAGTGATACGCTTTTATGTCAACCAGTGGTCGGCCACTTATTACAATTCAGCTTTGCGGCTTCAATTTTCATTTTTTGCATGGCTGACTTTTGGTACAGATGTTCAAGCCATCCTATTGTTCACTTCAATAGATACAGAAATTTTCACAGACACACGAGAACGTAAAAAATAAAAACAAAATTATCTTTGACGTGCCAGTGGTCGGCCGCTCTGGCCGACTACTAGCTGTCCACTGTTATCTCAATGCTAGTCCCCGGTCACCCATGTTTTTGGGCAAAAAATGATCTAATTCATGTTGTAACACTGTGTTTTATTAAAAAGAACATGTTGATACCTGGAAAGACTTACCTAGATACAGAAAATACATCCACAAAAATAAACACAACACTTTTAAAACGTTATCACCGATGTTGAACAAGTTTGCGGCAACCATATACCTAATTTTAGGTATATGGCGGCAACTGGTTGAAGCCGCTAACCAAGTACTGAACTAGCTTTGGCGCCAATTTTTAATGACAGGTTTGCCAAATCATAATGAAATTTGACAGGACAGACATACGCTTGAAAGTATAAGGAAGGCTGCCAATAGAGAATTCTAGCGAGAAATCCCGCCAAATTCAAATTTTCAACAAATATTGTCGGTTTTGGCCGAGTACTGGAGGTGGCCGGCTTACTGGCGCACCTACCCTATACGTTATCTTAACGTAAATGATACAGCATAGGCCCTATGATTAAACATCAAACGTTCAATCATAGGACCCAAAGAGGATTGAACATTAACGTTAACTAAACGTTTACGTTATGATTGTTTACTAATGAGAATGTTCCATTTGCTAACAACGTAACCATGGTTGAACGAGCATCATGTTAAGTTAACGTAAACGTTCAATCATAGCTCCCAAATAAATAGGTCTGGTTCTGGTGCATCTTGTATACATATATAGTCAGTAGTCACTGTAGGTGCATCTATAGTTTATAATCTCGAGAAGAAAAAATGGGCTATGATGAAGGCCGGCCCTAAACCTCCAAAATAGACAAACCTAATAATTGATCTCGAGTTTCCTAAGCTCAAATCTCTGGTATGACGATTACAGGAAGGCTGAGTTGAAAAGCCTATGGTGAAATTGGAAATATATGAAATTATATGTATAGTCTGTTCATGGCTTTCCTGCGGTTACGTCATACATTTCCGTCTCTCTCTTACACATTGAAAAAAAAATCACGTACGTCTGGACGAGGGCCTTTCGGATCAATTTGACAAATATCACATGTGGAGCGATCAATCAACGACATACTGCCAAACGTCAAATACTGTGACGTGACCACAGATTACAGAAAAGCCTTATTGAACAAGCTGTGGGTATCTGCAGTGAATAAGACTAATGGCTTTTTTACATTTTTTTGTCTATTTTAGGGTTTTACTTAAACACATATCAACATTGTTTGATCCTTAACATTAATTACCCCAAATTGATGAATTTTTATATTTTGATGTACAGAGTGTTCACGTATATTCTGGCCAATGGCTATCTTCGTTAATATTAACCCTAGCGAGTAGTTCAATTTAGCAAAGTTGAACTACTTCTTCCTAATTATCGTAATTTGTTTTCAGCATTCAGGCTTCTTATTTTTTTTTAAATGGGACAAATTTTCCTGATTTCGAATATACAGGATGTTTTCTAACCTCTATGACAAAATGAAAGGGGTGATTCTTCGCTTAATTTTAAGACGAAAATGTGGTATAACTTTTTTTCGAATTTCGCTTTGTTTCCAAAATACAGGGTGTTTAATTTTTTTTTTATTAGCTCGTGGAGGACATTTTCAGCAGTTTATTTAACTTTTTTTTATTTATTTAGTGTTTTTGAATTCTCCATTAAAATGATTATAATTGATTGCTGTATTTGTTAGAAAATTCAACATCAGCGATAAAATTACTTTTTGCGTCAAAACTCACTCAACTAGATTTAATTTTTTATCTCAAAAATTAGGCAAGATACGATAAAAATTCAAGAAATCAAAACGTTGCGTTTTTAGTTGAATAACCTGAGAAAAAAATGAAAATGACACAAAAAGTCAGTGGCATTTTTTTCCCAATAATATTGGTTGAAGTGCCGCTCGGGACGCCACTGTATTCGATAATTTTTATTTGTTCATGGCAAAATGAGCCCGTTATCACTATGAATACCGTTACCAAACTTCAACAAAATCGAGTAAAAGATAAATTAATTAAAAATAAAAAACTAATCAAAAAAAAAACTTAAAGACCCTGTATTTTGGAAACAAAGCGAAATTCGAAAAAAAGTTATACCACATTTTCGTCTTAAAATTAAGCGAAGAATCACCCCTTTCATTTTGTCACAGAGGTTAGGAAACACCCTGTAAGGGTTGGGGGTGTTATCTATAATGGTTATTAAAATATTAGCGTTTTTCTATACAAGGAATAATGACAATAAATTGGACAGAAGGTGATGATCAGTAGAGACCAGCCAACTATTCCATGTATAGAAAAACTTAAATATCTTTATAACCAAACTTGGGTATGGAATACGCAGGATGTCCCATCTAAAAAAGATAAGAAGCCTCTATATTTTTGACTTCTGATGCTCAATTATTTTTTCTGATAACAAATTCTGATAATTTAGAAAAAATACTTCTACTTTGCTAATTTGAACCACTCTCTAAGGTTGATATTAACGGAGATAGCTATTGGCCAAAATATACGTGAACACCCTGTACACGTAAAATTCGGGACAACCAAATAGATTTGGATCAAATTTAATCTATGATAACTTTTTCTAGCATAGTCCGATTCCAATCGTTTTTCATTCAAAACGTAGATAATCATTTTTGTTTGAATTCATTCAATTCAATTTTCAAAAATACAGTTGACATGTTAGAATATACAGGAGAATGAAAAACTCTATTTTTTCTCTCAAGTTTTTGAAACACTCTGTAGAGTAATTTTGCGATGTAAACTACACTATAGATATGTATGCCGAGTTTGATTCATTTTTAGCATTTTGCTGTTTTTCTCTTCTCGGTTACCGGTTATCGCCTATTGAGCGATATGAATTTTTGAATTAAAAAACAAAATAAATAAAAAAAGGTCAACTCAACTCTAATGAATCGAAGCCAGGACAACAATTTAAGCGGTTCATAACGGTTATGCCAACCTCTTCTAAATATTGAGCCACTAGGGCAGTGTGGACGAGTGACAATAATTTCCGTCCAAGTGAATAAAAACGAATTCGTTACTGAACATTTGTGTAAAAACAACATGAATTGTTTTAATATGCCTTCGGGCAATGAGAATTCCTGTGTCAATATATCAAGTTTTGTTCGAGCGTCACCTAAATGAAATAATGTGTAGTAATTTCAAGAACTTTTATAGGTATCTGTTGAGCCGCTAACGATATTTGAGGATATCAAGAAAAAAAGCAGCCAAATATTAAAAACAGATCAAACATTTGTCGGAAAAACATATCCAGCAGTGTCACTTTACATTACTTTACAGATTGTGTTGGAATAAATGAAATTAATTGAAATTGAAACTATCACATATTTACATTTTGAAAAAAAAAATTAAACCGGACTATGATTGAAAAAGTTATCATACATTTAATTTGATCTAGATTTTGATTGTTCCAAATTTTATATCGGTGGAGTGCATCGTGTTTCTGAACAATAGTAAATTTCTCGATAACTGTTGAGGTGGGGTTAACGACATGGTACCTGCAACTTACTTAGAATTTGATGTAGAATTCGAAAATGAAGTGAAAAATGGGGGTTTCTGATTTAAAAAAATGAAGTTGATGGTCGTAAACTATTTATGATAAAATTATCATAAAAAACCGCATTCAAAAATAATAATCCCAGCAAACATCTACCGTCTGCAAACTATCGGCCCATTGTTCGCATCGCCTTACATCTGCTGGCATCGGTATTACTTCTACTTGCCTACTCTACTCCGGCAAGTAATATCTGCGCCGATCATTTAGTATACGAGAAAGTTGTAAGATCCGCGAATCTTAACGGATACGGCAAGCTGCTGGTATAAAAATGACTTCAAGTATTTTGAATTTGCCGTCCTGTCAGCCCTCTGCCTCTGGTTGTCTTGTCTGGTGTCTTCCGCTGCCCTTTTTCACAGTTTCCAGTTCACTTTCCCCTATATGCACCGTACAAATCTAATCCGGACGAAGACTTCATCGCGATTATTTTCCATTAGGTGGTATGGAAGACTTCATCCGGACTAGATATATGCGGTGCGCCTATAACGATTCTTTACCCTACCACGAGTCCATACCAAAATCGCTCTTCCTATTGGTTGGATCGTCTACAAACATTCACGTGCTATATGCAACCAGCAAATCACCACTGATCAGCTGGCTGATTGCCGATTACTATTTATAACATAACAAAGTTTACTAATAATAATCATCACAAAAAAATACATTATTTATTCTTGAGCAAACACACTTTTTATTTTGTTCTTAATAAAATAACAAGATTATTACGTCCATTATTGGCTTCCGGAAAGGTTTCTCAGTGATGACTAGTGGATACCACAATATGGGAGTAAATTTCGGGGTGGATCACCTACCTACTATTTTACAGATAAAGGCGGTGATCGGGGTGGAGTATAAAAAAGACATTGCTGTTATTAACAATCAATCAAATTTTTCGACTTGATTTGGGTGCAGGTTTCAGCTTTTGTGCTCAGCAATATATTATATTTGTTCCTAAATTTCTGTTATTTCACGGGATATCTACACGGATACACGACAAACTATGAAAATTGCTCGAATCTATTCCATTGAATATTTCAGAAACTACACACATAAATAATAAATAATGTAGGTATCTATTTCAATCCGAGTTTAAATCACAATGACAAATGAATTAAATCTAACATTCTTCACTCTACATCATCATTTGTATCCAAAATAATCGAATGATAGACATTATATTTTGAAATAAGGCTACGCACTGACACGTATTTATTCTGAAGGCTTTCTTCAATGCATAATACAATAAGAAGTTCCAAAGTTTATACCGGTAACTCGTTTAGTTCGGTCCGATAGGACCAAGCTGGTGGGGATAGTACGGTAGGACCAATGCTTGATTCCTGCCCGTTTACACCGACTTGCAACGCGTGAACTAAATGTGTACGCCCGCAATTCGTCAAATGTCAAAAACAAGTCGAAATTATTCATCAACACAATTCGCAACAGAAAAAAACATGAGTAAGTACGCTCAGATTGCCTTAGAAACTCAGAACCAACACAATTCACAATGATAATCTTAGATCATATATACTAACAAATTTAGTTCGGTACACTTGCTGGCGAGTACCGAACCAAGAGCGGACCAGCTTGGTCCGCAACTGTTTACATCATCCGAACCAATTTGGTTCGGATATAGTCCGAATTTGGTACTTGGTCCGCGGACCAAGTTGTCGGTATAAACCAAGATCAGTATACAAGAGGTTGCCTCACTTCGCCTGAGGGAAAGACGGAAGGGGGGAAATATGACGTCATTTGTGGATAGCGGTCTGAAACAGTCCGCGTTCTGACATTTGAGTGTCATTCCTGTCATGCAATTGAATCGGACTGCATCATGTCATGTCATGTGTCATTACTGTCATTGGATCAATGATTGATAAAACGTTGAATTTCTTGCTAATTTTATCATTTAAATCGAAATAAAATATTAATAGAGGAGTAAAATTATCTTTTGGGACAATATTATTGTATATAATTGGTCTAGGAAGCGAAAATACTGTTCCAAATGTGAGTATTTTCTATATGTATATTCAAAACATCAACCCTCAGATTTCCACAACTTTTTAACTATTATTTTATCTAAGTCCTGCCTTAATATACTGAGAAATCTACTTTTGAAATATAATAAAAGCTAAATTTAGGTAGAATAGAATAAACAGTTGAACACATGTAAACAAACTCTATTATGATCATTTCTAGACACACCTACCTTTAAAACACTATATTTGACAGACAAATCCAAGGATAAGACACTTATAAACAGTTTTCAAAACGTAAATGGATGATTTCACAAAAGAAAAACCATCGACAGCAAAAAATCTCTCGTCCACCTGGAAATAAATAGTGAGTTTATGACGAGGTTTATGATATTGATGAATGACATTCTTGATTTTATGATGGAATGGTTCGAGAAATGGCCGCAGTGGCGCTACAGTAGACACAAATGACGTCATGACCGTAAAAGTGAGGCAACCTCTTATATGAAACCTTCGGTACGGAACATTGAACTCCATACTACCTGGAACGGACCCGCTTATTATTGAGAGTGAAGCAGGTAGAGATAGCGTTAGTTACGGATACCTATCTCTTTCTAACTCATTGACCTATATTCATGGAGTAGAGGGAGATAGCGATAGTTACGGATACCTATCTCTTTCTAACTCATAACAGGAATGACACACTTTTCGATTCGTTGTCAACAACGACCGGGTCCTTTCCAGGTACGTAGTATGGAGTTCAATGGTACGGAACTGATGGGGGAATGCGCCTAAATGCGGCTTTGCACAATCTAATCCTAAAAGTTCGAGAATGTAGATCAACATACTTAACATAACCTATATAACAGAGTGTAAAGTGTAACCTGAAATTTTTATTGAAATTTAAAATCTGTGATGGCTCATAAAGTTGATGAAATTCTGAGTAAAAGAGTGGAATTTTTAACTCTTCTGGATGAAGATATCAGCAAAAATGAGAGTATTCACACGGAGATTCAGAATAACCTCAGATCATTGGAAAAGTCCCTGGAAATTGTTGAAAACCTGTCCATAAGACCGGAACATACTGCTCTAATACCTATTTGCAAACGTCTATACATGCCAGGGCAGATTAAACATACTGGAGAATATTTGGTAACGAAAAAGGCACACCCATATCCATTTTCCATTTTAAAAACTGTGGAACAAACCAAGAAAGATATATGTGAAAGAATACATGAACAAAAAAAATTTACTGATAATGCAGAAATGGCTGTTACGCAGTTATTGAATAGAAGATCTCTTCTTCTTGGAGAACAGTATTTATATACACAACACAAATACCCTACGGAAGATGGTGATTATCATTCTCTGCCTGAAGAAGTGGACAGATTGCCAAACGAAATCAAGTCTGATCGTGGAGTCGCTGTGAAAGTTGGAGATTTTTTTGAAATAATGGAATTTGAAGATACCTGAAAAATAAAAAAAAACATATATTACAAGCTGTGTTTTCAAGCTATACTAGAGAGTTATTCTCGTTCCAATCGACGTATATACCTATATCTCGACCTATATGTACGAGCAAATTGCATTTGGATGATTTTTGTGTGGCGCTCGAAATACTTTATAGGTATGAGGGACAACCGAGGGGACAACTATTTTTGTTAAAGGTTTATGAAAACCGAGATGAAAACATACAAATCACAAGATTTATTGAATCAACACACGATTCGCTACTCAGTTCATGTCTCTTTGATAGCTTGTCGAACTCTTCCGGGTTCCGATAATAACGGAACATTAGGTTCGTTCTCGAGCAATCACCGATTTAGTTACTTTGAATACGGACCTGGAACTTTTATTTTACATTTTGTGAGGAACTTTTGGTTTGCTACACAATCATGTACCACTCCGAGCATGGTTCGTTTCTATCCGAAAAATTGTAAATGGAAAAAAACTTTCAACTGTCTCGAAAAGAAATACCCTCGGAAATACCTAGTTTCTGCAATATTTTCCGAAATGAGTGGCCATTTCCCCAATTTACCATGTATCTCCTAAACTATATAAAAATAATTTCGCGACACAGTACTGTTTCAAAGATAGCATTTGGGTATCACTTAGCGGACAAAAAGTTAGTTAGGTGAGTAACTTTTTCAAAACCTCCCTAATATCATTATCGAGATCATAATATTTCGATTTAATAATATGACAATAAAAACTTGGCAGGTAGCCCTACAATAAATTTTATTTCATACTGTACCGTGAAGTATCATTTACCGGACCCAAAAACCAGTCCGGTAAATGACACTTTACATCATCAGAGACAGTAAAAAAAACTCTTGACTACTCCAAATATGACATTTTGCATCATCAAAGTCTGTGAAATTGCATTGGTAGCATGGTTTGTCTGGCGCCATCTCAAGATTTTAATTAATAACTAGACATATAATGTTGGTAACGACATACGGGGTGCCACAGATTCGAGGGCATGCATGGGGATCTCAGTTATTATAAGAGATACACGGTCGGTTGAATGGTTGCAAAGTTGCGCATTTTTATGCTCAACAAAATGCCGTTTTGAAATTTGAAAAATTCCGACTACTTCCGAAGAGTTTATTTGAGAAGATATTGTAAAATGAATTACACTTTCTCATTGCCACTTTTTCTCCTCTACAAGATGGTGGTATCAAATTGAGAATCTGTCGTTTCGTCTTTGAGCGGCCATCATCAAGTTCATTTATTCAAATACGGACCTGGATTTTTTATTTCATTTTTAGTTATGTTTTGACGTCCTTGAGGCATTGAGGTAATTAGATGAGGGTGTAGAGCAATGGGTTTTCTTAGCAACGTCAATATATTTTCAATTATTTTCACCTATTATTGTTATTTTCAACACTTGCAGAAATTGATTCAGTTTTTTACATGATTTTTTTTTATTTTCCATGTCATTTCGTCGTTAATCTTCCAAACTGACGTATCTAATAAAAATGTGAATTTGTGATTTTTACAGCAACTTGCTTCCAAATAAGTGAATTTTCATCTCAAAAGGTGGCGTGACTCAATCCTCATTAGTTGGTTGGTAAACCAATAAGGCATTTTGTTGTATCTCAAAATATATTTACATTTTAGTTCTCTCAAAGAGACGTAAATCGTGATAAGCCACATCAACCCCATTGAATTTACTTATTTTTTTGGATTTTGAAGGACTTTCAACAGATTTAACACTTCTATCAGTACAAACAGCAACAACTGGAGAGCAGATAAAATGGACGGGGATCATGGAAATTAAGATGATAAAAAATTCTCCTGATGAGATATTTTTCAAGACAAGCCACCTTGAAGAAAAATATATATCATCGACACTTAAACGCCTTAAAGTCAACTTAAACAACGTACCACTAGCAAGCTGAATTCAAAACCTATTAAATCATCCAGAAAAAGTTCTCCGATTTTCAAACATTCTGTAGTGGGCAGACTCCCATATTAAGGTTGGAAGAGCACAAGAACTTCTATCGTTTCACTTCCACAATTAATACCTTTTTTTTCGTTCTTGACAGTATTGGTTTTAAGAATGACCTTTTTGTTTTTTGCTACTCACAATATATTATTATTCTTGGGATAAAGTTGAGTAATCTATTTTTGTTAAAAAAAACTTTGTTCAGCTTGTTTTTTGAATATTTTTGTATGAACTGTTTTTATTTTGAATTGACAGAAAAACCTTTTTATTATATTTTAATTTTTTATTTTATTTGCCTTTAACAACGTAATATCTAAAGAACAAATGAGCGTTTATGATTTTTATTTGGATATTATATTTTGTGTTCGGTGTATGGCGTCATGTAGATATTTTTTAAGGTTTAAAAAATTTGACACCCACTAAGAGCGATTGCAGGGACTTTGAAATTACGCGCATGCGGTAGTACAATAAGTTATCTATAAACTTTTTTGTTATTTTGAACCAATTTATCTTGATCGCATTAGTACCTAAAAATTTCTTGGTTGTCAAAAAAATCTCGTGAAATTCATCCGTAATCGCAATTTTTGTCAATTAAGAAATGTTTACTCCGGAGTTTACTCTAAACCGGTATAACTCAGAAAGGAGGAGAATAAATAAGTTCAAGTATAAATATCAATAAAATTTTCTATCAACATGGACTTTCGCATATGCGCGTAATTTGAAAGTCCTTGCAACAGATTTATATTTCCGACGCGTCGCGACGCTAAGATCCTGTAGGCGTCGAATTCCTCAAACCTTGAAAAATATCCACTTGTCCCCATATACTGTTTACATTGAGACTAGTATTTTTGTAAAAATCAACCGTAATCGCATTTTTTGTCAATCAGGACTTGTTAACTATAAACCGGTATAGCTCAGAAATCAGTAGGATAGATGAATTCGAGTAAATGATAAAAAAGTTTATAAATAACATGTACAGGGTGATTCATTTTCAGCGACAGGGTGCCAGTTCTCGTAAACTATTCATCATAGAGACCCAGGGAAAAAAATCTGTATAGTAATGTGCCCATGAGAAAATGCTGAGAAATATTTCAAGCTTCTAGGATCGCCGCAACGGGGCGTGACGGTTCTCGGAAAATCGATACATTTTCGAAAATTTTCCCGGTGAACTACCAAATAAGAAGATGGAAACAGATTTTGGACGATATTTTCTACAAAATTGTCCCTCGACACTTCTCTCTAAGTGGTCAAATAAGACATCTGCAAGCCGTCAAACTTGATGTTTCCATATTGCCTATAACTTGGAAATTCCCTAACCGATTTGACTGTTCTTATATAAGCTCATTTTAAAGAGGAAAACTTGCTTTTTCTGGTGCATTTACTCCGGGTCGATTTTATTTGCTTTAGCCGACCACACAACATGAATTGTGAGTCATACCTCTGTATTTGAGGTTTTTTCAAATGTAAACCTACTAAATAGATGCCTCAATCGTGTTTTTTGGATAACTTCCTACCACTTTCATGAAGGTAATTTTCCTATATACTTATCTTTTGAAATAGAAGAGTTGCGGAGACTTCATCAGGAATTCCTCGAGAAATACTTTTGAAACAGCCCGTGTAAAATTGAATGTGTCAAAAAGATTGGAGTGCCTTGCCAACGGTGTGGATTTTAAACATTTGCACTAGTTTTTTTGTTTTTTTTTGGGTTGATTTTTTTTTTTTTTTTTAATATTTTTGGAACAAGGTGTTTACTGGTCCACCGTATTATTTTTGGCGAGTGGTGCACTTTATTCTACTTATATCATCTGCTCGTAGACAAAAAAAACGAAAAATAGTTGGCATCCTCACTTGAAGGCTTTTCTTTTTGACATGAACTGAAGAAAATGTTAAACGCGAATCAAAACAAATCTGATATGTATCTTTTTGACACATTCAAATTTATAGAGGCTGTTTCAAGAGTATTCCTTGCGAGATTCCTGATGAAGTTCCCGTAACTCTTCTATTTCAAAATATATAGAAAAATGATTTCTTTGGAAGTGTTTAGTATCCCTTTGTTATTATTATAAATAACACGATGAAGGTATCTATTTAGTGGGTTTGCATTTGAACATTTCGAAAAAACCTCAAATACAGTATTGAGTTTCTCAATCCATGTTGTGCGTGGTCGACTAAAGCAGATAAAATCTACCTCAAGTACACTAACTTGCAAATAAAATGCGTACACAGACAATGAAATCATGTTTTTTTTGGGCAGTGTAATTATTATTGGCTGTCAAAATATTTACACGCCAGACAAGTTTTTTTTTATAACAACAAAAGAAAACGATATATTGTGAGTACATTTTTGAATTTATTTACGCAGTTAATAGCCGGTTGCAGAACCATTTCTGACCAAAACTTCTTGAAGTCGTCGAACCATAGAGTTTGATAAATTTCGACAATATTCAACATCATTGGCGAGCTCATCCCACACATCAAGAATGGCATCTGATAGTTCTGCCTGATTTTGAGGCCTCCAGTTTCTTCTATAAATAGTTTTCACCAATCGTCCCCACACATTTTTCATCGGATTTAGATCTGGACAACGCGATGGCCATACTAAAACTTCAATGTTCCGATTTTGAAACCATGTCTTGCAAACATTGGCGGTGTGCACGCAGTTATCTTGTTGGAAAATATATTGGTTCTCTGGATAAAGGGCTTCAACCGATGGCAACATCACGTCTGAGAGAATCTCCAGATAACGAGCCGAAGTAAACCTGCCATTGATATGCCAACAAACCCCCAGTCCTCGTGCACTAACCCAGCCCCACATGTTGACGGAAAAATGACCAGCCCTGTCTATTTGATTTGTGTATCGCTCGTCAAGGCGAGAGTGTGCAGGCCGATAGACTTTAATTCTTCTGCGATCAGAGGAGGACTGGAATGTTTTTTCATCGGTAAATATTACTCGTGCCCAGTGAGGATTACTGGGCACGAGTAATTTAGGGCAAAAATCACCCTTGTCTGCTTTTGCTCTTCGGTTAAATTTGGTTTTCTTGCAGCAGTACGACAACGTAATTCCGATTTTCTTATTCTCCGACTTGCGGTGGAGCAGGAAGCAGGAAAATTGGTCAATGATACTGTGTTCGCTGCAGAGTCAAATGGGTTTTCCCTCAAATGATTTAGCAGCGCTTCGTCTTCTTGATGGCTAGTCTTCCTGTTCTTCTTGCCAGTACCTTCTTTCCTTTCGAGGCTGTGTGTAGCCAGCCAACGGATTCTTAGTCTGCAGACTGTGGCTTTGTTAACGCCATAGTGCTCAGCCGTTCTTCTTACTGACCATTTCACTGAGACGCATCAGTATTTGAGTTTTCTTAAAATTGGATAATTGTCTCGGCATATTATTGCAAATTGCATTTGACAAGACTTGACGTTTACTTGTCACCTTCATACACTGCCCAAACCAAATCAATTTCACCATTTCAATGTACGCATTTTATTTGCAAGTTAGTGTACATGCACCAGAAAGAGCTGATTTTCCTCTTTAAAATGTGCGTAGGAACAGTCAAATCGGTTGAGAAATATCGAAGTTATAGGCAATTTAGTGACATCAAGTTTGACGGCTTGTAGCTGTCTTATTTGACAACTTAGAGAGAAGTGCGGGGGGTAATTTTGTAGAGAATATCGTCTAAAATATATTTCCATTTTTTTTTTATAATTCACTAGGAAAATTTTCGAAAATGTGTTCATTTTCTGTATTCAAAGTGACCTTGCGCCCCCTTGCGGAAATTCCAGAAGCTTAAAATATATTTCCAGCATTTGCTCTTTGGCACATTACAATACAGTTTTTTTTTCCTGACTCTCTATGATGAAACGTCGAATTTTTTTAAATGTGAAATATACCTACTCGACTCCATACATCAAACACTTTTCACAGAAATTGGATAATCATTGTTGAAGAAAAAAGGTTTCAGCTTTTCTTGGACAATATATTAAACATCAATATCAATCAGCCAACGTTTCGCAACTGATCCGTTGCATCATCAGGGCTAAAACATGAAACATGGAAGAACATTACATAATACAGAGTCCTTCATTAGTGCGTCGGGCAATCCTAGCGTGGTTATTTACAAAAGTAGAAAAAAAAGTTTTATACAAAAGTTGTAGAATGTGACTTTATGCATATTTTAAAAATATTTTCAAACATACAGGGTGCGTCACAAAAGTATGGCACGAAAAAGTATGATTTTTTTAAATGGAACCCCCTGTATATTAATTGATATTTCAATTCTTTCTTCAATTTGGAACAAAAATTGTCCTACAACTAATGTTCCTAAATTCAACCGTTATCGAGATATCGCGTTTTAAAAATGGCATTTTTGCAACTTTGACATGCTATAAAACTCAAACTATTCAAGTTAGAGAAAAATGGATTGCACTTTCCTATCTTAACTTTTCAAGAGCTATTCAAGGAGATTAAATCCATTATTGTGAAAAAATGTCAAAATGTGCCGAAAAAAGTTGACAGTTGACGTTACCTTCTATCCAAATGACAGAAGAGCTCTTGAAAAGTTAAGATAGGAAAGTGCAAACCATTTTCCTCTAACTTGAATAGTTTGAGTTTTATAGCATGCCAAAGTTGCAAAAATGCCATTTTTAAAACGCGATATCTCGATAACGGTTGAATTTAGGAACATTAGTTGTAGCACAATTTTTGTTCCAAATTGAAGAAAGAATTGAAATATCAATTAATATACAGGGGGTTCCATTTAAAAAAATCATACTTTTTCATGCCATACTTTTGTGACGCACCCTGTATGTTTAAAAATATTTTTAAAATATGCATAAAGTCACATTCTACAACTTTTGTAAAAAACTTTTTTTTCTACTTTTGTAAATAAACACGCTAGGATTGCCCGACGCACTAATGAAGGACCCTGTATACAGCCTCTTTCTCAAAATCTACGTATTGTACATATTAAAACTTTTTTCATAAAATCTAAACAAAATACACAGGAATGTTAAAATTACATGACATGTGTAACCAGGACCAAAAACTCTTAAAACTCACCCAGATAATTAAAATTGCGCAATACATATAAAATAGTAAAATTGCGAGTGCATAGATAAGAGATATGGGGCGCTCCCGCATTAGCTCCGCCGTAGATTCTAACAGTACTGACCGTCTGGGCTGGGTCCTGGGTCAGTAGTGCACAATTTTTAGGAATTCCCCTTTCCACTCTACTGATGATTAACTGTACTATTTTCATTTTGGAAATTGCTGATCAAATTATGGTAGATGATACTTAATTTTTGCGTATCTTGATTGAGATTCACATTCGGCTTGCTTTTATGTATATAGCACATTTCCAAAAACAGTCTTTTATTTAAATTATTTTCATTATCCAATATTTCCACAGCGCTGAAATTAAACTTATGTCCTTCTTGAAAGTGGTGTCTGGCCAATCCGTTCTTTTGTTTGATTGTCAATGTTGGTTATATTACAATCACGACGATGTTCTGATATTCTATTTTTGACGTACTGTTTAGTTTGTCCTATGTAACATGAATTACATCCTCCGCATGGAATTTCATAAATGATGTTGCTTTTGAGATCGGTTTCGGTTGAGTCTTTTGTTCGTGAGAATAATCTGCGTACTGGTTTTGTATTATGTATTATAAGTTGATATTTTGGCGTTTGTTGTGTTCAGTTTTCTTAAAGTTTCTACCACTTTGTTCTTTGGAACCGCTGTTAAAGAAACATCGACATACAAGAAGAAAGGAACAACGAACTTTATTGGGTCCATTGTCTTGCGTATTATACAGTCCATCACTATAGGTTAGCCAATATAGGGCTTATTGGTGCTCCCATTGGCGTTCCAAAGAGTTGTTGAAAAAATTGATCTTTGTATGAAAAATAGCTACATTTAAACGTAAAGTTAAAGTCGTCTTTCTGAATATCCGTGAACATGCTTAACTGTTCCCAGTGGTCATCTATTATCAGTAGTATAAGATTTTGAGGGATATTTGTAAATAGCGATTTGACATCCAACGAAACCAGTATGTAGTCGTCTGGAACGCCAATGGGAGCACCAATAACCTAGTGATGGACTATATAATATACGCAAGACAATGGACCAAAAAAAGTTCGTTGTTCTTTTTTTTTTTCCTGTATGTCGATGATTCTTTAAAAGCGGTTCCAATGAACAAAGTGGAAGAAACTTTAGGAATAATCAACAGCATAAATGAACATTTCGAGTTCACTGTAGAGATCGAAAAAGAAAACAGACTACCATTTTTAGATTTATTACTGATAAATGAAAATCAAGACATAATCATCGATCTGTACAAAAAACCAAGAAGCTCCAACAGGCTACTGAACTATAAGTCCTGCCACCCCATTCATCAAAAGATCAATATAATCAAGCAGATAACGAATAAAATTTACAAAATTTCTAACAAAAAATTTTGGTCCAAAAACCTCGCTTCACTACGCATGACTCTGAGGGCTAATGATTATCCTAAAAGCTTAGTCAACAGAATATTGAACCAACGGCCACCCACAATCAGTAACGAAATCCACAAGATAGAAAAGGTCTCTATTACGCCATCTAAATATTTCAAAATCCCATATATTCGCCATCTTTCCGAGCCTCTTTTAAGAAAACTGAACACAACAAACGCCAAAATATCTACTTATAATACATAATACAAAACCAGTACGCAGATTATTCTCACGAACAAAAGACTCAACCAAAACCGATCTCAAAAGCAACATCATTCATAAAATTTTATGCGGAGGATGTAATTCATGTTACATAGGACAAACTAAACAGTACGTCAAAAATAGAATATCAGAACATCGTCGTGATTGTAATATAACTAACATTGACAATCAAACAAAAGACAGGATTGGCCAGACATCACTTTCAAGAAGGACATAAGTTTAATTTCAGCGCTGTGGAAATATTGGATAATGAAAATAATTCAAATAGAAGACTGTTTTTGGAAATGTGCTATATACATAAAAGCAAGCCGAATGTGAATCTCCATCGAGATACGCAAAACTTAAGTATCATCTACCATAATTTGATCAGCAATTTCCAAAATGAAAATAGTATAGTTAATCATCAGTAGAGTGGGAAGGGGAATTCCTAAAAATTGTGCACTACTGACAGTACTGACCCAGCCCAGGCCCAGACGGTCAGTACTGTTAGAATCTACGGCGGAGCTTATATCTCTTATCAGAGCCGTCTATAATATAGACGGCTCTGCTCTTATCCATGCACTCGCAATTTTACTATTTTATATGTATTGCGCAATTTTAATTATCTGGGTGAGTTTTAAGAGTTTTTGGTCCTGGTTACACATGTCATGTAATTTTAACATTCCTGTGTATTTTGTTGTTATAGATTTTATGAAAAAAGTTTTAATATGTACAATACGTAGATTTTGAGAAAGAGGCTGTATATTATGTAATGTTCTTCCATGTTTCATGTTTTAGCCCTGATGATGCAACGGACCAGTTGCGAAACGTTGGCTGATTGATATTGATGTTTAATATATTGTCCAAGAAAAGCTGAAACCTTTTTTCTTCAACAATTATACCAATATTGGACGAAAACCTCACTACTATTGAATAATCATATTCGTTTTCGAGATATTAACATATGCGGAGTTTTAAGTGAAAAAACCCTGTATAAAG
The DNA here is from genome assembly GCA_958502075.1 of Orchestes rusci. NCBI lineage: Eukaryota > Metazoa > Arthropoda > Insecta > Coleoptera > Curculionidae > Orchestes > Orchestes rusci. The sequence goes on along the minus strand of OY293312.1, from coordinate 19,248,861 downwards.
GGTGCCACAGATTTGAGTGCATGCATGGGGATCTCAGTTATTATAAGGGATACAGAGGGTCGGTTAAATGGATACAAAGTTGCGCATTTTTATGCCTAAACAAAATGCCATTTTGAAATTTGAAAAAATTTCGAATACTTCCGAAGACATTCGGGAAAAAACGAAATTTCGCATAAACGTTATTATTATTTTCTAAGTTTATTCAAGAAGATATTTAAAAACGAATTTCCTTTTCTCATTGCCACCTTTTCTCCTCTACAAGGTGGTGGTATCAAATTGAAAATTTGACGTTTCGTCTTTGAGCGGCCGGAAGAAGTCGGATTTTTTCAAATTTCAAAATGGCGTTTTATTGAGCATAAAAATGCGCAAGTTTGCATTGAACCGACACTGTATCTCTTATAAAAACTGAGAGAGTCTAGATACTCGACCTACCGGTTCAAGTCCAACTATAACATCAATTGATTATTCAATATTAATGCAAACAGATCACATGTGCTGGTTTATCTCACGTGACCCTTCAATTCGTTCCCCTTTATTTCATAACATGTAGTTTGTTTATATTGGTGACTTCGACTTGGTTGTGAATATGGAGGAAGTTATAGTCCTCCATAGTTGTGAATAGAGTGTAGTTTTTTTTTATTTAAGGTAAGGTGGCAACCTCAGATTAATTAATCTGAGGTGGCAACAGCCTGTGATTTCCCCGCAAATGTCTTATACATCACAACGGCATCGCTGCAGAAGTGTACATATGAAATCTCATTTATGCATTGAACTCGATACTACGTAACTGGAAGGGCCCCTGTCGTGTCGACAGCTGAGGCAATTTTAGTCGTATTTTTTTGGCGCATAGGTATATTTTGATTGGACCAAAAAGGGGATGCTATCTTTGTCCCACTCATTGCCCTTATGCGAAGTCGGAGGTTTTCAAATAGTTTGGAGATAAATTGAAAAAGCGGTTGATTTGCTTGGAAAAAATGACTACAATTATGTGCATACTTAGTAGTCTTAATTATCATGATATGATGGATCTATATATTTCAAATAACTATCTGGAAAAATGCAAAATAAGAAACAAATTAGTAAATAATGAATATACTTACTTATTTACTGAATATACTATACTTAGATGATCCGTAATTCGATTAAATAGTTGAGAGAATACAGGGTAGGTAGTAGGTGCAGGGTGATTTATATGTTTGACCTGTCTATTGAGTAAAGTAAAGGTATTAAGGTATAAACTTGGAAAACTATAATAGCTTAAAATAAAAATGAAAATATTTTCATTTTTGAGGTCACATTAAAACTAATAAATATGGTGTTTTTTGATAGGGGGCTTGAGGAATGTCCGAATAGAACTTTTGCATTTCTTGGAGTGTTTACCATCGTTAATTCCTAAGGAGCCCTACTCACACGCCTGCAGCAGGGGCAATCTAGGAGCCAGGGCGATTGGGGCAATTTTCTAGATCGCCTTCTAAGCAGGGCGGTAGGGGCCCATTCATACCTTTCTAGCATTATTTCAAGCAAGATATGAGAAAACAAACTTTAGAAATGATGTTAGTAGTACCAACGAACTCGAACAGGATGTGAAATTGTCACATTTTCAAAACAAAACGTACTTTAGAGAAAGTTTCTCCTGAGGCAGGCCTAGATTGCGCGCCCCTGCTGCAGAAGTGTGAGTAGGGCCCTTTTAACTAGGACAATTTCGTGTAGGTATACTTAAGGTGCCCTTGTCCTTAATAATTGAAGTTATATATCACTTAGCCAAAAAATGAAATCTGCTTTTCTGGAGTGTATTTATTACCACACCCAAATGAACTGCAGAAATTAACCATTTTGTTTGGCACCCAAACTATAGAAAGCTACATATTGATTGAACATAATATTAGCTGCAACACTCAGTGTGGCTTTCTTCGTGAAATGTTTGTCTGGTTTTTAGGATAGAATATCTTTACTAAACGTACTAAGAATCTATCCTAAAAAACAGACAAACATTTCACAAACAAAGGCACACTGAGTGTTGCAGTGTGAAAAAGTGTGCACTAGTGGTGCATAACAAACACAGCTAATATATTATGTCAACAAATATGACAAAGATAGACACCCCTTTCTGTCTCTATCTCTTTCTAGTCGAGAATTTGTCTTCAGTCAACTCGATGTAAACAGCACGGATGGGTCCCTTCCAGGTACGGTAGTATCGAGTTCAATGCATTTATGTCACTACCTAACCTTAAACCTAACCCTAACCTGCCCTAACCTGACTGGCGGCTGGATGTAGCTCCCGTCATCGAGTTTTAAAATGGCTCATGCACTAACCACAGTGTTGCCGTATCTCTGGCTGTAAAAGTTGGGTTTGGTTGGGACTATTTGGGACCTTTGAATAAAGAAAACAAAGGTTGGGACTGTTGGGAGTTGGGATTGTAGATTGTAGTTTGTTAGGGAGGGGGGGGCAAGCTGTATCTTTAAGTTTATGTTTATGGGGTTATTTTGATGTTTAAAATTTGTGTCTTGCATCTTGCACCTACATCTCATCAGAATATTCATAAATACATTTAAATACCTAACCTTATTCTTTCGCGATACCAATCCGTTTTGATCATGGGTCTATGATGGATAGTAAAATATAATTGTGCTGTTTGTGAGGACATGTTCAACCAATGAAAACCTGAACCAACATTGCAAGAATCATTTTGAATACGAAAATACTGAAGCATCCTCAGGCGAGTATTGTGACTACTTCACCACAAGACTGGCAATAAAAAAGACATCTCAGGATATTTTTTTGTGTAAAACATAATGTGGAATTTTTTTTATTGATTGCAAAACCAAAATTCAAATATCACGAAAAGATGATGCATAGCCGATAAACTAATTTGATGCAATTAGAATGGTTGTAAGTCGAACATCATACACGGTAGGTCAAAAAATATAAAAATTGTGCAAGAGTAATAATGTACCTACCTACGCTTATTTAAAAAAATACAGCAAAACGTTATAAAGAAAAGGTACAGAATCTAGAGTTTTGCTTTATCACCAAAACAAAGCGCCCTAGATTATTTTGGTCTGTATTAAATAATAAACTCAGAGGTGTAGGTATAATGGTATCGAATACAAAAATTGCACTTTGTATAAGATAGTTTATTGGTATATACCTACCTACATTATGATTATTGATAGTTTACAATGTTAAAAAGATCTTTTGCGGAAATTCAAAGTGTTGTTCAATATTGTTGCATTGCAACGAAGATGAACTATGTGATTTCCTAAAAAAATAAAAATCTAAGTGGATTTCACAAAAATGCTTCAATTTGAAAAAAGTTATGAAAAAAAACAATACCCACGTCACAACTTTAATATTCAGGCATAACTTTTAATTCTAGACAACTTTTTTTCACGACACTGCGGATTTTTAGGTACTTTACTGTTGTTACCTTCATCAATTTGTATATTTTTTGACCCACCCCGTGTATGATGTTTGATCTGCAGCCATTCTAATAGCAACTAATAAGTGGATAAAACATATAGAACATACACCAACTTTTGATGATATTCAAATTTTGGATCTGCAATTAATAAAAAAAATCCCATATGTTTCACACAAAAAAATATCCTGAAATGTCTTTTTTATTGCCAGTCTTGTGGTGAAGTAGTCACGACACAATACTCGCCTGGGGCCTGGGGATGCTTTAGTATTTTCGCCTTTAGATGATTTTTGCAATGTCGGTTCAGGTTTTCATTGGTTGAAAATGTTTTTTCACACTGTACTATCCATTATAGACCTGTGATCAAAACGGAATGGTATCGCGAAAGGAAGCTAGGTATTTGAATGTATTCATGAATATTCTGATGAGATGAAAGTGCAAGATGCAAGACACAAATTTGAAACATCAAAATAACCCCATCATGAACATAAACAATCAGCCTGCTCCCCACTCTCCCAACAATCCGAGCAACCCAACTTTTACAGACGAGATACGGCAACACTGTGGTTATTGCATGGGAGCCTTGATTTTAAAAATCGATGACGGGAGCTACATCCAGCCGCCAGTCTAACCTGAAACATCAAACAATTCTATTCTATTTTGGATTTGGATTTGTTGATGTTAGATGTTGATGTGTGAAACAGTGACCAATCAGGAATTAAAAACTCAAACAATACAATACTATTCGCCATTCGAAATCCTTATCAATTATTAATATATCATGTGTCACAGTTGAGTTACAAACTCATTCGATCAAATCGAGTTGACAATGATGTTGAGACATATTTTCCTACTGTTTTTCTTGCCATCAATACTATGTGATGATGTTCTGTATTACCAACCGGAACAAGTTCATATTGCTTACGGAAATAATATCCACCAGATAGTGGTTACTTGGTCCACTTTCAGTGATACCAGAGACTCGATTGTTGAGTACGGAATTGGGGGTCTTGTTTTGTCGGCTAAAGGCAGCTCAAATATCTTTGTTGATGGCGGAGCAAGAAAACACTCACAATATATTCATAGAGTAGTTTTGGATGGATTGACTCCTGCTAGTAATTATGGTAAGTACGATTGGGGAGTAGGTAGGTAGTAATTATTATCCCTGTTACTCGCCCTGTTATTATCATTTCAAAAATGCAACTTTGATATGTCATGACTTTAAGATCGGATTTGTTTATTCAAATTAAATACAGATAAGTAGATTTTTGAAACCCACAACCGAGGCCACAACTTTCAAATAAGACATTTTTTTCTAACTAGTGTTTCTTCTGTTATAATCGCGTTCGCAAATTAGATACATCGCCAACAGGCTGCGGCTCGGGCTGCGGATAAGAGTTGCTGTGGTTTTTGTACTTGCTGCCTTTAATAAGCCTTCGCAGGATCAATTTGAGTCATTTTCCAGTTTACCAACTATTCAATTACCGGCTTTAAATAACTAGGACTTACTGATTCTCAAGAACATCCAGAATTCGATGTAGGTATATATTCATATGCTGCGCAAATGTTTATAAACATTAAAAAACAATTATTTCTTTTTGACATTTCTTCCTTGCTCTCAAATATTTATTCCAGTTTTTGCCAATTGTGTAGAAAACTGTGCTTGATTTCATTTTATTGATGCAAAAAAGGGTAATTATTGCATAAACGGTTTTCTGCTATTTTTCGATGATTTCATTTTTTCTATATGTTACGGCTAAAGCCCGTAATTGGATAGATCTAGTATTGACCGGATACTTCGCGTTTTATCCAAATCTGCTGGATAAAGCGCGAAGAACTGAATGACTTCGGGCATTATCCGGGTAGTTCTAGTTTTAGCCAGGAAGCAATGGCTAAATCACGAAAAGAAAAAGAACTCATTCCACAATAAGTAAAGCGAGGGGGAAACCGCAGAAAATATTTGTACACCAGATTTCACAAACCACATGATTTCACAGATTTCACAAGATTTCACAAGATTTCACAGATTTCACAGATTTCATAAGATTTCACAGATTTCATAAGATTTCACAGATTTCACATTGATTTCAATTTTATACAATTTCATTGTTCCTGCCTAAAAATTATATTGTATTTCACAACGTGTTAATGAATACGTGGTACATATTATGTACAGTTGTTTATGACGTGTATAAGTATTTTCAAGAAAAAAGCTTGCTTCTTCTGTATTCATACAATAATTCACACAATTATTATTTTTGATGTCTATTCTAATACATCTGATTTGATTCTCTGTGTGGTGATTTTTGCTTGTATTATCATGTTAAAAGTATTAAAAGTATTATTGTATCAGTATCAATTCCTCAATGATATTTTCAATATACCTATTCACAGAACTATAGCGCACTTTTCGTTGAAAGGGAGCCTCGAACGAAGCGAATTAAATAACTTGATCTTACGCTACTTACGCAATGAAACCGGAGACGATACTTTCAGACATGCGCTTTGACCGAAGCTTTGACACATTCTTGGCGGTTATTATTGGCGGGAATTTTTATTGCATGTGTTTCTCGTTTGACTTTTCGCGGCATATTTGAATAATTCGTGAATAATTGGTTGGGTGAATAATCATGTGAGCATTCCAGGAATATCAGTGAATGCAGTTTTTTGCATATTTGATGAAGTTTTTCATTTATGATTGTTATATGTGTGTACAGGGGGGGTACTGGGAGTACAGGGTGCCCCATAAGTCATGATGAGATGTTTTCTGATCAATATGTATTTCTAAAGCGGACGTCGAAGTGGGGAGTGGGGTGGATAGTAGGTAATATACTTTTAAATATAATATAATTCTATATACTATAATAAAATGCTTCTACTGAGTATATTTTTATCAGGGCTCATATCGTATCGGCTGTTTAAAAATCCCGATAACCGTTATGTATCGACAAAAGTTATGTCAAATGAGTTTTATTGAATTAGTTCAATACCAAGTTCAATACTTACTTCGTTTTTTTTTGGTCACTCTTTTTATCTTTCGTTTTTGTCTCCGTTTTTGTTTTTGAAAACTTCACGAGACATTTTATAATTTTTTCATTTTGATAGCTACTTCGACAGTCTCAGTTTTCAACAATAATCATATTTCGTTTTGTTAGAATTTATTTTTATTGTTATATTTTGTTTTTCCCCCCTTTCATATTTACAAAATTTTCAGGTCTTCATAGATAACGCCGCTAGCATATGGGTCAATACCTATACAGGGTGTCCGGGAAAATGTGGGAGATCTCTCGGATTCAGATAGAACATTGAAAAATAAGATGACAAGTTCCCATAAAATTTTTTCCTAGCGGCCCTCCCTACGGAGATACGGCCCCCTAAAGGACCCCACTGGAAATCGGTTTTTCTTGAATAACTTTTAAACGACTCAATATAATTCAATGAAAATTTAATATGATAAACAGTAGTAAGGACCTCTCAAAATACTTCCCTTAAAACATAATTAGCTTGTTTAGTTTACCAGGGACGGACTAGATTGTACATTTTAACGCTCAAATTTTTAATAAATTTGGATACCTTGAACATTAAGCTAAAGAAAAGGTACTCTTGTTCATTGTCGATAAAATGAACCATTTTCGAGAAAAAACAATTTTTATTAAACAAAACCTCGAAAAAAGCCATGACGAAGTGGTGCTCTTGACGAAATTGTGAACCTAACGCTAGGAAAAAAATTTATGGGAACTTGTCATCTTATTTTTTAATATTCTATCAGAATCCGAGAGATCTCCCACATTTTCCCGGACACCCTGTATACGGAATGACGCTGTTCATACACTATCGCTCATATACAGGGTGCCACAGATTCGAGTGCATGCATGGGTATCTCAGTTATTATAAGAGATATACAGGGTCGGTTGAATGGTTGCAAAGTTGCGCATTTGTATGCTCAAGAAAATACCTTTTTGAAATTTGAAAAATCCCGACTACTTCCGAAGGTATTCGAAAAAAATCGAATTTTCGCAAAAACGTTTTGATTATTTCCTGCGTTTGTTTGAAAAGACATTTTAAAATAAATCACACTTTGTCATTGCCACTTTTTCTCCTCTAGAAGATGGTGGCATCAAATTGAAAATCTGACGTTTCGTCGTCGAGCTGCCATCATCAACTTTATTTTTTCAAATACGGACCTGGATTTTTTATTTTACTTTTAGGTATCTTTTGACGTAAACTGACAAAAATATAGATTGAAGTTGCTCTGCATAATATTATGAGCGATAGTGTATACAGGATGATTCATTTGAATTTTTTTTAATGGGAAAGTACCTACCACCTACAAACTTTTAAAATTTCATTGCCTACCTATCGTTTTCAAGTTATCATTTTTTGTTTTAAGAAATTCAGATTAATCAAAACTTCTATTGAATTAGGTATGTTGGGAACCAAGATTGCAATGATTTCACAAAGATTTCACAGATTTCACAAAGATTTTACAGATTTCACAAAGATTTCACAGATTTCACAAAGACTTCACAGATTTCACAAAGATTTCACAGATTTGACAAATTTCACAAAGATTTCACAGATTTCACAGATTTCACAACGAGTGTACACCAGATTTCACTTGCGTTTTCCCCCTCGAAGTAAAGTATTCTGCAATATTTTCGAAATAACTCATAAACTCCGATAGAATCAATTTTTATTATTCACTGAAACAAACATAAGGTGGCAATTCTAACAGAAAAATATTTCGAGGCACATATCGGTATAATTGTACTTATAGGTAACGGAGAAGCTTGAAAAAACATCGGTTCCTAACCCAAACTAACCCAAATTGCGAGTACCAGATGCGAACTATTTCATATTTCTGGTTTTATCCAAGGGAGGTTGGATAATTCTAGTATGAACCGGTTAATGCCCAAAAAGCAACGTGCTTCCTTTGAATAACTGGCTTTATCCACTCTGCATGGATAATTCTAACATTATCCGGATAATTCGCGAATTACCCAATATTAGGGCTTTAGCCGTGACATATATACAGAGTGACCCGAGGACCCATTTTAAAGCGGGCCGCTACCAACATTTTAATTTATTGAGCGATTTTGATGAATTTTTTTTTGGAATGTGGAGAGTGGATTTGGTTAGATTGGTTTTGTTTTGGTGAGTTTGAGTTAGTTTTGGTTAATTTGGGTTAGTTTGAGTTTTTTTCTGGCATTATTTGATGCCGCGTGTTACGTTATTTATAATAAAAATCAAATAACATAATTTCTTTCCTCCGCCAGTAAATTTGCAATCCTTAAAGACACTAGGATGTGACTATATGTATAAGAAAATTTGAAAAACATGAAAAATAGCAGAAAACCGTATAAGTTATAAGCGAGGTTATAAGCAATTGTTTCCCAAAAAAAGACAGTGGAATGTGAGTTTGGGTTAGGTTGGGGTAGTTTGGGATAGTAGTTCACAATAAATTTATCAAAAATTTGCGTTTTCTTTACGATTTGTGTGCTTTTCTTTACCGACCCAGCACCCCTATTCGCTCTCAGTCCCGTAGGATTATCACATAACCACACATATGCGCAGCACCTTCTAGAAGGGTCTAAATAAAAGTAAAACAAAAGAAAAATAAAAACTGCAATGGTTGGTAAACTGAAAAATTACCTCAATTTGAGTTATCATTATTAATTTACGAAAGCGTAGAAGGGCCACCAAGAAAATTTTTATGAAATTCCGACTTCGAAGTCGGAATTCCATAAAAATTTTGTTGGTGGCCCTTCTACGCTGTTCGGCAGCAATCAGATGGATGAGAAGAATTTTTATACTATGTGTATTTGACTTTGTGAGCTCCTGTTTCCCTGACTCCTTTTATCCCTAAAAATGACAGTGATGATTATGTTGGCATAGTTTTGCTATTTTCCAAAGGATTTGGTTCAAATCAGATATGTAGGTAAAATTTTGAATTTGATCAAGAAAATTGAAAAAAAATGCATCAGTGAGGTTAGGTTTGCATAGTTTTGTTATTTCTAAAACGATTTTGTTCAAATCAGATATGTAGGTTCTATTCAGGTTTTGATCAAGGAATTAAAAATATATAAATTTGGTGAGGTAATGTTTGCATAGTTTTGCCATTTTCCTAAAGATTTTGTTTCAAATAAGATATGTAGGTTCAATTTGAGATTTGTTCAAGAAATTTGAAAAAAATGCATTAGTGAGGTTACGTTTGCATCGCTTTTGTTATGTTCCAAATGATTTTCTTCAAATTGGCTAATAATATTATATAGGTTCAATCTTTGCATTTTGATGAAAAAAAAAAACGAAAGAGTAGGTACTTGGTGAAGATATGTTTGCATAGTTTTGCTATTTTTCGCGAAGGATTTTGTTCAAGTTAGTTATGTAGGCTCATTTTGGTATTTGATCAAGAAATAAAAAAAAACATTTTTGAGGTTATGTTTGCATGACTTTGTTATTTTCGAAAGGATTTTGTTGGAATTAGATATGTATGTTCTATTTGGGTTTTGATCAAGAAATTTGGAAAAAATGCATCAGTATGTTTGGATAGTTTTCCTATATCTCAAAAGATTATTGTTGAAATTAGATAATATGTAGGTTCTATTTGGGATTTGATCAAGACATTTTCAAAAAAATGACTTGGTGAGGTTATGTTTGCATTTTTTCATTATTTTCCATTTTGTTCGTTATTTTCCCAGGATCTTGTTCAAATTAGTTTTCTAGGTTCTATTTGGGATTTTATCAAGGAAATTGGAAAAATTACTAAGTGAGGTTATGTTTGCATAATTTTGTTATTTTCCAAAGGATTTTGTTCAAATAGAGTGTGTTGTAGGGATTTAGGGATGTCGATCCCGAAAGCTTTCCTAATCCCGGAAAAAAATATCTTTTTTTTACCAAACCCAAACTTACCGGCGATCACAATGGCAACATATCGTCGGCTAAATGCGTTAACCTGCTAACTCAATTTTTTACGATTTTGAGGTTTTTTGATATTCGACAACTAGATGTCACCTTGCATCGTCCTGTAAATTGTTTAACTCTATATTCAGCTCCGAAATGCTTCAATTCATGATGTACGGATACTTGCTAAAATTGAAAAAAATGCATAAGTGAGGTTAAGTTTGCATAGTTTTGTTATTTCCCAAACGATTTTGTTCAAATCAGATATGTAGGTTCTATTTAGTTTTTCATCAAGAAATTATGAAAAATATATATTTAGTGAGGTTATGTTTGCATAGTTTCGTTATTTTCCAAAAGATTTTGTTAAAAGTTAGATATGTAGGATCAATTTAAGATTTGTCCAAGAAATTTGAGAAAAATGCATTAATGAGGTTATGTTTACATAGCTTTTGTTATTTCCCAAATGATTTTGTTCAAATTAGATTGTAATATTATATTGGTTCAATATTTGCGATTTGATGAAAAACAACAAAAAAATCATATGTTTGCAAAGTTTTGTTATTTTTCGCGAATGATTTTGTTCTTGCATATTTTTGTTATTTTCCAAAGGATTTTGTTCAAATTAGATATGTAGGTTCTATTTGGGTTTTGATCAAGAAATTTTAAAAAAATGCATCAGTATGGGGTTATGTTTGCATAGTTTTGTTATATCTCAAGGGATTTTTGCCGAAATTACATAATATGTAGGTTCTATTTGGGATTTGATCGAACAATTTTTAAAAAAATGTCTTGGTGAGGTTATGTTTGCATTGTTTCATTATTTTCTATTTTGTTCGTTATTTTCCCAAGATCTTGTTCAAATTAGTTACTTAGGTTCTATTCAGGACTTTATCAAGGAATTGGAAAAAATTACTATGCGAGGTTATGTTTGCATAGTTTTGTTATTTTCCAAAGGATTTTGTTCAAATAGAGTGTGTTGTAGGAATGTCGATCCCGAAAGCTTTCCCAATCCCGGAAAAAGATATCCCTTTTTTACCAAACCCAAACTAACCCAATCTAAGCGAAACTAACCCGAACATCAGACACAAATTTACTACATTGTTACTTCGGCGATCACCATGGCAACATATTCTATCAACCAATCTGACCAATCACGGGACAGGTGCGAGGTCCCAGTTGCATTTTACTGTAGTCTCTACTTCAATGTCCATTAAGTCATCGTAGAGATTGTTCCTTCTTGCCCCCCTTTAGCTTTGTCGGT